>JANPWX010000244.1:1173242-1276463 GCA_024734555.1 Trochalopteron elliotii
GGGAGCTACAGGTGTCCGTTCCCCGCAGTGCCCGCTCCCCGCGGAGTCCGGCCACCGCTCCCGTCCCGCTGCCTCCGCGTGGCTTCTGCGGCGACTTTGGCCAGGCACAAATAACTACAAATGCCCGTGCGGAGAGGTGTCGATACGCACCGTCTGATCGGCTCGTGTGAAAGCATGGCCAGAAAAATCTCCTATATCATCACAGCCATAAATAAGTCAGTTAAAATGTATGGTCTGTAGAACGCGGAATTATTTAAACATTTCTATTTAGCCAAAATTTCCATCAACTTCTCCGCGTTTTCCTTTCAGGATGTATTTGGTGATTATAAAGCAGTTCAGCTAGGACAGCATTCTTCGGCTCTGCATTTTGATTATCAAAAGTAGAATGAATGTAAGAGTGGCTTTTCAAGGACAGTAATTAGTTTCTTTTAATGTAACAGACAGCATTAGCCTACTTCAGCCATCCGAGTGTAAACTATAATGCTTTTAAACACGGATTTTATTAAGTAGCTCTGTTAGAATTATAAAGTGAAGATTTAGAATATCTGTTCCTTTTGTTTGTGAATTTCTACTTTTTCTCTCATCTTTCAAAGATCTTACAAAACACAATATTGAGGGTAGTAAGATGATGATGTAGGGCTGAATACTTGAGACTATCATTGTTAGTGAAAAGAGACCAGTTTTCAAGTAAACTGAAAATAATTTCTAGTTTACTGTACAAATAAATTTAGAATAATGACAGACATTTCTCTATAATGTGTCTTTAGTCTGAAATACAGTGAAACAGATAAATAATAACTTGTTACGTACTTTGAGAAGAAATCTGAATAGATATTCTGAGTGCTGGGTCTAATAACTGTTATTCTGTATCATTTTATAGACACTTTGAAAAGGTATTTCTTAACTGCTTAATAGATCATAAAACATTAACAAAAATCAGTTAGTATCTGTTAGAAATTCCTGCTGTCCAGAAAGTGAAGGAGGGTGTATTGTAACTGGGCTATAACATTCTCTTTTGATTAGTCTGAAAATTACCCACTAGAAGCAATGACTCAGTTGATTGGGCATATCTTACAAAGATACTTTACTTACAAATTGAATCTTGGAAGGCTGTGGTTCCAGAGTCGGGGTTTTGGGGGCGAGATGAGCTTATGTTTTATCCAACTGGCCCACAAAGTCCCGCTTTTGGTGGTCACTTTGTTCTGCAAAAGAAAACAGCACATTATGCCTCTTACAATGGACAGTAAACTTAGTAGTAAACTGCTGCTGCACTTAGGAAAGGGCTATTATACACTTTAAATAAATAATCATGTTCTAACTTTAATGTTGTCGTCAGCAATAAAAAGTGAATTCCGAAATTTAAATTCCAAAAGTTAAACATAAAAGTTTTCTAACTGTTGGTGGTGTTTTTCTCTTAAAAAGCCAGCAAAAGCTGAAGAAAAAGTCACCTTTCTAAGGGTGGTCATGCAATAGAGGTGAATTGGGAGAACAGACAGTCCCTAGAAAAGAGAGGCAGTTTAAACCTTGAAAAAATCTTGTAAACACTGATTGCATTTGTATTGTCAATCCCCGCCTCGTTTTTCTTTGCTCACAAAGTGTTCAGTTGTAAAGTATCTCTTGTTCCTTTATGTGTGTCTCTGTGTGTCAACATGTGTACAGTCTGTATCTATGATTCAATTTAAAAACTGCTAATTTTTGTACTGGTAAAAGTTGTGGAATATAGTATTGTGAGTAAGGCACTGTAAACCTGACCTTGGTAGAGCTGTTTAAGTTCATGTTACTATTTACATTTTGGTATCAATGTCCTAAAGAACTGAAGTATTATTTTTACTTAAAAGTTACATAGCTGTACTTTCCTCATGGGATTCTAGAAAGTGCTGAAAATGCTGGTAGATGCACTGAACTTTCTCATGGTTCCAAATATACTGCACAGATATTTAATACTGAATGAACAGGATACTCACACAATGTAATTTATACAATGTTTCACACAACATACATGCAGGAGCATCCTCTCAGGTGGTGCAAACGTGTCTCATAGTTTTGACATTTAATGCCAGCTAAACACCAGCTTAAGCTACACATAAACATCCAGACATTCACATTGTGGTCACACTGTCATTGTTAATGTCAGGTTAATTTTAAGTGTTGACCTACACAGACTGAATCAATTTGAGTGTTTCGGAAAGGCCTTTTCAGCTGAAGTGAGACAGTTGCACACTGTTAAAGCAAAGTTGTTGGTGTGTGATTTATTATGTGAGTATCAGGATGTATAGTCAACTGAGTATCAGGGTGACTTATCAAGGTTTTTCTACAGAATTCTCATATTTTACATTTTATAGCAATATAATTGTAACACAAGTGAAATAGGATGTGTCCAAATCTCAGTGCAACAAATTCCTCACTTGTTTTAAGACTGAAATCTGATTTGGAGGAGCTTAGGTCAGAACTGTGGTGTTAATATGCTTTTTAGCTACTATTTTCCATGAAATAATACTGTTCAGAAGCAGCATTTATGAAAGGTTAAATTTTCATAAACCAATTAAGTTAAAAATTTAACTGTAGAAATATTTTATTTTTGAATTGTACCAGAGTATATTAGTACTTAGTTTGTGAATACATTCCAGACCTGTCCAGCCGTCCAAAATCCTGACCTGGATTGGTTTAATTCCTGTGGTCTCTTCTCGAGCATTCTGAGAATGTAAGAGCAGAGAATCAGAGATGAGAAAGTGGATCAGTGTGAGGATCTTGCTTTAAGGGAGAAGAGAAACACTTGTATCCAAACAGCAGCGAAGATCAGCTCTGCTCTGCTGAAATACCACAGTTGCTTCTTACCAACTGTTACTTTAAAGCTCTTAAATTAACACGTAATTTTGTACAGCTACTTCCAGTAAGATGTGCTTTATGTATCACACTTTGTTAATCAGCTATTTTTAGATTATTTTTTAAAATAGATTCTATCTGGCTCTCTATTGAGGATATATAAAATTCACTTGCATTCCTTCTAGCACCAATAACCTAGCTATAGAATTAATACACTATTTAAATGATTAATGAGCAGTGTTAAAGAACACAGTTACGCTTCTGTAGGCCTTCCTCATACAATATTTTTATTCGCTTTTTTTTCCCCATCAATAAGCTTACAGAAAGAGCTCCTGTTTGTCTCTGGTGTGCAGTAGAACAGACAATTTTCTGCTGCTCTATAGATATCTTACATATATCTTAAACTTTCAATGTATGTTCATTTTGTTTGTGTTACTTAAATTAATGATGATTAGACAAAACAGTGATAGATTTCCTAAACATCTGTGTTATAAAAATGTCCCTCACACTGGTTTTCCCAGCAGGTTTGCGTGCAGCTTGGGGTGCTGGCCTCAGAGCTGAGACTCCTGAAATGCACTGTGTATCCAGAGCATTAATAATTAAATACCTAGGATCAGTCTGTCTTGCTATTTGATATGAAAAAAAGAAATTTACAGAAGATAAAAAGTAGATGGCATGTTTGTAATATAAATTAATTTTTCTTCAGATAAAAAATGTCATTAATTATTGAAAAAAAATATTTAGAAATATCAACCCCAATTATTTATTGCATTTATAATTTACAAAATTGAAAGTCCTACTAGCTATCTTTCTATTTAGAATAAATTCAAAACTACATTTTTAGAATGACTTTTCTGCGTTTTTAAGCAAACCTTTAAAAAACCAGCTTACAAACACACTGAATCAGCAGAGGATTACCACATGGCCTAATCTGTTTACTTTTGAAATGTTATTGAAAGCAGTGAAAAGATCAGGATCTCCACCAGAATCCTGTGGCGTGGTTTGGAGATTGGTCTGGGGCCTGCGTTTTCTGAAGCAAGGCCTCAGCCTTTGACACCTCCTGACCCCGTGTTGCAACAGCAAAGTTTTGTGAGTCCCCTCTGATCCAGCCACAGAAAAAGAGACACAGAGGTAACGACCCCAAGTTTGGAAACTCATGACCTGGAACAGCTAAAAATGTTGCCTTACTAAAGGCTACAGGATCCGTTGTTCTTTCCTAGCAAGCTATCCAGAGTTTTTCCAGGGCAAGAACACAGACACCTGAGCTCTGGTTTTGAAACTGTGCCTTGTTCTTTGCTCCCTGTTGCAGTGTTACACACCAGCACTGCTTCCCTGTGGGAAACCTGGACCTCATGCCACAAGGAAAGTCTATGCAAACACAAACCAGTATGTTCAGGTGTATTTTCTAAAGACATCACTCAAAAGATCATTTTACCTGCCTTGGAAATTGTATTTAGAAGCCTACGAAGCAAAAACAAAACAATGAAGTGGATTTTTTTTTTTTTTATGAGTTTAAAAGATTAGGGGAAAAACACTGCTATCACCTGGAAGCTGGACCTGTGGTGGAAGACATGGTGGAAGAAAAGTGGTTCAGATCATGTGGCTTGAGACTATGAAGCTTCTGGTGAAATCAGTGAATTTAAAGCATCATTTGCCCAGTTCACAATGCACATCAGTTAATAACTATGCTAACCCCTTGCTGCAATGCCATATGCTATTCTCAGTCAAACAGTGGAAACGTGGAGGGAATTTGGTAAAGCTATAAACATGGAAAAAAATAAATAAAGAATCAGGAGGGTTTGCCTGTTGTCAAAATGCCCCAACAGTTCCTGTTTACAAGGTTTGGGGGCAAGGGCAATAATTCTGCATTCAAGTGTGAATGGATAGGCCTTATTCAGCCTGGGAATTTTTTTCAGGACCTTTCATACAACACCTACAGAGTTAATAAAGATAACAGCAACAGAAATAAAGCCCCACGCATTACTGAGGTAACTGGCTTTCTGAGGTATCTGACTACATGTTAGCAGTTGGTTCCAGAAGGTTATCCCTGATCTCTGACTCCCTGTTGGACATAAGCCTCTTTAATTACCAACCTTTTTTTAACTATTGGAATTGTTCTTCTCTACAGACAGACTCCAGACTTTTTTTAGTTTTTTGTTTTTTTTTTTTTTTCTGTTTGGAGCATACCTGCTCCTAGCTGAGCTCAAGAGAAATCTTAAAAATTTGAGTCCTATCTGATTTCCTAGTATGCTGAATGCTTACATTGTTGATATATATGAAAAACTTTCAAAAAAAGCTATTTTGATTTTTTCAGTTAATGCTGTTAACTTTAATTTAGCTTTTAATGGGAGAGACTACAATTCAACAGTATAAAGTAGTATTGATGCATTTTTGCTATTTGAAGTATCTCAGCTTCAGTCAGACAGTCCAAATCCTTTTACTGCAATCATGGCTTTTCTATATGAACCAATATAAAATAGTATCTGGACACTAAGTTTTTAAGTAAAGCTTTTCATTTGTAGGTCAGGACAAGAATTAAAACAGAACACACACACACAAAATATAACACACACCCCAAAAAATGTAAAATGTGTTCTGTCATCTACAACAAGGCATGTATAAAGGGTTGTAGGACAAGGTGAGAAAAATCATTTCAGGATGTTTCAGGACTGGCCCACATGCATCAGCAAAAGTAAGTGCATGCAGGAATTGTACTGAAAGGGCACTTCTAGTTGTTACACATTGCTGCTGTTAAAAAATTCTGTTTTATGGTCAGCAAAATCTTGACTTTTGCTTTGATGCTGCTGCTGTTTGTATTAAAGCTTTCTTTTGTAATCAAAGACCTATTTCAAATCACACAAAGCACACACACCTCTTTCAGCAGGTGCCTGGATGCTGCTGTAAGTCAGAAGTATCTCCACTGAATTCACTGGATCTACATCTATACAAATGCAAGTGAGATCATGTTAACATTTCTGGAACCTGAGAAAAGAATTCAGTTAATTCTTCATATTTTAACACTAACAGAGGGCAAATGTATTACACAGAACATAACATTAAATAACGTGAGGAATTGAGCATTGCTTTTTTTCAACAATATTATTCTTTTTTATGCTTTGTGCTACAAAAATCTATGAGGAATATGCCTGTTAGGTGCTATTCAGTGCGGATTATTTTAAAATAGTTACTTTTCATTGGGCATGCCAATTGAATGGGCATAACTTAAAGTTCAAATGTGCTACCTGTTTTACTAAGGATATTTATAAACGTGGATAATTCAGCCTACTAAATTGGGATTCTGCTTTGTGTTTCTACTCTGACTGGTCCTTCTGTATGTATGGAAAACTGCCCAGACAGCTCATTGGAAAATATTTTAAAAATCTTTCAAATGAAAGATGTTCTGTAATACTATTATGTATAATTTTCTTCTATAAACTAATGTCCACTCTGTCACTGAAGTATCCTTAAAATGAGAAATGCAGATCATGAGTTAATGATAATTATTTTGGGGTTTTGGTTTGGGATATTTTTTTCTTTTGGAGAGCTGAAAGAAGAAAAATTGTCCTGTATTGTGTGGGATTCATGCAAAATGTTTTTTTGCTTCCCAATTATAGTATTTCTAAGGTAGCTACCTCAAAATTCACTTTGTTGTGTGGACAGAACCATTTTATACATCCAGAGCTAATGAATTAGAGGATCCTTGAAAAACTACAGTTTTCCTATCCAGCAATTAACAGAAAATGATGAAATCCTGAGGTATTGTTGGAAAGTTGTTCTAACTTAAAAATCTTTTCTTTATAGTTTCATTCTTGATGTTCCACAGCATTCACCACTTCCTGCATGGCTTTTAACCGCAGGGAAAATGAGGGACTTTTGGGGGCAGATGTGTTTCCATTACACTATCATAATGCCCCTAAAAATCCTTATTGCTCTTGCAGTATTCTTCCGTATTGCTGGGCCTGGGGAGAACTACATGAAGACCTAGCTTATAAATACAGCTTTTCTCTAAAACACTTTAAAAACACCACTGAGTTTTATTTTGTTTGTCTTACATTATTTTTAGTTTTGTTTACTGTTGCTTAAAATATAAATGGCAAGATACGCAACCACCTGTTGGTAAATAAATGTCATAAGTCATAAATCCAAGGGACATGCTGATAATTGCATGGGATTATAAGAGGGATCTGTTTTGGCTTAAGAGTGAGAGCCTAACTTTTTTGGTACAACTCACTTGTTTTTTACATAAGAATTTAGCATTTATGTCTCTGAAAATATGACAGATGTTGTGAAAGCTAACTTAAACGACTGCTGTAAGTGAGCCTCACTTAGAATATTTACTGCTTTTGGAAACAGGCATCAGGCCATTTATCAAATGCATAGATCTGTCCAGTACATTTATTTAAATTAAATGCACCAAAATATTCAAATGATGTTTTTATACAGTCTCAAAATAAAATTATGATTAAACCTGAAGAAAACGTTGTGGGTTGTCAGGTATTCTATGCTTACTCAACTCAAAAGGTCTTTGTGTGGCCGTACCTTGCTGAGGCTTCTGAGGAAGGCCCAGTCCATTGGGAATGCACTCATGCTCTATGGCTGCTCCCATGGAGGGAGAGATGGCCAGGGTTCTCCCAGGCACTGTTTATTCCTGCTAGGTGGCAGCTTCCCCTGGAGCCTGCAGTCTTCCCGTTCTGGAAGGAGAAGGCAGAACACACACATGTAAACATGGTTTGTTGTTGTCTTGGTCTTGCAGAGCAATACATCATCAGTTTGACATGTGCAGTGCTGGTAACATTTATTTCAGTAGCTGAGTGTGGGGCACACACAGTGCTGTCACTGCTTTGTGTTAAATGTACTCCTGACTTCACTGAACTCGCTTAACAGAAATTACAGATGGTGTCGTGTGGTCCCTCTGACAGTGTCTGCTAATATCTGTAAATACCCTTCAAAATATTTGGTGACATGAGAAACAAACTAACTGGGTGGTTTCACCAGACCACATTTATATTAAAGTTTCATCTCCAGGGGGATGCTCTTCTTCATTCTGCTATAGGGATGTGTCTCATTT
Organism: Trochalopteron elliotii; assembly: GCA_024734555.1. Classification (NCBI taxonomy): domain Eukaryota; kingdom Metazoa; phylum Chordata; class Aves; order Passeriformes; family Leiothrichidae; genus Trochalopteron; species Trochalopteron elliotii. The sequence goes on from JANPWX010000244.1 coordinate 1,181,134, forward strand.
TTCATGCAGCAAAATCTTACAGCTCAAGTCACATCCTACAGGTGACAAAGCAGGCTTGCTGATATGACTGAGGCTCAGAACTTTTGCTGCCCAGAGAAGTACTACAGGAACAATAAATTTCCTTTCTAGAGGGATGGAATGAGCATTGTTGAACAATTTTGTATTCACAGGTCAAAACATGCTGGAATATCTCCTTCAACATAAAACACTGTAAGATGCAGCAGCATTTCAAATTAATGTATAGACAGAGAGTAGAAAACGCAGTCATTACATTAATTTGAAATTTTCATATCAATATTTCAGTGCTCCTGTTTGGACTGATCACAAGATGAACCCTAGTACTTTCTGACATAAATGGAAGGTATAGCACAGACTGGCTTGAGGCTTATCCAGCCATTATAATTACAGTTACTTACTTACAAGGTATGAAACTAATTGAACTATTAATATTAGTCACAGAGGGTTTTTGCATGTTTTTATTCTAAATATGCCAAAGTGTTTGTTCAGCATTCTTTTTATTTCCAAGTGACATTTCTAGGTAAAAACTCTGCATCTAATTGAAAATATTTTTTTTTTAAAAAGCATGCAACAGCAAATATTCTGAGCAGTTCTGCAGTATTAAGGAGCAGTGAAGAGAGCACTCCCTGAACTACAAATTGCATCACCTTTACACAGAAGACCTAGTATGAACAGTGTAGAGTTTTGTAATAGTCTTTTGGAGGCTATGCTAGTCACAATCCTATGTAAAGAATACTGTAACAGTTTTGAGCATTAAAACTCATCTTTTTTTCTATTTTTCTTATGTTACCATCTTATCTTACATGTAATCTTTCAAGGATATCCGAATAATTTGTTTTTCCTAGCATATGCAATCATTCATATAATTTCTTGCATGAATAACTTGTTGATTGAACAGCTGATTCTTGCATATATACCAATTTATATACATATAGGTTGTAGGAAAAGTTAGATTCCTTCTGAATGTGTGTTCTGTAAATATGTAAAAATACATTTATCATATGACACTACTTTCAAAAAAAATATATGCTTAGACCAAGCAATCCTGAGATTAAATTCAAGGAACAGGATCAAAACAAGTAACATGATATTCCAGTCCCTTTTACATCTAATAGGAATCACCTGGCATATAACTGACATTTTGTTTTACACAATTTTATCACTGAAGAATAAGCATTAGAAAATGAGAGTTAAGGACATTGTTTGAGACGTGTACTTAAACTTCTGAATTATTTGCTTCAAATTGTTTAATTTAAGTATTTAAATAATTTTGGCTGAAATAGTATGTCACAAAAATCTTTGGATCTGATATAGCCTCAGAGGAAGGACTGCAAAACTCATCTGTAAAACTGTCCACTACAGCTAACAGCACATTGGGAATAGGCTGTGAGTAGGTTTCAGTATCAAACATTTTGTAAAAGATAACCTTCTTCTCTGTTTGTTTTCTTAAATATTAGCAAAGCACAGATTTCTATTAGCCTCTTCTTAGAGATTGTGATTTCTTTTAATTATAGGGCCAAGAGACATTAACAGGAACAAACAAATTGCTCTAAAAGTTAGAACAGTAGCAAGTAGGTAATTTTTCAAGTAGAATTTCCACAGTGGAAAAGGTATTAAGTATTTGTTTTGTGCCAAGAAATGAGTAATACGAGAATACTTTGATTCTTTTACAAAATGGAAGAGCATTAACAGCATTTTAGTTTTTATTGTATATAAAATACTTGCTTACCAGCAGTCTCATAATAAATAAACAAAAATAGAACGAAGGACATGCAGTTATTAAATAGGCTAAATAAGAGACATCCATTTCATTTATGTATTGAATAAGCTCATTTTTATCTCAAGTTTTGAACACTGCCTCAACTGTATGTACACTATTTAAACTGTGATTCAGAATACAGAACTTGGCTGGTCCATTTTAATAGTGCTTATTTATTTATTAGCTATGTTATTTCACTTCCAGTGTGTTAGATCCAGTTTGTTACTGAATGAAGAGAGTGTCAGTTCTGCTCCAGCCTGTTCTGAGGGGTCCCTGTGCAGCTCCTGTGCTGTCACCTGTGGGGAGGTGACTCCAGAGCCAGGCCTCCAGCACAGGCAGCAGCTCCAGCCTGTGGCACAAGGAGGCTGCTCAGGAACGCTCAGATAAATCCACCTTATTCCACACTGGGCTGGAGAAAGAGGTGGGAAAGGGAGGACCTATAGCAAAGGGAGTAGCAACAGCAAGAGAGAAACCACTACTCAGATGCTGCAAATAAGTTTAGAGAATAAAGCAGCAGAATGTGGCCAGAAGTAAAGGGGAAAGAAGGATTCATCACAGCCTGCAATGGAGCTTTTCACTGAATGCTTAGTTATGGGACCAGAAGTGCATATAAAAATAAACTCCATAAATATGGTCACTACTGCTTTTCTCAGTTATATTAAACTGGTTCAGACTTTGTTGCCATTTCTGCCTGATTAAAGATGTGTAAATGGTTTTCTTTTTCCTTAACTTTTGAATGTATACAGACAATTTTATTCCCATATTTAATCATTAATGCCAAGAGTCTGACTAAAGCAGATCTTTATCATTGTATTACTAACAAGTGCAAATGTCAGTTATGAAGTCCATGGCTGACATAATTTCAGCTATAGCTGGAAGAAAACTGTGTACATACACTGTAGTAACACAAAGTATGAAAGTGAATAAAAATCATTAAAAGAAACTACATATTATATAATCAGACTTTCATCAAGACATGACCTATTTTATACTTAAGAAATTAAAATAGAAGCTGAAATGTTTGGAGATGATTAATTTATTCAGTAGTTAGACTTAACAGGTGAGATAACTCAATAAATAATTGACTAAGAAACTGGAATTCTTAACCAAAATTACTTTTTTTGTTAACTGCTAGGGCTCAGGTTGGGTTTTTTTTTAAGGAAAAGCCACTTCAAAATTTTCCTTACTTTTCCAATTACAGATTTGATTCTGTATATTCCTTTAAAAACAAAATCTACAGCCTTGTTATGACTGCTGTCTGAGGCTTTTGGAGATCTCAGCTGTGAGAACAGTCTCAGTACCAAACAAGATTGCAGCAGGTTAATTTTGATTCCGAGGAAGCAATAAGATATTCCTATATGAAGCCAGGGAATCTGTGCTAGTCATTTTTGGAGTGCTGAACTAATCCATAACAAAATTATCCCATGATTGCAGTTAGCAATATGGAGATATGAGTGAACCCACAAGATCCCCAGACTGTAGTCTGAATCAAGCATAGACTTTGTGATATAATCTGGGCTCATACTCAAATAATCTAGATTTAGTATTTGATAATACATATTAAATCATGTTATAGATTTATTCTAACTTGTACCACAATGTCATAATTGTATTATCTTAAGACTCTGGGTGTGTCTAAAACCAAAAAGGACACAAATCCCTTCTTAGAACATATCTGAAATGAAAAGAGTTCTGGTTCCAGTCTGAGCATTAGGAGGTGAATGTTGCAGGAGGAGGTTGTGGATTCAATCTAGGCCCTGCTTTACCCTCTGGCCTGTGCCAGGAAGGTGCCAAATGCCCTGACCAGAACCCAGGTGAGGCCAGTGGTGCGTGTACCAGCCCTTCACCTGTCCCAGGGAACAATACAGCTGCCACCTGATTCCAGAATGTGTTTTGATCTGGAATAGTCAGTTCTGGCCTCAAACACTGTATCTTTCTGTACCAGCTCCATTCCTATCTCCTTTCCAGATTATCCAGCTAATAAACAGAAAGTTCCAAGAAGTCAAAAAACCCACCCAAAACCAGAGGTAACTCCTGTCAGGAAGTAAAGACGGAGCCACGGCTGCAATTTCCTGATAACACCCCTTGCAAACATCCCAGAGGGAGCTGTGTGAGTGGAAAAATGACACCAATTAGGCAGCTCAAGCCTCTGGATTTTTGGATAAAGCAGGACCCGGCCGTGGCTGCAGTGTGGAGGCAGTGACCCAAAGGCCACCTTGGCCGGGCTGTGACACCACCACCGGGGCTGGGCCGTGCCGGGCCGGGGGACCCCAGTCCCTCCTGCAGGGCCGCCCTGTGCCTCTGTCCTGTGTGCTGCAGCTGCGACTGCTCAGCACACTTCACTTTCATTATTGCTGTTTTATGGATTCACTGACTTCTTCTCAGATGTCACCCACAAGATAGCAAGCGATGGTGAACTGCTGCATCTTGAGTTTCATCTCACCCAACCCCCAAAGAGAATTTCCTTTATCACTGTTAATAATGGAACCGAAAACTTCCTACTACTCTGGTTGGCAAACAAAACAGCCATGCTTTAATGACACAGTTTTCACTGATTTCACTAGGAGCTAATATGAGCAGAGTATTATATATTATATATACACCCTTGAACAGCAAATCCACAGAGTATATTACAATTCCTATAATAGCATGTTTATCTCATTGCACAAAAATATTTAACATTTCTAATGAAGTACGATATTGGGTGGTATTGACATTATTGTATAATTTCATCTTTTTATGGAGAACAGAAAACTGTATTTTCCTATTCTGCCAACAGAACACTTGAAAATAATGAAGTATTTTATGCTAAGGCACCAGACTACGGCAGTATTACAGCAGAAACATGGAGTTTTAAACATATTTGGGAGACAGGGACTTTGTTTCTTATCTGTATGATGATTCTGCATCTCCCAGTCCTGATGTATGTATTTAACACTCAGGTGTTAAAAGGTTGGAAAGAACAAATAATTCAATAATATAATTCAATAATTCAAATAAATTCAAGGTGCCGTACCTGATTTTGTAATATTTTTTAGACTGTAAATAATTATTGCCAATCTTTAGCATCAGGAATACAGTAAAATTTGGGCTGAAAAGAGGCATGGGGACAAAAACAAACAGAAGAGTAAAGCAAAGTTTCTAGACTTCAGGCCACTTGCCAGCTGCTTCTTACACCAACTTTCAATTCTGCTGCTTGCTTTGACTGTAGCAAGAAGATAAACATTTTCTTGTTGCAAGTTAACAAACACTGCCATGCGTGACAGGTTGATAAGGGGTATTAAGAGTTGTATCAGGAGTTTATTAGTTCATTTGAGCAAGAGATAAACATGGTAGAAAGTTCTGATGTGCTGCTGAAAAATGAAAAATAACTGGTCAGTGCCAAAAACAGTTCTGCTGAAAAAAAGGCTTCTGTTCTTAGTGACTGGAACTTTCATTGCTATAGATAATTTTTCTTTCTGTTTGTAGTAAATTCCTCAATGTGTCTGCCTCCTTTGTAAACTTACACCACTGCTCTGTGTGTCTGTATTTTCAGGTGGTACAGATACAGCAGTCTGAATTCTACACTCATAAGGAACTCAAAGTCATGGCACAACAGGCAGAATTTGGTTTAGTGACTTAGTCAATTCTGCTTGGTGCCCTTTCACATTAACTGTAGATGTTGAGATCTTGTCTCCATGTTTTTTTCTGTTGTAGTTATTGAAAACTAAATACAGAGTATTTAAGTATCCTTTGATTTAGCACTTGCCTAATTAAATTCTTGCCTGATTATTTTTCTGGTGTAGGCCTACATGCCTTACAACAAACTGATAGTGTTCGACTCTTGATATTGTCACCAAATCTGTATTTGAACTATGATCTGCCAAAACAAATATTAAAAATCCTGCCATACATCCCAAATGTCACTTTTAGTTTCCTTTTTGTAAGGCAATGCAGTATAATATAAAAAAGGAGGAACAAAGAGATAACACAGTGATGTAGGATTGGAGTTTACTAGCAAAACCTGGTTGTGGGTATATTAATAACAGATGACAAAAACATAAGCAAAAAGGTCTTCCTAGACTGCAGAAAGAGACCTATATCCTACACTGTAATGACTTTTTTGTATAATTTATTTTATTGAACAATTATTTTAGAAAATTTTTGATTTTTTTCCCTTACAAAAGTAACCATACTATTCTATAGTCCCTTTCCCCCACTAAGACAGACTTTAAGGCACCATATACATTTGTGGTATGCTAATTTTTATGGCTCTAAAGAAATAAAAATAATAACACGTTTAGGAGAAAATTCTGACATTTTGTCTGGAAAATGTTGTTACACTTTGTCAAAGGCATAAGACCTTATTTTAATATCCTGTCTCAGAATATGGTGTAAAAGGGACGAGAAAATTAGGATTAGATCAAATGTGCACTTTAGCAAGATGTGATCAGTGACCAGTCAGGTAACATTTTAGTTATTTGCAAGACTTCAATGATTCCCAGATGCCTCAAGTAGGGCAAAGGTAAGGACTGGGAACTTCTGGATTTGATGGTTGCTTGGCACTGTGGAATGTAGGTACCTTTGCCCATTGTATAACAATTGTGTCCTTTGCCTTGGCTTCCCACTGAGAGTTCACAACTGAACACACCGACAGTCTTTCAGGACTTCTTCCTCCTTTACTGAGGGCACAGTCATGGGAGATGCATGTGCAGGATGTTTATGGAAAAGAATAAAAAGTTTTACAGCAACTGAATGCTCGTGAGCGAGTGTCACACGTGGATATTTGGTGAAAGTAAACACACTCCTGTCTGTTTTGAAGAAGAAAGAGCAAGGGCTTTTTTTCCTCTGTATTCTTAGACACTGAATCACATTCTGCTACAAGGCAGGAATTGTTTATCTGCAGATACTTGGCTTCCTTGAAAATATAAAGTTTTCTTGGTAGCATATTTATTCACAGTATCAATATTAGTCAGCTAGGGGTAACTATTTTTGAAATTGAACTACTCTGAGGCTAATAGCACAGAAGTATTGCTATTGGAATGTTAGATACTTTCAATTAACTAAATAAGTTCAATAATTTAATAAATTATTTTTTACTCAGTTATTTATGAAATTCACATATTTATTTGCTTATTCTGGCTTCTGATTCTCCAATCTAGAATATTAAGACTTAGACAACAGACCAGACAGTGATGTACAAGTAAACTCAGGTGTGGGATATGGCCTTCATAAAACAGAACACTAAAATGAGAGCTCTCTTGATACACGAGACCGTTCCACTATTAAGCAACTGGTGCTAAGAGCAGTTCTAAGATTCAGAACGTGAGCAGTCTGGGAAGATGGCTTCTAAGGAGTACATTTCAATTTAAGTCTTTTGTGAAGTTAAAAGCCTCTTGCAGTGCAATGGAATTCCTCCAAAGTGTGTGGTATTTAACAGCAGCAGACCTTTGTGTTGTGGCAATCAGCAGATACCTGTTTTGTCAAAGTCTATATTGTGATAATCAGCAGGTAACACATCTTATGAAACTACTGTACCCTGACTGTGGCATGAGGAAAGCAGGATACTAATGGATCATTATGGGAATTTATGCAGGCCTGTATCATAAATAGTAACCAGTGAGAATGCAGGAACAAGGAGAAATGTCTCAGGTGAGCTGACTGGCTGTCTACAGGAGCATCACACTGCTTAAAGAATCAACTGTCTTTCAACTTCACACCAACAACTCAGCTGAGGGTATTTCCTAAGATGAATAGATCACATATGGCAGGCACAGAAAACAGACAGATAGCATTTGTCTTCTGAGGTTTAAGAATATTTTGCTTAGTCTGTGCTATAAGGAGCTAATAAAACAAAGATAAAATGGCAGAGAATATTGTTTGATAAAATTTGTCTTATATTAGGTCTGACAGATTTGATGTTTAGGGTAGAGTAAAGCTCATATTTCATAAAAGATTCTTTATCTAGCACTTTAGACTCATTTTGCTGCCTGACACAGATTTTTTTACTTTTTAAATTGGGTTCTTTTAGGCTAGGTTGGGTCTCACACATCATTGCAAAAGGAATCTATAAAGGCACTTCATTTAAAACAATAGGCCAGCAGGTTGTTTGGTTGGTTGGCTTTTTTGGAGGATGCATATTGGGAGCAGGCCCTGATTCTGAAACTCCTCATTTTGGAATGTGTTGTAGGGAATTCTGTTTATTTAGATGTGAAGAAACTGAAGTAATGGCTCTGAGGTGGTGCACCAGGAGCAGTGCACAGGAATTCATTTCAACAAGCTCTGGTGTTTATCTTTGCTCAGATAATGCACCATGTCTGTTCTTACATCATGTATTCCAGTCGTGATTAGAATTACACAGAGTTCCTTCTGAATATTAAAAATAATATGGTATGAATTAACAATCCTCACAGATTATTATGAAATAGACATAAATCTTGCAATATATAAACTGCAAGAAAGAAACAGCACCTTTGATGCAAAGGTGCTATTTAGTTGTACTTGTAGCCTTACCTTGTACAACCCCATATATAATTTGATCTTCTACATTTAAAACTGTACATTTCTATATTGAAATTGTTTTAATAAGAGATGTGTTAGTTAGGCATTGCTAAACACATACTGTGTTCCTGAGTAATAATTTAGTCTTCATTCCTGCAGTAAAAGATCTCCAAGACCCAAGAAGGGGATACCAAAGAGAGGATCTTCCCAGATCCATGCAACCCAAGTAATGTCAGAATCATTCTCTAAGTATGTGCTGCTTCAGTATGTGGTTTTTAATCATTAAAAAGTGCAGTCTTTTGTAACTTGAAGATAAGAACTTTAATGAGAATTTTTTGACTGTATTATTTTCCTGTTATAATACTTGGAACGCTTTGTTAATCCTATGTGCCCTAAACCAGGCCATCCTAGTAAAGCAGCAAATGGAATGAAAAGATGAATGGAACTGAAAAATATTGTTCTTCTCTATGGAAAAAAAATACTACAGAGCTGAACAGTAAGTTCTTTACAGAGGAGTATAAACTGAGGAGAGTATTAGAAAGAATTCCTACAGAGCATGACTAGTTTAGTTCTTAGTGAAGTCAAAAAAAATTTAAAAATTTAATAAATCTTTATTAAGTGATTTTTGATAATATGGGAAGTACATTATCTGTACTCCTATAAATGAAATACCTATTTCTACTTCATTTTTACTTACAGCCATATACATTGTTAGCCAAGGTCTAAATAAAAGTGATTAAAATAATGAGCAAACATTTCAGAATGCAAGTAATGTATTGTACCTGGTTCTCTCCTACAGCAACAAATGATCATTTAAGGAGCAAGACCTAACCAGTAGCTATTTATTTATATATAGCTATATATACACAATTACAGTTTGCTTTAGTAGATGCAAAGGAAATACCCCTTTTCTCTATAAAACCCACATTTTAATGTTTGTAGGGTGACTTAACAGCTTAACCCCCTAAAGAAGGTGTCTGGTTTTGTAGGTAAATCCAGATTTAGAGCAGAATCTTTCAAAACTCAGCAAATCCCTCTTTGAGTCCTTCCTACCTTAGACGCTTATCATGTGAGAAGATGAATAACTCTTTGACAGTACCATTACTCTTCACTGATAAACAGTCTTCCTGTTCATCATGGTCCTCAGATTTTAGACACCCAAAGTAAGGAGGGATTAATTATCCTTAAAGTCACTATGTTCCTTAGAGGATTAAAAAATGAAAAGTCAACACATTATTTTTCTTACATACAAGATCAGAAGAAATCCTGAAAAAAGGAGTATTCTAATATTATCTCATTGTGGCTGCCTATTCTATTTATGACACCACTTTATAAACTGTACAAATCTATTCCTGCAACCTACAGATACTCTAAATGACAAAATAAAATTGAGTATGAATATAGAAAACACCATGCATTTATCATGCAGAAATAATTTCCACCTATAAACACACTCTAAATTGAACTGGACAAGGCTAATATCACATAAAAAATAAAGCAACTAGACATTTAACTCACAGGAAGTAACATCCTCAAAGATAAAGTCCAAATGACAAAACAGTCAGTAATTGTCTCCGTAAAATTACTGACAGTAAGATTTTTATGTCATTATCATCATATTGGTAAAACTTTCTGTGGTATAAAAGTATACACTAAACATTGTGTTGTAAAAATCCCTGTGGTATAAGTCATAAGAAACCCAGCAGAAACAGGTGTCTCTATCACCGGACATCTCCACAAGGCTTTGAAATCAGAAACTGATCTGCACAACCATAAGCTTAGCATGCCTTTAAATAAGTAGATTTGTGAGACCATTTTGCTTTTAATGAAATACAGCAAAATGTTCTCAGAACACTTTATTCTGAGTCCCTATTTCTATATTTCACCCTAAAAATCGCTTTTATAAAGTACAAGTGTCACCTAGATCAGTGCGAATTATAAAACAAGTCTCAATCTATGAAAAGAGTCTTGATTTGAATAGGCTGTTTTGCTTTAAATCAACTGGAAACCCACACCAAATTCCCTTTAACACGTTCAGTGTGTCTGAGCTGATTTTGGTTTCATTTCAACACAGCAAATAGTACTGGTGATAGGCAATGACATGAAACTCAAGAGATTTTGGCTGTGATTCTTGCAGAATCTGGAGAATTAGTAAGCCTGAAGTATGTGAAACCAGTGCAAAAGGGAAGGAATTATCCATGCTAACCTTTTCGTGCCTAATTATTTACCAAGTGAAACGTTTCTTCTGTATCCATAAAACTAAAATCCCAGTTGGTACAACTGAACAGGAAGGGTCCCTCTCCTATTAAATGCAGAGTGATTAAACATTGGAGACTGTAAATGCTGGTTGATAAAAATGGCTGGTGCCTGTCCCCAAGGTCCTCTCTGGAACACAGACTCTGATAGCTGGATTAACAAACTGAATAAATAAGCATGATGACCTTCTAGATATTACTACTGGCAATTTCTTTGTACTCATTACTCTGGAATGCTCCTACTGGTTTAGGAGGAGAGGACACAACAAATTAACCATAAATCCTACACTTAAATCTGCATTTAAACAGGCTCCTTTGCTGCAGAGGGAGTTGCAACTGTAATTTGAAATTGTGTGTGTGAGGGCAGTGTCCCACAGCTGTGTATCTGTACATCTCTTCACATCACACACTGCCTGGGCTGGGCTGTGACCTCAAGGAAGAAGGAGATTGCTTGACTTTCTTATAAAAAAGCATGTTGCCTGATAACTGGATAATTATTTTTGCATTATTCCAGTAATTGGACCAAATAAAAAGTTGTTGTGATGTAATCCCAGAGACACACCTCAGGTACTTGCTTTGAGCTGCAGAACACTGTCAAGTGAGTAGCATAATCCAGAAATCATCTAGGAAAACTACATTTTTTCCTTAAAACTTAGGTTCAGAAGTATTGTTTGTACATGTTATTTTACACTTTGCACAACAAATAATTGATTTCATGCTTCAATTATACAAATCTACATTTTCACTCAATATTTACACTCTTCATACACACCCATTATTAATGTAATTCTTACTCCCTATCTTAGAATGGATTTTCACCTGTAGCTGAAGGTTTATCCATAAGCAACTGCATGATTAGAATGAATAATGTAAAAAACACATTTTCAGTGCAGCCACCTTAAACCATGACCTACATGAATCACTAGTGGTTAATGACAGAAAACAATGTGGTTATAGTTTGCTGTAAGGTCTTTTAATTCTTGGATTGAAGTTTTCTGGCAAAATCTTCACTAGCTTGAATTAATTGTAATAACCACTTATTCACCAAAGCAAAGAAGCACACATACACAGTTCCATTAGAATTCCTCAAGTGTTTAGCAGCATGGACAAATTGCAATAGAAAATCTTTTAAGGATTTACTGGAAAAGGCAAACTCAGTTGTTAGCCTAAGTGTGTGTCCTAAAATGCAATAGTTTAGTTAAAATACACAGGAGAAGCCTTCATAATGCTCTCTGCACTCAACTTGACTGCAGCCAATACTATTAATCCTCTAATGCCATAAATACTGTAGGAAAGACATGCTAATAAAAAAGACAGCACTGACACTATTTATCATGTGTAGGAGTATATAAATACTGCAGAAATCTCTCTCACTTTTACAAGAAAATCAACTTTACAACAATTTTCTGAGAGAACTGTCTGTAATTTCACTGCAAAAAATATTTATACTCTGAAAATAAAAGTCTCTTTAAGTAACCACATGACTTCAGTTATCATTCTTTTATCTATGTCAGCTTTTAATGAAAGACTTATGGATATGTTATGAGTGGTCCTGCTATCTGTTCTATTTGTGGGAAGGTTTGATTTAGTAGTGAAATCTGCTCCATTTGAAAAATGCATTTCAGCCTAATGTAAACCTGTCTAAAATGGCTTATAGTTGGGAAAAAGGGGTATCTCCTAATTAAGACACATTGCAATGAGATTGTTCAAATCAACTACTGTTAACAAAAATGCCCAAGTTATTTATATTTAGAAAAGATTCAGCAAATAGCTGTTCTCTGATACAAGCCTGCTGCAGAGCACTCTGCAGGGAACCCCACTCTGTGGAATTTAAGGGCACTGGTGGAATTTACAGAGTCCATACACCACATTCCAAAAATATTGATAAAGACTGAGTTTCAGTTACTTACACCAAATTTTTAAAGGTTGTCAAAATAAATACTGCAAGGTAAAACTCAGCAAAATGCAGCACTGTTTTTAAAATAGTCTCTATAATCTCAAACTGTGCTTTTGCAAGAAGCCCTGTAACCTTCATTGAACATAATTCAGTGATGGAACTCCACAAAGGAGCAGGACTGCCTGGATACAGTGCCTTGCAGAACTGAGGAGTTTTTATTCTTTTTACTCAACATAAAATAAATAAAAGAATATTTTGCTATTGTTTTAGAATGCTTATGGGAAAATTAAAATATCTAAATATCTAAATTTTGTCATAATCCTCATTTTGCTTATTCTTTTCTTATGGGTAAAATATTCTATTCTGTTTTTTAAAGCTGTGTTGAAAAGTGAGGTAATTTGTGCAAGTGTCAGGATTATGTATATTCTGTATATTTAGATATTCACAATAAGTATAACTTTGGAATGAGAATAAAATATGAATGAAAAACTTTTCCCAGCACAGACTGTACACATTTTTGAAAGACTGTAAAACCTTCTAGGGCGCACTTTTGTCTGGGGCAGACACCTTCTTGCACATACACCGCTTATAGGAATAGATGCTAGTAAATAAAACATCTCTAGTTAATAGTACCAAAGATACAATTTATGGTAGTAATGGAATTTGCTGTATGTACTGCTATGGATTATATTTTCATTGTAGGACTTTTTTACTTCAACCACAACTCAACAGGATGGCAAAGGAAGGTGTGAATACATGTAAATGTGAGATGTTGTGACTAAGCACAGGAGTGCAATGATGGGAAATTTTCCTACAAATCATCTCTTTGCATGAAGCTTTGAATGTATTTCCTGCACAGAACTCAAACCAACCCCCTGATGTAATATTAAAGTCAGTGGCCTGTCTGTGTACGTCCCTTACATTATCATTCCTCATGACTGCTTTCTACAACACCTGACTGCACAGACAGGAGTTTGCTGTGATCCTGAGACATTAATTTTTAAGAATTAAAGACTTTAGTTAAACTAGATATTGCTGAGGTAAGATAGATAAACTTCCCTCTACTAACAGTAGCCGGATTTAAGGAACTGATAAATCATGAGGCCTGTTTGTGTATTCTGACTAATCAATAGACTCCAAGAATACAATACAACCATAAATCAAAGAGCCCTGGAAAAACAGGATTCAGTTGTCACGTAACACTAAAAGGTTAAAAAGTCAAAGCAAGGAAGACCCATTTACTTCATCATTTTGAGACCCCGCCCCATGAAAAGGACCACCGACCCATTTCAAAGAACAAACTCCTCAGGCTTTTTGGCTAATTACCATATGGAGCGGGGAATGGGATGTACCAGAGCTATGGATATGTATTTGTGTTTTGGGTATTCAATGCTCCTGTACATAAAAAGACCCTGTGACCATCTGTAAATTGAGGTGTGTATTTGGGAGCTATCCCTGCATGCTGCCTGGCATCGTAATAAACATAATAAATGTAATAAACATACACTTTGTAACTTCAAACTGTTAGAGAGTCTTTGTCTGTCATAGTTGGATATTGGTATTAAATCAATATCCTATTTTCAACAAATCAATCCCACCTCTGCAGTTCCCACAAAAGCTGCCACTGAAACCCTCAAATACCTGCCAGAAATCTCAGCATTGGGAAGGCTAAGGAATTTGCCAGCACTGCTTTTAGAGAAGCCAAGAGGATCATCAGTTACATACAATGATTACATTTTTGCCTGCTGATATTCATCCATTCTTAAAAAGAAATGAAACCAATATGTGTTTTACTTTTCTCATGCTTGTGACTGCAGATTCCAGTTAAAATGTGATGATGGTTACGTAAACCTTTTGTACTTTCAATTTCCCCTTCAATTTATCAAATGCAGTGAGATAGAGCACTAGAAAAGGGAGAGAATAGAGGTGGCAAAGTATCTAAATATAACCAAGATTGTTTATGTCAATGAGCCCTGCAAAAGGATAGTGTGTTTATGTGACTGTCTCAGGGAGTTGCTTTGCAATACTCACTGATGCTGTGCATCCTTTATTGTTCATATTTTAAAGGCCTTTTTTTTTCAAGGCTCTAAACATACAGATCCAAAGTTGAATTATTAACTCAGTTGTGGAAATTGAAGTATTGAAGCTGACTGACTCTGTCAAGTCAATATTTACTATTAGAGGAAGGATTATATTTCATGTCATTCCTCCAAATCTGACATCCAGAACTGTCCATCTACCACTGTGACAAATGTTCATGTGTTTGGGTTTAAGTGCTTAATACCCAGGGAACAATAATCAGGCAAATGACTAAAAATTTCTTAAGGATAACTCAGACTTTGAACACAAACTCCCCTCACATTTCATGTTACAATTCTCCTAAGTACCATTTCTCAGGAATGCTCTGATTCATCCCTGTGGAACACTTCATGTGCAGCAGTTTAACTTTGTATTTCTATCATGGTACCAGCAATGTGCCACAATGGTGATTTCCCTACAGCCTGCATGTTGCTCCAAACGTGTCCTGTCTGCTCCCATCCCCCCTGTCTGTCACAATTATGATTTTTTGTGAGATAAGAAAATCCCATTTTTACCACTGGAGAGCCAGGCTGCTTAGGTCACAAGATTCTCTTGGCTTAATCCTTGTGTATGAATCATGAACTTTCCCTAATAAGTACCGGCATTCTTCAGATGATCAAGCTAGCTTACAAAGGCTTCCAGAGCTTTCCACATTCATTATCACCATGTTTAAAGGATCCAAAGCAGCAGCTAATTAAGAATTATTAAGACTATAAGTTGTTTATTCTTACTTTTCCTTTCTGTCCTCTATTCCTCCCTCTTATGTGGGTTGATATTGTAAATGGCAATAATACAACTCAGTTCAAAGAAAACAACATATGAAAAGGATTATGAAAAAATATAACTCGAACTGAAAATTAACTGTGAAAAATTGGAAGCAAATTTGCTTGCTTTCTACACTAGAATGGGTCAAAAGTAAGCTATACATGACCACAATTTCAGTTCAGAAAAAGCTTTTTTCTCACAATTATTATTAGAAAATTGTAAGATAACCAGACTAACAGTAAGCCTCTACTCTGCAAATAAATGACTTACAACTTCTGCAAAAGTTGCAGAAACACACACACTGTTAAGAAGTCATAGTAAATACCATGTGATTAAGTAAGTATTCTGTTAGAAATACATAAGATAAAGACTTTTAAAAGAAAAAATAAACCATTTCTTACCGTTTGAAAGCGGAAACAGAATATTCACTCTAAATCTGAGTACAGAAAATTGCTGAAATAAGTCTGGACTTCTAAGTACTTTCAGTCTGGAAACATGATGATCCTGGGCACCTCAGGAAAAAAATTATATTCTTGCACCAAATTCAGCTACTAAGGATAGTAAAAGTAGAACAGTTAAAAGCCTATTTCATTTAGCCGCCAAAAAACCATTTTTTTTTAATCTTTTACTAGGACAAGCGTATCTAAATAAAGATTGGGTAAATTCATCAAACACTATTTTAAGTGTGCCACAGCATGATAGGAAAAAAGTTTATTTTATATTTGGAAAAAAATAAGGAGATTGTACTTAACTGGCAGTTAATTAACAACACGTATAGGTGGATCAATTATACATGTATGAATAACAGGACACATGCAAGTCATAGCCAAAAATTCTTTGGAAATGTCTGTGAAGACAGCGAGTATTTTTACAATAGCCGTGATTAAGCCTGCAAATAAAAGGAGAAAGCCCAGAAAGGAAATCAGAAGTGAGTCAAAAGCATTAGTGGTTACTCTCATATTTATCATCCAAAGTGAGTCAAAATCAGCAGGCGTTACTCTCATATTTATCATTATGTAAACTGTGGTGTAAGAATGCAGTCAAGAGGAAAAAAAGAAACAAGATGAAAAGAGCAAATCAGTATTTAATATTCTTTCCAAAGAAAGAATATTTGAGAAGAGTGCTACTAAAAGTAGCGTTAAATAGAAAATTCTTCTTTACACACTCAAATGAGTTCTGAAAAAGAACTAAAACAAGTGGAATAACATTCCAGTTTATGTTTTCCAGCCAAATCCTTTGAAATCGAATTCAAATAATGTATGTAGATATTTACAAATTTTTAAAATGCACAAAAAGATCCCAAAGGTTCAGTACAGCCCTTTTTGGAGGCAAAATTCAGTGACATACTTGAGCAAGTAGCTGTACATGAGTCTTGCTTCCAAGATTGCTTGTCTGATTGAATAAACCGTTTGAAGACACAGGGTACCGAGCCTTGGATTTAATGTTTGCTGTGTCTGCAATCAGAGAAAGAGAATCTTACTCCAGAATGAAGGTGTCTTTGCAGAAAAAGAAACATTCTCTAGTTCTAGTAACTATTTTCCTGGCAGAATACAGTATACAGAAATTGGGCAGAAAATCTTGCATCTGTGGGTAGAGATCTATGCCATCCCTGTCTTAAAAAAAACATTATTTGTTAGGGATAAGCTCAAGCACTTAAGAGCTACACAGAGATAACCAACACTTTTGGTAAAAAACATTACTGGTTTTTTTCCAGACTTAGTGAAAAACACTGTGAAGTCTTATAAACACTTCATAGCATCATGCAAAAATTTAAATTAAAATTTTAGGCTACCACTGTGCTGAGTGTTTGGAGAAGTTTAAAGTTCTCCAGAAGCTGTAACTCTTTGATAGTTAACTTATTTTGTCCTGTTCATCACTACCTCTGAAAATATTTTGTGGGGTTTTTTTTAATGGAAGGGTACAAATGTGCAGAAACTGTTTCACAATTCATATTAAAAAACCCCCAACTCTAAAGCTATGTTTTCAACAAAACAAAAAGTAACATCTTAACCTAATAAAGTACTGCCCTACTTTCTGATTTGCAGACCTCAAAATAGGAATTTAAATATTTTACTTTGGCACGGGGCAAAAATTACTTCCTAAGACCAAAAAAAAAAAAAAATTGAAAAAATTACCTTATCTTGGTACTCCTTCCAGTCCTAGAAACTGCAGAACCAGAAACTGTTTTGAGACGTGATAATGTACATGATGCAGATCAGTAACAGGAGCCACATTCAATTACTGTCTTACAATGGCATTAAGTAATTGGAAAGGACAACAGAAAAGAAACATTTCCAGGGCTGGTTTTTCCCTTTGGATGAAATGAGCTTGTGTAGAGTTGCAAAAATGAACTAAAATTATAAGGCCAGAGTACAGGCATGGCATGCTCCTAAGAAGAATCTGTTTCTATCTTCCATATGCTGTACAAGCACAAAAATAATGACATAGCTGAGCAAAAATACTTTTTATTTATGAAGAGAAAATTATTAATAAAACTATTTTGAGATAGCTTAAAAGCAACAGTGAAAAAAAATATAGGTAAGTATATAGCAAAAAGCGAGATGGTTTTGAATGCTAGACAGGTATACAAATGATTTCCTGAAACTTCTATCAGTTACTATTAAGTCTGTCATTCTTTGTGGCTCGTCTTTGCCCAGAGGGCTCCATCACTGATCCAGTGCAGATTGTTGATTAATTCTTCATATTCTCTGTATGACTATATTAAAGTATAGAAAAATAAAGATACACAGGGCTTACACCACCTTTCTTTTCAGTCAGCACTTCTCTTATTTGTTTTTAGTCTATCAAAGGGACAACAGAATGACAACAACAGATTTCCTCTGAAAATTGCTGCTGGTAATATATGATATCTACTTCCAAGTATTAAATTCAATGTAATATATGCAGTGATCAATAGCTATGAACTTCATGGGGCAGTGGGGGAGGAAGGCTACAGCAATTAAACTCTACCATAAGTCACAAGGACTGCTGGTGGCTGTTCTCTTTCTATCCTAAGGGTTTTCTCTTGCTTGATGTACCAGTAGATTTACATTATAAACCTGATTTTTTTCTTATGTATGTAATATATTTTAATATATAAGTTCAGCAATGGCAATTGCATTAGTTTAACATTCAACACTTCTCTTCACGATCTTCATTTATCTACCTTATTTACTATCAAATAATGCATATGTATATGCATAGGATTTTACCACATTACACTACTGCTTATGATTTAAAAGCAAATGAGTTAATTTTTTCTTCATAAAAAAGAATGCAGCATGTTATTTTTATGTACCACTAGGAGAAAACTGATAAAGAGGAAATGAAGCAGGGGAACAGAAAAACAAAGTGAGAAATAAAATCCAAGTTTCCAATGCAGCAATGCAATGCCAAGAAATTGCTCCAGAGAAAATGAGTAACTGCCAGCTTTTCTACCTGTTGCCAAGAAAATGTTGCTGTGTTCACTGATCCTGTAATTAAACTGAGTATGTTCTGAAACAACTTCTTCTGAATTGTGCCATCTTCTGTGAAGGGGGAGGGAGCTTCATTCCTATAATACACCAATAGGAATATAGTTCCTCTCTAAAAAATTAGGTAGAAGAGCAAGCTTGGTTTAATGATGTACACACATTCTTTAAAGAAAAAAATAACATTTGGAAAGAGAAATTTAATTGCCTACAGACCTTTGGAAGGAAGCACAGAACTGTAATTTGCATCGTTCAGAATAGTCATGTGCAGGGCAAAAAGTTTTAATAGCTATCCTTTAATGTCCTGTAAAAACAGCAGTCTTGCTGACTTCTGCTGTTTTATCAACATTTTAAAATGTGAGTTATTAACTGTAGTGTCTTGTAGCGATTTCTTGCTAGGAGTTTTAATATTTAAGTTATTGCAATTACCCATGCTAGTCAAGGTATTTGTATACAAGTATGTCAATAAACCAGATCATACCAGTCTATTTCTGCTGCCACATTTTATCTTGTTCAGCCCACTGTTGGTCAACCAAGATTTCATAAAGGTTGACTATACTCTCTTCACCTCTACTATGGTCCTCTGGGATCTTCTGGTAAAGCTTTACTGTATTTTGCACAGTTTTTCTGCATTCCTCATGCTTTTACACCTGATGAGTTAATGAAATGTTAGTTTTTCTTAGCTGAGTCACTCTTTGCTCTGTGGCTGGCAGTGCTAGGCAGGACAGTGGCCCTCTCAGACGTTTGTCACACAGAAGCACTGAACAGCTCGGGTTGTGCAGTCCAATCCCCCTGCTGAAGCAGGTCCACCTAGAGCAGATTGCACAGGATCACCTTTATTGGATCAAGAAATACTTGGGTCACCTAATAAAAGTGTCAGAAAGCCCTTGCTTCCAAAACAGTTCCCAATCCTCTTCCCCACACAGAGCGATACCAAGTGTCGGAACGTGCAGGCTGACAGGTTCACTCCAGAGCAAGAGCTGGGCACAGCTGGCACCCACACTCTGCTTCATGTGCAGTACAGCTGCTTTAGTTTAATTCTGTGTTGCCTTGTTTAGTTGATGAGTAACAGATCAGAGTCATTCACCAGACAGAAAACTCTGCTACTAATCTACCTCCAAAACAAAACTCAGAAGCAGAGCCAGGTCACTCTTACTTTCCTGGCTTGCATCAGTCCTGCTCTGTCTTGCTGATATCAGCACTATCCACTGAATTCAGTGGACATAAACATGCCCAGGTGGTCCATTACTGATCATTGCTTCTAATCCTGACATCAGCTAATTAATTCTTGTACTTCTAAGCCAAGCTTTGGACAGTTTAGCAGAGAATGAACAGTTAGCTGTTGGTGTTATTCCTGTTATTTCTCAAGCTGTAAGCATTGGTTCCAAATACATCTCTTCATATTTCCACTGCTGAGCAGTCCTCCTTGCTATGGACCAAGAAGCAAGAGGTTTCCACAGTTAATAATATTATGAGTACTTTTCAACCATTACTAAATGTACAGCAAGAGTAACACAAAAATGTATGTATCTATTTTGTGTGGCTGTGAGAGAGGCCAGAAGATGGATGCAGTTATATTGCACCTGTTCAAAGGAGCCAATATTCAGTAAATACTGGGAGTTTAGCAGCCTTTCCAGTTGCCATCAGGAGAGCTAATAAAGCTGGCTAGCAGGCAGAGCTCAGTTTTGGGAGCTATTTCTTGTTACAGCGCTCTCACCCTCCGTTTGTGTGTCTGTTCTCGTGCCCGCCCTGCCTGCAGGGGGACATGTGAGAAGCCACTGTCTCTGCAGAGGTGACATTACCAGCACAAAGCGTCTTGGGTGAGATGTGACATCTCACAACTTGCACAGGGTTCTTAATCACCCAATTTGGAGAGGGAAATTCAGTCTGGCATACAGCCTTTAATGTTGCCAATGTATGACCCAGATTGCATTTCCCTAGATGCTTTATGAGAATGTTATTTGAGACATTTTTCAAGAGAGTTATTAAAATTAAAATATACAACTGCCTATCCCTCATTCACAAGAGTTGCTACCCTGTCGTAGAGGGAAATCAAACTTGATTAACTTGGTTTGCTGTTCACAAATCCATCCTGTTGCTCACATCCTGCTTATCTTCTGGATGACAGCAAACTATTTTTCTTAGTTTATTCTACGTTTTTTTTTATTTTTATGCTTAGTGAAAGAGAAACGAGTTGGATTCCTGAATAAAAGCAGTATTTGCAGTTAAACTACAGTAAACTAACCTGCTCTTTGTAGTATGCAACAGTAAAAGACATCTAAATTGATAAAATTTAAATTTAAAATGGGTTTGTTTCTTCATTTTTCCTCTTAACCTTATATTGTCTTTAACATGCCTGGCTGCCCTTTGCAAATCCAACAGGATAATGCTGTAGCAGCTTTGTGTTCCGCTGTCTCCTTCCTTTTTGACCATCCCCCACAAAATTCAATTTCATATTTCCTATTACTAACCATTTTTAAATCTTCCACTTTGATAAAAAATACATTATTAGTGCCATTATTATTAAAATATGTTGTTAATATTGCTAATCTTCAAAATGGTTTAAAAATCCACAATCAGTTCATGCCTAAAATCCTTTGCAATAATATTGCCATGTGAAAACTCTCCTTTGTATTCCAACATATAGAAGCAAAACCTTTACAGCTGCACATGGCTTTAAGAAATAGAAGAAATAACACCTTGAACTTTTTATTTATGACCTGTTTTGATAATTCAGTCAAGCTTTGCAACAGGTGAAATTGTCTTTGAGATTGAAGGCCACACCAAGCTCTTTTAGAGCCATGAAGATATTAAATCATCTTTTTGTGAGGCAGATTGCATACCTGCCATTGTTTTACTGGTCTTATGGGATAAAATTAATTTGCAGGGAGGTTTGGATTTCTTTTTTAACATCCATCTACAAACTAAAAACTAAAACTGTTTTTTCTCTGTGGATGTTTATTTTATATATCACCACTTGCACCATTTGGAATATAACAGCAAGAAGTGCTTTATATGCACTCAAACGCATTAGTTTATAAGAAAAGATTTGACACATAGTGTATAGGTTAGTTCAGTTGCTTATTTAACTGCACTGATTGCAAAATGCTGAACTCAAACCAGCTCACACAGGATTTGTTTTAATTTATCTCTGTTGGAAGAAATAAAACATATAATTTAATCCAAATTCCAATGCTGTGCTCTGAGTTTTACTAGTACATGCCATCTAAAATGTACTTATAATGCCAAAAAATGAAACACTGAATGTTCTATTTATTCTCCATGTATCATTTTCTCATTTTGAGAATCAGTCTCTGAAGGGCTGGCAATTAAAATAATCTGAACCATGAGTTTTTGAAAGCTATTCCTTAATGTAGACCTTGATTACCTTTGTGGGTGGTGCTTCTTTGTACCCATATGAAAAAAAAAAAATTGTCATGACTCCTTTTTTTTAATGCCCCACCTACAACTCCCTTATTCTTACTAAAGGTTCAGACAGAAGGCTGTGTTTTTCACCCTAGACTTCCTGATAAATACGACAAATGCATTTCATCTGTTTAGAAAGATGAATAGACTTCAATTATGAGAAAGTAATATTGGCACACATTTTTGTTGAGCCTGAATTGTAAGGGATTAACTATTACATTTACAAAGATTTCTGGACTATTACAGTAAACACTTCTTTGCTCAATGGATTTAGATGACAATTTACTAAAAAAATCTTCAGGCTCCTTCAATTACATTTTAGAGTGAATTTAGAGTGAAGCAAGGATGTGGAATTGTTTCTGGACAGTACAAAAGAAAAAGTCACTCCTTTTTTAGTTCCTACCACGTATGCATATTTCACACAGGCTCTCTAAAGAGGACTCTGCCAGCATAAAATCCTAATTGGAAGACTTTCTCAGTGCTTTCTATCACTGTAAGAAAACAAGGCAGATGAAGCAGGATCATTACTATCGTGATTCAGGGGAACTGATTTTTTTGTACATATGCCAATAAAATTGTTCATCTAAATCTGCACTGTCTGTAGAGTCTAGGGAAAGATGGAAAGCAGAAAAGCAGCCTTCTGGAAGTGACTGCTTCTTTATGGGATATAAACAGTGGCCATTCCCTGGGAACTGACTCTTCAGGAACTCTGAAGTAACTAACTGAGACTAAACAGCCAATATTTAAAAAGGTGGAGTGAGAACATTGCTACAGAAGGGATACAAATTTAATCTCTGAGTTGAGTAGGGATGAGAACAATCAACTCAGAAGAAATTACCTGGGAGCTGGTCCATCAGAAATGGATGTTTGAATACACACAACTCATAGCTCTGAAATTAATCCTGATTTTTGGTGTTTTTTTGTTTTTTTTTTAAATTGGCGATTCCCTAGAATCAATCCTGCAGAAGTACAGACAGCTGCAAACCAAATGTAAGCCTACAGGCAGCAGGCCAATGTGTATGGTGTAGCACATCATGCAGCATTGAAGACTATCACGGCAACATTGCTACAATGGAAATGTTTTGTAAGCACAACAGTAGCAAAAAAATTATTTTAAACTAACATTTAATCTTCAAATTTGCAGCTAAATGCAGCTGTCATCTGAATGTGTGTAGGGTAATGTCGTTTCACCTCCCTCCAAAAGTCACATAAAAGATGCATCTTGACTTACCAAAAAAATTGCTGAGTTTATACACATTCTTCACAAGTGAGAAATGTTCCTTAATCTTAGCATTAACACTTTTTCATTAGGAAAATACATATGAAGTACCTCAGATACTTACATGCCACAGTACAACTGTGATTTTAAATCCATACATGCATATAAATAAATGCAACCAAAATTATTGGTAAGGAGTAATATCATGTTTTCACAGTGCAAAGCTTGTGCCCAGAAGTTTAGAAATCTCATATTAGTACTGTAAAACTTTCAAATGGCACTGCTCATCATTACAGCCACATTCTTAGTCTGATTTGGTCTGCTGCCTTCAAACTCTGCATGGTCTTGAAGAGCAATTTTCATGATCTAAGTTCCTCTAAGAATGGCACTCCTTTCTAGTGCTTTGGCACTTTAGGACTACTGTTTTTTGTCTTTAAATCACTAAGCTAAGGCTGTCTCAAATACTCCATGTCATTATTTTATCAATAAAGTTTATCCAAGTCTATATGCCAGGAAGACAGCAAATCTGCTTTTAAGCACCAATATATCCCTGAAGCCTTAGGTGTTATTTCTGGAAATTACATGCCTGCATGACAGTAACATTATTTTAAGATGCACCACCTTCTGAAGGTAGCCCCAGTACCATTCAAGAAAATAACTGTGATTACTTATACATGAACACTAAAAGGTACCCAACTATCATAACCTTGTCCGGCTGTATCCATTTAAATAAGTCCCTTTTCAGCCTTCAGACAGCACAGCCAATTCCCTCTTGATATTGCCTTCCTGCTTTTGTAAACTTCTGACACTTTTTTTTTCTGTTCTATTTTCCTCTCAACAAGCAAGAGCAGCTCCTTCATGCTGTGACTAACACAGTGCATGAGCTTAACAACATCCTCAGAAACATCAATTTCAAGGACTTTTATATGTTAATTTGATAATATACTCATTTTTAAGCATATTGCACATGTTCAAGGACAAATAAGATTTCTATTAAGATAATGGACTGAACTACATGATGTGAAAACTGCAAACAGGAGGGAAGGAGAAGTAATGGCAACTGGCCATCATTAGAGAATGCAGAGACAATAAAAACAGGCAGGGAGTAGGTGGTACCTGTTCAGAGACAGATGCCCTTGAAGTATAGAAAAGCACAAAATAATAATAGGAGAGGTAGAAACAGGGCAGACAAACAGGCCTGTGGCAGAAGAGCGAGAGTTACCTCATGGTATCCAGCACAGCATTTATTTCAAAGTAGACTGGATACGTCAAGGGGCATAAAACCTGAGATTATGTAGTACTTCAGTGCTGGAAGCCTTCTGAACCCAAATGCTTCATTTCCTCCTGAACTATGTGGGTTGCTTTAAACACAATCATTTGCCTAAGAACAGGATAAGCTACAGGCCACAGATCAACTCATGGAGCAGCTCATGTTTCTGACATTTCCTAGTGCCAAGCAAGTGCCTGGGAATCACCTTGCTAAATTCATAAACGTGTAAAACCCTTCCTGCTGCTCTGAGCGATCAAGATAGAAAAATGTCACAAAAATCATCCTTTAATATGCAAATACTAGTTTGCAGAAAATGTAAGATAATAAAAGCATGTAGTGATTCACAATTGCTCCAGGAGTTCTTTGGATTACTGGGAGTAACTTGAACTGTTTTTTTAAGCAGAAGTCAGTATTTCTCAGTGAGCATTCCTGATTGGAGTCACGGCTTTATTTTTTTTTTTTAACTTTTTTGACATTTTCTATCTGGGACAACTTATTTGTGTTTTGTGAGGATCCTTCATCCTTCCAAGGATGAAGGCTTTATTTCTTTCTTTCTTTCTTTCTCCCAATTCTAGTGTGAGTAGGACAAATTCTTTGGGAATGAATAGAAGCTATTTGGCCTGCAACACTTATCCTTTTTTGGTTCTATCTTTCTCCCATGATGTCATGCAGTTATTTTTCTGAATGACTTCAATATGTTTGCCTCAACAAGTCTGCTATTTTTTAATTATTATTGTACTTTTCATCTTTTTAAAAGGAAAATTCCACCTTTTCATTAAAAAACCCCTCAAAACTGACAACAAAAAAAAATCCCAAACAAGAGCACATTTTTCTTTTCTTCTTTTCCCCTTCTGGTTCATCATAACATCTGGGAATTGTATTGTAAGGAATATATAAGATGATAAGTACTACATGTGTCCTGCAAATATCAACTCCTGCTACAATTTCTGTATTGAGACCTCTGATAGCATCAAGGTGATTGTAAGTAATTAGTAGGACTCATAATTTTAATCTTATAGTTTTTCAATCTGTTACTGTCAATGTCTCTCTACCCCATTCTAATATTTAATTATGATGATGATGATGAAAGTACATTACATTTGATACAATTATATTAGTAAGAATATTAAAAAGACTCCCTCCCACTCCCTAAAAAAAAAAATAATGAAATTTTCTAAAAGCAAGGATTCAAAAGAAAGGAAATGATAAAAGATTTATAAAGGTTTCCGTAAAAGATTTCTGTGGTAACTGGAAATATACAGACATCTCCCTCATCTGGCTTCAGAAGTAAAGGGGACAAATTCCAGATTGATAAATTGGAATTTGTCAGTGTAGAATTTGGAACAGCTAATTGGGATAGCAAGCCTGAATCTGATAAGAAGATAATTTGTGACACTGACTACCTTTCCTGCCTAGCTTCTTGGTAAAACAAATTCGTATAATCTGATCGTTGGCCTGTCAGTGCTAAAATAAGTACAAAGTATTTCCTGAGAAGCTTGAGGAAAATCACTGTGCTCCTAGCACAGCATTTTTTCTCTATTAGTGAGAATTTATAACAACCTTGTCTCTTGAGAATACACTGGATTCAAGAGGCTACTGTGTACACATTCTGCTACTTCAGGGTGGACACAGTCAGAAAAAAATGCAGCCTGGTGCCCCAGAAGGTGTGCCAGCAGCAGTTCTGACCTAGGGGACAGAGGTGTCCTTTCCACTGCACTTTCCTGGGCTGGCAGTTCCTCAAGAGGAGATGACACTCACAGAGGGGACTCAGGGACACGAGCAGGGCCATGGACCACAGCAGTGTGGAAAAGAACTCCCCTGAGAAGAACACCAATGACTGCACCAATCTGTCCTGAATCTCTCTGATGCAGCCTAAAATATTGCTTCAAAGATGGAGCATGTTATTTATATAATATTTAAAATCCCCAGAAATATTCAGTTGCTGTTGGCTTATTTCCCCTTTATCAACTCAAGTCCCTGACATACCACAGCTGTTCAAAATTCATTTTCATATCTTAAAAATTATTTCAAAACCACATGTATTTACCCATTTTTGTTGTTTCTCACTTTCTGAAAGGCTTATGAAACTAAAATATAACCATTTGAATTATAATCTATTTTGAAATTGAAGATATATTCTTCTATACAACTGGGATTGTCAGATCACGGACAAAATCACACACCTTTGCAAAGTCCTTTAACTAGCTTTTGGATTTGAACAATTTGAAATAAAAACATCTGAATTAAACACTCCATAAAATCCTGAGTAATTTCAGAAGTTTTAAACAAGACTTCTAATTCTTTTTCCATAGTCTCAAATCACATGTAGAAAATAATGCCCCCTGGTTAGAACCTCTGCTTTCTGAAACTGTTTATACACCTCTGTTATGTGCTGTGCCTTTATTTGTATTCCCTCACAGTGTGTGCGTTTATAATGCAGCAGGTAAAGGCAATGAGAAGCTGGTAACAAAACATGAGAAATAAAGTCTTTGTGCTCCTCTCATGTTCTTCAGTACCTCTCTAGGAAAAGCCCAGAAGAAATCCACATTAGAAAGCCACACAGAAAAGCTGTCAAGGACTCAGAGTAGGCAAAAAAAGAACCAGAAAACCTAGTCACACAAATATTTGCACTGTGGGAATGTGGTGAGTCTCTCCCTCTCTGCTTATCAAGATAAATGATGTTGTAACTGTCATTTCTCTCATTCTCAAAGTTTTCAATGAAAATCAGCTGGTTAAAATCTAACCTTTCCAATCAAAGCTCAGACTGTGGTCTCCATGAGTCAGAAGTTGCTCTATGAAATAATGGCAATGGTTTATGGGGGTTCTTTTTGGGTGGTTTTGGGTTTTGGTTTTTTGTGTTTTTTTTTTTTTTATTGGTTTGTTTCTGCTTGTTTTTTTTGTTTTTTATTTTGTGCATTCTCATTGCCACATGCAAAAAAGAAAACATCCCATTCTCCAAGAGAAAACATAAGGAATGGAATTCAACACTTACACTATTAATTTTTAAGTCATACTTTGGCAGCAATCCATGGGATTGTCCATGCACTTCTTTTTTCACTAAAATGAGACATTTTGCTTTAAATTTTTTGCATATTTAAAACACAACTGTCCTTCTCACTACCATAAACTACCACTAACATACCAAATACCTGCTAAGTTTCTGATTGGAATATATATCATCACAAAGTGAGAAGCGACTTCTTGATTCCCCTTTGCAAGTTCCACATGTAGCTTTACATCTGCACTTATGTGTGCTTATTAGATGATTGGAATTTTGTTGCTCAAGATTTATTCCACTGCACAGTTTTGTATGAATGATGAATTCTTTCTGGTCTCAGCTTAAGATGTAAGCATCTAGACTGCTTAGTCATAGTGCAGTCAGGAACACAATATTTAAAGAGACTAATCAAAAAAAATTAGCCACCAAAAATCTTAATTAAAGATTATAAAGGCTTGAGAAAGGTCAATATTAAACTAATGTTCCCAGTGGATTATTTCTTTTAAAAAAGGATTTTTTCAAGAATCTGGATCCTTACAGAAATCCTAAATTACTTACAATTTCTGTAAAATTAAAATCATTACTCTTCATACTTATTTAATGACTACTACAGGAAGTGACAGGAATTAGAGAGCAGAATTAATGCTGAATCCCTGAAAAGAATTCAATTATATAGCTACCAGTAACTCATATAAGGTGATTCACACATAAAGTTGATTCTGTAAAGAAAAATCTCTAATTCACAAAGACAAAGTGAGTTCAGAACTTTTGCAAAATTCCTTGGACAGAACACATCCTTTAAACCATTATAATCAGATTTAACTGTCATGTCTCAACTCTCTTAGCAGCAGGTGAAAAGGTTGAGTAATTGCAAATACTTTGTAACCATTAACTGCTGGTAATATCAAATAAGGCCAACCTTTCTCACACTACTTTTTTCATGCTAGCCATATCCAAAATGTAGGTTCATAACCTTTTATGCTAATTCCTCAGGATAAAAATTCTGGGGGAAATCTACAGTTCAGTGCTGAGCAAGTGAAATGAAGCTGCTATTTGTTAAATTTTAACACACAGATCCATGACCTGAAGTGACCACAAAGCCAACATTCCCTTGGTTCTGCAGCCCTGGAATGGGAGACCTGAACTGCAGAACTGACAGATGAATTGAACTCTGGAACCAAGAAATTCACCTACCTGGGTTCTCCAGCTGTGGTCAAACACTTCAGAGAAGTTGTGATAAGTCCTAAGATGTCACCCCTTTGACTAACTTTTTATCATCCTCAAGCCCTACTAAATGGAACTGCCTTCCTGAGCCAGTTGGGTTCAGCTGAATTACCTTCTACAGCAGTTACAGATTTCTCAATTCATTGTGCCAGAATATCTGCAGTCCAGTCACACTGAGACCTGGGAGGGGACAGAGCGTATCCAAGAGCTCACTGGAGCTCGTGTGCACATGCTTCATGTGCAGAGAGGTTATGGAAATAATCTGCAATGAAATTATCAAAGATTTTGCTGCTTAAATCTAGCAAGCAGAGGCCATACTAGGAGTTAGGCCCAAAAGGGTTAAAACTTGGTTAAATATGTAGATTTTTCACAGAAATAACAAAAGCACATGCTCAACAGGCAGATCACTTTCTTGCCAACATCAAATCTCAATTCCAAACCTTTGGGTAGTTCCAGTATTTCAAAGAATAACGTTGCCAGACCTTTGTTTTTCAATAAGGACAGTACACGTCCTAGAACACACGTCCCTAGCTTATTTGAAAAACCAAAAAAATAAAAAAGATTGAAGTTTACCATGTTGATTTTCTAAGTTGTTTCTTTGGATTTTGTGTATTTGTTTGTTTTAAGGATTGCTATGGTATTCATAGTTACCCAAACTATATCCCAGACTATCACATGTGGATATTGGGTGCAGCTGTATAACTTCTAGGAATACGCTTTTAGAATTTGTTGACATTTGGACTGAGTTCCAAAACATTATTTCTGCAGAATCTGATGATTAAATTTTCTTTCAATTATACTCTTCATATGCAAGAAATATATTTAATGTTTCAAGATACAAGCAGATATAACGTTCAAGTTAGAACACTTAAAATTGCCTCTTAATAATTCTTCCTTCTCAGTGCTCTTTCAATTTCTAAAATGTTTTTAACACAATGAGTTTTAGGTAATAAGTTCATATGTCCAATAGTCTGGGAAAATCTAAGAAAAGCAATTTAATTTGAAAATGCTCAGCATGACAGAAAGTGGAGATGATGGAGCTAATGCAGTGCAATTCCTTAGGCACTAACATTAGGGGCTTCCCTTGTCTCTGGTCACACATTCCCTCCCCACAAACCAGCCTCTCCTGACACGACGCTGCCCAGAAGGACCCTGCTCATCTTTTGAAGTAAGTTCAAGGAGTGAAGCAAGCAAGATGCTATCCTCACAAAAAAGGGAATTATTTTCTGCCAGTTCTCTTCCCTGAACTGGTATAAGAGCAAGGTAGGAATATGAAGCCAGGATCCTGTCTGGACATTTACGGTGTGCAAGTCAAAAATAATGGATAATGCTATTTGAAACAACAGCAAGGAAAAAAAAGATGTGGCTTTTGAAGATGTGGCCACAACTTCTGAAGCCAAAATTAAGCTTCCAAGCTTCTAGCCTCCTATGTGTCTATTAGTTTTTCTCATGTTTCTGATTCATAATCAGTCTGAGATTCTTTTGCTTAGAGAAATATTGGTTATATATTAAGATTTATATAAAGCAGCTGCTGCCTTTGTAAATCATCTTTCTACCTAGAAGTTATATGGTGCAATAATTCTCACTTTTCATATTTTATTCCACTCTAACACTCTTACATCCTCTGCTCATAAGAAGCAGTGATGTGAATAAGTACTGCATCAAATAGAGAATGCCACCAGTAGAGCTTGTAGGTAAAATACTCACAACTGTTAAGAAACTACCTTTGAAAAGCATCTGTGCCAGTGTGGGAAATCTATCTGCGTGCAAAGCAGGAATTGTGGTTGTGGTTATGAAACTGCTGTATCATTAAATACCTCAGAGGATGTGAAATCAGCCATATGCTGTGAAAGCTGAGTCATCCATGTCTCAGACATGGGGCTGTGGAAAATGTCCCACCCTAGCAGCTCCCAGTTAAGAAGGAACATAAAAGAACAATGGGGTGCCTGAACCTCGCAGCAACAAATTCACCCAAACTCTTCCTGCAAGCCAGGGTCTTCGTTTTCCCCAAAACTGAAAGGAAGATCAACAGCTACAACCACACCTTAAAAGCTAAAGCATTTGAGAAAGGCTGTGAATCTCAGAAAGAAAGAAAACTTGTGCATGGAGAAGGAACAGTGAGGTGTACTTTGCTAACTGGGGGCCAGCCAAATGAGAAGAAAACTGGCTTCAGAACTGTGACACAGACATGTATGCAACATAATTTAGCAAAGTTATGTAGAGAAGTGGATGGCACAGAGCGCACAGACTATGCCCAAAACAACATCAGAACCGAGGAAGTGTACACAGTATATCCAGTGTTTTCTCAGCTGCATGATAGATGGCAGCTAATACAAAGAATCATTGATTTTATGAAATTTTTACACCTGTGCTTGTCTTCTTCAATTATCACATCTTTCTAAGAGGTGAACTATAAACCCTTAGTGCATAAAAAGGGGACAGAAGGAAAAGCTGTGCTTAATCTTTCAGAGAATGTAACAACACAGCTGTCAGTGCTCATCCTTGGGGCAGGAGCACACATGTAAGCAGCCAGCAAAGTCTCACATTTACCAAGGAATAGAAGACAAATAATCTGACTGGAAACTGAAACCGGAGAGAAATCTGCTTTCCACTTGGATCAAACAAAGCTTAAAGGTATATGGGCTTCAAGAGAAAGAATGGAAGCAAAGCAAACCTGTCCATTTCCAGCTGACTGGACATTATGAAGCCTGTGACAAGCCTGTTTCTTCTCACTATTGCAGCAGTTGAAATTTGCAGGTCTGTTGTCAAATTTTCACTTTCAATAAAAGTTAACATAATTATGATTGTTTGAGGAAACCTTCCATGCAGTCATACAAATGACTCTTCGCTACAGAGATGCTCTTCATTAAACAGCTTTTACAAAAATTGAGCTGTTACTTGTCTGTTCTTCCTATGGTTTTAGCCAAACGCCAGAGGAAGACTTCCTACCTGAGACAAGAACTTGTTCCCAATGAAATCTATATTCTTCCCTATATTGTAAAATTACACTCAAGCTACTGAACTGGAATTTCAAACCATTTGTAGATATACCAAAAACTGGATCAGGAAAACATTCAGAGTTGTTTTCTTGACATTATAAGTAATTAATTCTGTGCTTGGCTTCTTTACTCATAAGAATAATTTATTTGTAAGATAGCAATTTGCATTTTTAGTGTTTTCAATGCTTCTTCATCATTATGTATTTCTTATTCGTTTGTAGGAAAAAAGTATGAGGATGCACTGTGATTGTCTTCTTTTTTTCTGGGTGGAGAACCACAAGCAAGAACTTTGGAAATCACACATTAGCACAACATTCAAGTCAAACCGTGTCCAAACAGCTCTGGCTGCCTGTACTTCAAAGCACTGGCGAAGCCCCACACAGTGTTCTTCCAAGGTTTGCTCGATTGCCATAGTGGTGAATCATGACCATAAAAGAAGCCGTGTGAATGCTGGTTGGGTTTTTTCTCTTCATACAGGAAACAGTAAAACATTAATAAAGAAGTGAGGTCAAACGAGAACTAAAGAACTGTTCTTCAGTGGGATCTAAGTGGCGAGGTTTTTTTTTCCACCTGGGACACCCAGTCAAAACATTTGTTATTGAGGATCTCACTGTGACTCACATGTTAAAATTCCAGATACAGATTTAACTCACTGCTAACTCTGAAAAACTTTGACAAACAAACCCTGAAACATTTTATATCAACAATTCTGACAGAATTTCTTGTAAATCACTGCAAAGTGACTGACAAATTCTAATTTGTTTTGGGTTTATTACTCAGCAAAAAAATTAAAGTATGGCAAAATTTGTCACTTACCTCATAGAAAATTTAATGTTTTGCAAAATTAGACATCAAAGCTAATGAAGGAAGCATTAAAATACATTATGAATTTGGATTACCACAAATTCTGATACAGAGATTATGAAATGTTGTCTTTTCTTTTGAAAGGCATTTCAAGTTTTATAAAAGACCTGCATGTCCTCAAAAACAATTGCTCATCTGTCCCAACTTTCAAAAGCAAACCAATCTTTCAACTGCATGGCAAATCATGCAAAATCTTGCTTAGTACAGTACTTCTCCAGAAATATTTTTTCTATGGCATTTCAATTTTTTTTCTTGCAGATAAAAACCTGACTTAATATTTCTGCTATATAAAAGAACACACTTATTTCAGTGTAAGATAGGATATGCACTACACGATTTTATATAAAAGAAATATTTTTTGAAAGAAGAAAGTATTATGTAAAACACATATCCATTTCATTAAAAAGAAATAATTATATAATTCAAATTGCTAAGGTCTGTAACTAGTACTCTTAATAGTACAGAATGCATTCTAATCTATTTTCTCTTTATGGGTATCTACTAGAGAAAACATTTGACTTGCAGGCTTGAAACTCTAGGGAGAAGAACATGGAAAAGCAAAGCTGAGTGAAATATGAAGTTCAGATATCTTTTGGACTTCCATACTCATGTAGAAAATAATCCCTTCTCTTCAGGATGTCAAAGTCAACATCTGAGGCTGTTCACTGAATTACCACTTTTGTAGACCAAAAGCACCACAGCAACAGTACAACAGCAGTTGCTGTGTACTGACTTTCAAACAATCTGTCTTTAAGGACAATCAGTCAGGTATGAAAATAGCAGGAAATTTAAGATTTCTGTACAGCATTAAATATCACCCATTCAAATGTCTTACTCAGTCCTACTCAAAACCCGGGTTTGATTTAATAATTTTTAAAGTAAGCATTCAGCTAATAAACAGCTTTCAGTAGACAAATTTTACAGCTTCAGCTCTTGTCTAAATTAAGAGTATTGAAATTTAAATAACATAAAAATGTAAAAGTAAAGCTGTAACATTTCAAATAAAAGACTTCCTATTTCCAGTGAACATATATCTGTACGAAATGTGTTCGCCGTTGACAGGCACTGATGAGAGCCAAGTGGATTCGGCAGTAATTTACAATTGTTTCAAACATACATAATACAGAACATTATGCCAAATTCAGATGAGAACAGTAAAGCTCCTTTACAAAATACAGCTATGTTTAACATTTTCCATTAAGTTGGTTTTTGGCACCAGAAAGATTCCTATGACCCAATTTCCACCTGCTTATTGGCTTTATATACCATCCAAAGTAAAGTACCAAATGGGAAACTGCTAAGTAAAAGGTAACAAAACATGAGGTTTTTTACAGTTTGCCATGTGTATGACATTATTTCTCCACTTAACTTACGAAAAATAATTATGGGTTAGGAAAGTGATGGAGACTCTGAACGTTACAGTTCTTTAGGGAAATGCGAGTTAGGAGATCAACTGATTGATGTTCTGACAATTTATAGCAGCAAACAAATAATCACAAACATTTATTAGAGTTACTATATAAATCCCCATATTTTTATATAATGTGTGTGGGTTTCACATAATTATGAATACAAGAGTCAACAATGCAATACCAGGTAATGCAGACACAAATATTAGATTCCAAGCCCTAGATATTTTTTAAACGGATGGCTTTCTAATGGTTTTGTTTACTGAAATAAAATTCCACTTGAGCCTTTCAGGGGGAAGATTGTTTAACTGAACCCTATTCAATAATTTCTAATTGTATATGTGCAAAATAGCTCAAGCTAATGCACACTAAGTTAGGAGATTTCATGCTGCAAATGTGACAACATTGGCAACTGCAACAATGGCAAATTTATTACATTTCAAACAGAAAATTTCCCCAGGAGGTAAAACTTACATCTTAAAATTCCGTGGGGAAACACACTGGCAACTGCCCCTTACGTGCAGCCTTTCAAAAGGCTTTATCTCAGTCTCTTTCAGCCTCCCAACAAACATCAATAATCCAATCTATTCAAGCCACTTCAATTGCACCTGTTTGCACAAGGCTTGAACTCTAACTTGTCTGAAGTTGATTTGGTTACCAAAATCCCATTAAATACTGCTATTTAATGACTCAGTCATTTCAAACATCTATTGGTTTGCATGGGCTTGTGCAAAAGTAAAATTCTCAGCCCTGAATACATGTGTCTTGTTTATAAAATTGGTCATTTAATTAAAATGCATTTAATAACACACAGTATGTACTTACTCTATACAAAGTCCCTAAAGACTTTGAATGCTGCACTACAGAATTTTTAAATTGAGGTAGAAGAAATGACAGTTTGCTTCTGGGAAAGAAGCAAAAGTTTTCGGCAAGGTCAAACCAATCAATCTTTGGAAACCCTGGCCATAATGTCCTAATTAAGTCATCCTGAAATAAAAAGTACTTTGTTACATCACTTGGCTCTTCTGCAAATAAAGATGATATTTTATTAATGCCCACTTATTATGTATTTTCATGGAATCACAGAATATCCTAAGTTGGAAGGAACCCACAAGGATCACAGAGTCCAAGTCCTGGCCTGGCACAGGATACCCCTACAATCCCACCAAGTGTCTGAGAGCGTTGTCCAAATGCTTCTTGAACTCCTAAGCACCAGACTGTAAAGGAAAATTTGCTGTCTACTTCAAAATTATTTTAAATAGGTGGTTTAAATACACTTTTTCTGCCTGCTATCTTTCACCAAAGGGAAAGCTTGCTATCTAAAAATCACTCATGTTTTAACCACAGTCACATTTTGATGTGTAATATAGCAGTAGGCAATTATCAAACACAAAGTCCAACACTGTGACAAAATACAGATGATAATCAATAACCATTACATGGTTATCATAATGATAATCACTCATAGAATCCAAATAATTCAATGTTAGCATGGTTTGAAGGTTAGTCTGATTGCTTTTAGTGTAATGGTAATGGCTCATCTAAGATGTAGCTATTCCTTTAGAGAAGATAATTTCTTCAATACAGTTTGTAGCATCTTCATACTCCCTCATCTTGGAAAAAGTCCCAATCCCTAAAGAAACTAATTAAAGGTTACTTCTAAAAAATAAAAAGAAAAGTATTTTTAGTTTTACCTTGTATTAACAAATCTATTATTCGTATATTTAAGGAGAAAGGACCTCAAACTGAAGTAAGCCTGTTATGTGGTGTTTCAATACTGCAATTCTATTGGTCTTGATCATATTTCTTTTTTCTATTCTCCCCTCTTTACCTGCAAGGCTTCATAAGGGGGACAAGTCCCTCCTCATGCAGACTTGTTTTCCAACAATGCCCTGTGTCCCACTGTCACATGGGGGTCCAGCAGCCCAGCACTAGGACAGGAAAGGTTTCTTTACAAGTTCCTGTGACACTGAAGCTACATGCATATCCCCACACTACTACTACAGGGCAAGGGATAGTGAACACTATCATTCACCTTTTCAATTGAGAGCATTGTGTGCACTAGGACTCCACAAGCTTTTAATCAGGAAAATTAATTGTTAATTAATTGTCAATGTTAATTATATTCTTTCTGTTTATAAAAGTGATTTTCTGTTGCAGCAATCTATGAATGCAACTTGGAAAAAAAGTCAGTTGAAGGTCAGGAAGCTATAAATGCTAAAGTTAATTTGCACAAAAGTCTCTCTTTTACTGCACACATTCAACAATGATAGCCACAGCAAAATAATTTTAAACTTTACACTGTAAATTAAAAAAAAATACGTGAGTGACTTATGTATAGTTCAACTTGGCTAAATTATTTTGGACCAAATTAAGTTCAAGTTCAAGCTTGAGGTGCCTCTATTACAGAATTGGATACTGCACTTTGAAGGTACTGCATATATTACATGAAGAGTTGCATCCTAAACAAATTAAAAATATATTTTATAGTTTGCTACCTTTCTTTGTGAGCCCCAGAGACTTTTTCTCTACACCCAAAGAACTCTCTCTGCATATATAATGTATTTTATGAGTTTCTACTCTGCATGGTTTTTAAATCCCAGACACTTTCAAGCTACCTCTATAAGCCCTCTCCTGGAGGTATCTGACTAACCAGCAATGTGCATAGTTGGCAGAATGGAGATGACC
The DNA here is from genome assembly GCA_024734555.1 of Trochalopteron elliotii. Taxonomy (NCBI): domain Eukaryota; kingdom Metazoa; phylum Chordata; class Aves; order Passeriformes; family Leiothrichidae; genus Trochalopteron; species Trochalopteron elliotii. Next base: position 1,217,954 of record JANPWX010000244.1, read on the forward strand.
TTTAAAAAAAGCAACATTTACTTTTTGCTTACATGTCCTAATAAGTCCAAAAACAGCACAAGAGAAAACACTGTATTGGAATAAAACAAAAGAAAGATTTTGTTGTAACTTAAAAAAAAATTGAATGGGAAATTAATGTTAAAACTTTCATTCAAGAAATAAAACTATAAAGATACAAAGAGAACATATATGGAAGTTGAAAAAAAAAATAAATTGAAGCATTGTTTCTTCTTTGCTGTGCTCTGTCTTCCACACAAATTCAAAAGCAAAAATAAAGATTAGATTATTGAAACAAACAAACAAAAATCCAAGTTCAGCTTACTCCCATTTGTAATGCAATCAGAACATTACAAATAAGTGGCCTGAACCTTAGAGTCCTGGTCTGTCTGTTAGGGAAGAGGGAATGCACTGGATATGAACTGGAATTAGTATGCCTCACACCACTGACCACATGCAACAGGATAAACCCTTCTCTTTGTGCTTATATGATGCTTAAACTACACCAGGAAAATATTTTAAGAGAGCTGTAGCAGATACTAAATGTCACTGGAAAGTATTTTTGTGTATTTATTCAAGGAATTTTAAAAACTCTGTGCCTTTTCCTACAAATATCAAGATGAAAAGGCTATGTTGTCCCACAGACCTCCATTTTTACACAAATACACAAATATTACCCGAGAAAACCTGGACTATGATTTCAAAGAACAGCTATTCTAATTGTTCTTTTACTTCATTTCCCCTGCCTCCTCCCAGTACTGCATTATTGCTGTGTAGCATTCACGTTGCATTAAAAAGCAGCTTCTGTGCAGCAGTGTAACTGCCCAGGTTAGGTTCACAGTGAATATTTATCTGCGAGACCTCGGGCACGCTTTCAGTGCCTGCTGTTGTGAAGACGTCTCAAAAAGTAAGAATTTGTCTTTTTGCCTAAGGCAACTGCTCTGAACGAACTTCTCTGAGAAATCTCTTACACAGTAATTAACTCCCAAATTCACAAAGCCTGAGTACACATTGTTCAAAGGAACGTCCTCACCGAACGAATACACATTTCCAGCTCCACGCTCTGAGCTGGGAGTTTACAATACCAGGAAAAGCTGCATTGCAGGGCTTTTCAGGACAAGAAGGCAGCGGGGGCAGGGAGCGAGATCACTGCACAGACTAAAACCCATAAAACAACACTGGCCCTATGCACTGAATTACAACACAGAATAACACAGTTCAGTTAAATAACACAGTTCAGTTAAAACACTGCAGAGGCAGAGGGAAGGGGAAAGGACCAAGACACAAAAACATGGTATTTCACGTATTTTCTGCACACAGATCCTGGAAGGATTTCAGAAAGAACAAATGAGGCAGAATATCTTTAAATGCATATGGTCATATTGATCAAATGAAATTGAAGAAAACTGTCATACCTGACCTTGTCAAACACTTTGTAATAGATATAAAACAAGTTAATTCATCATTCATGGAAAAAGAAATCACATAACACCAAGTAAATAAATACTATATTCATTTAAGCAATGATTCTTTTAATATGCAATAATGCCTCATATGAAAATAAAATATACTTATGGAGCTTAACTGAATTAAATCTCAGTAACATCAGATAGGTAACTATCACTTCCATTTTACAGATGGAGAAAGCAGAGACACAGAAGGGTTAAAGTGTGCTGCCCAATGGCACCCTAAAAACTGGTGGCTAAGCTGACGGTGACAAAAATCAGATTATCCAGCGCCATCCTACCAGGGAAAAAAATTATCTGTCTCATAAATAACAGAGCAGCTCAGAAGTGTTTCTCCACTTTGCCAACATTGTGGATAAATGTTGGCAGTGTAAATGTGTGGAATTTGGCATAGAGCCTCTTTCCTTACAATGTGTCATTCATCCTCATTTTTAGCAATTCAGTGGCTGTTCCTTTTAGGTGGCTATTAAAGGGAAGAATAACAGAACAAAACCAGACAATAGAACCCACTTATATGACACTAATGAAACATAAGTTAAGTAGAACATTCTCTAAGTTTGTAGCATTAAAACAGCTCTACAATAACCATCAGATTTAAGTGCTGGAGCCATTCGAGCCCTGGGATCTATTGAAATATTAATTTTTCTGGTTTGATTTTGTTGGAAAAAATGTGAAATTCATTGTGACATGATTTTGTAGTAGACTGAAAGAAGTGCCAGTAAAATTCCCAGAGCAATTACTCTATCTAAAGCTAGCAAAGGCAGGACATACTGTAGTTTCCCCTTACAATGCTGTAAATCTTCAGAAGTTCCCTGAAGAACCACCCTCAACTAAAAACTTTAGCTGAATACAATATAAAATTCACATTTACTAAACACTTTAAACCTCTGCAGGTTGACTCAGTGTTGAGTCTCCCAGCCATAGCTACGTACATATACTTCCAAAAATTAAAGGATTTCTGTCACTTAATAATTAGATTATGTGGCAAGAATAAAAAGCACTGTGAAAACAAGTATGAACTCCCTTAAATTGTATCGTATTCTACACTAAGTTTGAAAACACATTTGTGAACTATTGTATGCTGCTGTCTAATCCTCAACAGAGCAGTGGAAATACAAATAAACTAAAAGAGAAGAAAAAGTCATTCTTCATATTTCTTATAAAATCTCAAGTAAGTACACGTAAAAACAAAGATCAAAACGTCTACAGATTCCCACCAACCATGAATTTCAGTGTGAAACTTGTGATAAATTTCCCAGGGTGGAATAGAGACAAATCACTCTATGAAGAATTGCTTTAGTTTCAGACAAATGATTTCGAGAGGCTTTTTAGCTTCCAAGTTCAGGATTCTGTAGAACATAATATTCAGTAGCACGGATGGCAGAGGAACTGGGCGTTGTACAAGGGAACTCGTGCAGCTGCTCAAACTCCAAGCCTTGCATTTGTAGCTCCCGCTCAACTCAGTGCTAAAAGGAAAAAAAGTCTTCCAGAGCATGAAAGGTGCGAGACAGTTGCAGCCACGTGAGTGAGCTGGATCACAGAAGCACATGAACTGGCATGTCTGAGTATGACTAAGTGCCAAGCAGTTCTACAGTGATTTAAACAGGGCTCAAACTTCAGGAAATGAAGGGAGAGTGGGAGACCGTGCTTTTGAACGTGGCATAATATTATTTAATCACTAAGCCATTACCTTCTTCTAATGAAATGTAAGTAGAGCACTCATGATTTTCAACTCAACTATGTCAATTCTCCAGTTATTCTTCTGTTTGGATATTTTGAATTTTATAAAGGCTGTTAAGTCCATGCCTTGGTTTTATTATTAAGCAATACCGTGTATCTATGATCATGGATGCTTTAACTTATTTATATTACCCATTTTTTCCATTCCAGTTTCCAGTACTAATTTCAGTTACCTAAAACCAAGCCAGAGCATGCTAAAATGAATCCACCCAACCAGAGGGATCACTGGCACAGTTCAGATTTTCTCTCAGGATCTTTCACACTGATTTCTATTCCACAGAAAAAATGTCTGGAACATGGCAGCATTCTCAATTTGTTACCTACAATAATAACTCTGTCCTGCTTACACTAAAAGCTTTGAAAATTCAGTGTGATGGGGTCTTCTTTAAATTTGAATATGGACAGATCTTAGTAGGGCTCTCCTAATCTACAGAGTAAACACCGATGTCTGGTAGGTTCAGAATATACAAAGCAAGAGCAGCAATAGAAAATATATAAAAGCCACAAGTCCTGGAAATTTTTCTGATCTACTACAAGTACTTATATTAACATTTCACTACAGTAAACATTTTTACTTTCTGTTTTTCTAGGTTGGCCTACATTAAACTTGACAAGCAACTCACTTCTCCTTAGAGGAAACTTAAAATTCATCTCACCTTTTTGCCAGACTGAACTCTAAACCTGTGTGAGATGCAAATACATTTCAGCATTAAGAAGAAAGGACAAACCCCCAAGTTTCCTGAACATGATTTAGCTGGCACTTACGTTACTCAGAATACTAGACAAGTGTCAGCTTCCTGCTGTTTCTTCCCAGGAGTTTCTACAGTTGGACTGTTAGCAAATAAAACTCCAGTCAGATTTACAGGGCAGAAAGATCACTTACTCTGTTCTGTTTCCCACAGTACTGAGATGCCAGTGCTTGGCCTTATTCTTCCTGTGCATATCACGCCCACATCTGCACTCATCACATACTCCCACCTAGAGCTAGACAACACAGTTTTGTACCTTAGTTTTAGAATGTGCCTTGCAATACAGCCAAGAGCTCCCAAAACCAGGATGGAACAGAAATTGAATATTCTCTTCAAAGACTGCTCAGACAAACCTGTCTCCTTTTAGTGATGTCTTTCTCAGCAAAATCTGCTCACAGTCTCAGTAATTATCTATAAACTGAAAAACTAAGCAGAAAGCTGAAAAATTTAAAGTGTAAACAGCATCTTCCATCTGTCTCAAAGAAACATACAGAGAGTAAACCTACTAGGAATGCTTGATAAGAAAATATTTCTCACCTTTACAAACTAAAATTAAATTATTAAATGAGGTCCTTCTTAAGGATGTAAAAAGAATCAAGTAAAGGAATTTGGACAATACAAACCTTTTTGTTAATTTTCCTGTGTCTATTTGACTAAATGTTTGTGTACTGTTTGCTAACATAAAACCAAAAAGGGTCTTGTAAAGGTTTGTGATATAAAGTCCATAATATTGGCATTTATTAGAAGAGCTGTGCAAACAAGCAGTAGTAACCTTAGAGCTCATTACACTGTTAATGCGTGATAAACAGTAATGTCAGTGACTATGAGTTAATTGTCCCTCATAAGGACAAGACACATAAAATCTTCCCCAGTGTGAAACATCTATATCCTGTGCTCCAGCTGAGTACTCAATGCTCCCAGGCAGTGTTGACAGTTGCATGCTATTCAACAAGACAGGAAAACAATTTTACCTTTTTTTCACTCCAGTGTCACATTTGTCAAAGGGCATCCCTGCAAGAAATCTTACCTGCATGAAATCTTACCTGCACAACTTCTCAGTTCTGTTTGAGAAACATTAAATATGAAGACAGAGGCAAGAGTTCACCAACTAATTAACCTCTCATGTTTACTGATAACTTCTGTTCATTTTCTTTCACCAGTTGTAGGATTTTTTTTGGGTTTTGGGTTAGCTCTTCAGCCTCCAGGCAAAACTCTTGCAGTTTCCTGTAGTTTTTAACCATATTTTACAGTGTCCAGTTCTCAGGCTGTTAGATGAGCTGTTTGTCAGTGCCCTCAGCCTTCCTGCTTGCAGGAATCCCGTTGCACTGGGGGCAGCATGGCTGAACACAATCCTTGCAGTACATTAGAGTCATCATGCCAGATTATTCATTTTATCTTTCACTTCACATAAATATTCTGCACGTGGAAATGTAGTGCTCTACCCATGAACACACTGAGATTACACAGGTTGCCTGAGTCATACAACAGCCTGTGAGAAGTAAAGAGGCTGCAATTTCAAACGCAGTGATAATTTCAGTTCTTGCAGAGAGAAACAACGTGAAACCTTTTTGCCAAAATGAGTAACGGAGCAATAAATACTGATTACAGTTCACAAAGCTACCTTAAACTCTGTAACTGCATTTGAAACTGTACTCCATATTCAATTCACAGCAGAATTTTTATCCCAATAATTTATTCCTAAGTAGAAAGGTCAAATACACATAAGCAAAACTCCATGTAATGCAAGCATTCAACATTTTTCAAAGGTTTTTTTACTGCATTTCTAAATGCTGTGTTTATGTGTGTGCTTGCTTTTCAGAAATGCGTAAAAGAAATAAGAAAGTGTTTGGTTTATTTAACATAAGAGTGCATTTTGTATATAGAAATAGGTGAGAATGTGATAGCCACCTTTAAATATGTTGTGCATTACCTTAAACTGTTGAAATATGGTTGGGATGGAAGGCAGGGAAGTACCTTTATTTAAGAAACTGGAATTCAGAACTTATCACAATTCTTATCTTGTCTGAACTCCTGTAGAAGCAAAGCACAGAACTTCCCATATTCCTTACACAAACTGAGAAAACATCTACACTAGATTGAAAAGCATCTACTGACAGAAAATTTGTTTCACCAAAACACACAGGCCTGAGTGCCAGTTTTGGCAAGCCAGAATAAGAAAGTCTGTGTGCTTTTTAAGATCCTGGGACACATGCACAAAAGCTTCTAGCTCTTGCTCATAATACACACAGCCTAAGATTAGGCATACACAAAATATACACAAAAAAACCCCAGACAAGGTCCCTTCAAATATGAGTTTGTACATTCAGCAAGTCTTTGAAAATTGCCAGACTATACTAGGAATCCCCTCAGAACACTGAAACCCTCTTCTGCCATGAAAAATAGTGCACTTTCCCCAGAAAATACTACTTTTTACTGTTGCTTATTTGATCTCTTTTACATGTTGGAGTAGCAATTTCAGATGCATGTTTTTTACAGATTACTTCCAAGGCAAAAAACAGCTCCACATGCTCACATTTGAGTGCTGCTAGTATGGAAATATATTAAATTGAGCATCATTCTATTCTTTAGTCTTCTTAGAAATTCAACAGTTTTGTAGAGTTTGTATAGCCACTGCTGTAATTTTTTTTAGGATAAACTACATTAATTTAGATTTTAGCATGAGCTAGTACTCATACTGAATTGACTTATTGCTACTGTCATCATAAGTGTTTCAAAATATCTTTCAGAGTAGTTGTGAGGAAAAGAGGTATTTGCTAAAACCATCAGTCTAAAACATTTTTGTACTTAGTTTATATTTAGTGTAATTCTTCTAGCTCCTTCTTCAAAAAGCAAAAAGAAGGCATAAAAAGGCTAAAAGGTATTAAACAAGTAATTCTGTCATTGAATCTCCATTTTACTTTAGACACATCCTCATCCCAATTTTCATGTGAATTAAATGTGAATTAAATGAACAATTAGATGTTAAATTCCTGTTCTTGGACCTGATTAACACCAAAGGTGTGAATCTCAAAAATTCCTCTGTGCATAACTGCAAATGTCCACTAGAAATTATTATTAAGATGTTATAAACACTTCAGAACACCTTAGAGCTGCACCCTCTAATGAGACAGAAGAATTTACTTCAATTAAGAAACCTGATTGAAATCCTAAAAATACAGTGATGTGTTCCATGAGAATGGAATATTAAACATTTCAAGAAACACCTCATTTACCTCCTAAAATTTGCCAGTTTCCATTAACTTCTTCACAGACTCATCACTTAGTACCACCATCTTTTAATCTGTTTCAGTAACAATTACTGTAAAACCCCAGGGGAGTATGGCACAACCCAGCAGAAAGGGTTATTAGTCTACGGGTGAGGGAGCCCAGTAATAGCGAGGGGAAATTCTCTGGCAAATCATCTCTTTGCAACACTGCATTATTCATTGAAGACAACATACTCAGCACAGGAGCAAACAACTGAACTATTATTTCCACCTTCAGCAGTCCTACACCATTTTAGCAAGTTTCTAATGGCAACTGGCAGCTTCTCAACAGCACATCAAAAATCGGATAACTGAAATTAAATCGAGCATATGAGAGAATTGAAAGGAAAGGCTGAAGTGTAGACCTTTTCTAAACAGAATGGAGGGTCAATTTTAAATTACTGTGGTATTGTTAGCAAACATGTATCAGTTATTTATTGCAGATGAGGCAAGAAACTTCCCCTAATGCAAAAATTTTAAATGGTAGACACACGCAGATGCTTGGAGCAGACTTATTTTTGAAGTAAGAAGCATCCTACAATTAAGTCACCTAACATCTAATTAAAGAAAAGAACAACAAATAAAAAAATCCCCACCCCTAAGTATATATATGAACTAAACATGTTCAGTCATCTTTAAACATTGTAAGTTTAAAATCCCATTTGAAAGAAATATTCAAAGTTGCAATACACATTTAGAATCAAATAAAATAACCATTCTTACCTCAGTAACAGTGCAAAACTTTTGAGGCTTATAAAAGGAATTGGTAACTTCAAAAGGTTTTTTTGAAGCAATCATCTTTAATGCAATTGTATTTTCTGTCACTTGATGGGTTGAAAACAGGTCACAGATTAGGGTTCAAGTGGCTCAGCACAGCCACAACCTCCAGAATTTCATGTTCAGCTGCACACCACTACCAACCCCATCCTACAGGGTCACTCTGGCAATAAACAACACTGTTTGCACAACTTGCAGACTGTAGACTGCTCAGGTACAAATACAACTATCAGCTCTTTTAAGAAATTAATATAAGCACAGGGAAATCTAAGTTTTCCCAGTTTGGCTGAATGTTTTCTATACTGCATTTCTGAATAGATGTGTTCCATACGAGTTTGCCTTGAGCTGGGACTGACTTGTGATCTGCTACAGCGCTCGTGGAAACACGTGGCTGCCAATAATTACTGTGATGAGAAAAAGATATTCTTTAAATGAACTTCCTGCACACCTATTAAACCGAGAAGAACATCCTAAGTATGAACAGACTGACCCTATAAAACTCAGTCTAACCCACCATCTATTGCTCCTCACCCAATGAACATGTGGCAGTACATCTGTAAAGCACAATGGAGAGTTAGTTCAGTGTATGTTTAAAGCTGTAACAGTACAATACAAACAAGCAAATACTTATTAATTTACTAAAAGTACTGTGGAGTAACTTGAGGAATCTTCTTCAGTGTACACATCTGCTCAGCTGGCAGTAGTCTAAACACATTGAAAGCCAAGAACTTTTGATTGTCAGGAGCCTTCTTTATGCTCCAACACCAAATTCCAGAGGACATTTTCGTCTGCATTACATTTACCATGATTTAAAGACAGCGAACACATCCAGGTACCAGACATTTTCCAGGCACCATGACAGAACTCAAAAGTTTAAAGAAAGAAAGAATTACATTTACTTTTTCCCACAATCACCAGAAGTTTTAGCTTGCTATCTCTCTCTTAGTTTTACCACAGGTTCCATAATAAATTTAGGTCTCCATCTAAATTATCTGAAGCTTTTAACTTTTTGGTCCAAACCATAAGCTCAAATCTGAGACCAAGAACAGGCCATTACACTCACAGCAATCTTGATTTCATATAAGATCCATTCAGTCTCTTACCTGTCCCCATTCAAATCAATCCATGTTTAGGAACACTCACACTCTTCCCTTAGTTTACACTCTAAAATTATCTCTATTTCTCATTTACCAGCAACTTCCTATATCCTGTATTGCAATCCTGGGCATTTTGACTCGTTAACACTTCTCACCCATAAATACTTGAGATGAATTCGAAAATTATTATTTCAAATACAGTTTTAGTGTGCTTTCAGAGGTGAACAATGAAGCACTCCACCGCCACAAATAAATTATCGCTGTCAAGTCTAAGTTCCAGACAAATAAGCCCATTCTCGTTCCCCTGCAGTGGCAGGGTTTCAGCTCACCTACCTCACTTGCTGCTGAGCCAGACCTCCCTCACGTTTCTCCACATCATTTCGTCAAATGTTCAGGCCTACACTTCCAAGTGCCCTTTTTTTGTTTAAACACTTCTCACAAAATTCCCACATTTTCTCAAGGCAATTCCTCGATTCCTTCAACACTTATTTCTAGCGCTTCTACACACTGCTGCTTGTTGCTTCCTACACCCTCCTCAGCGTCCCGCCAGCTCCGTGCCCTCAGAGCCGGCGGTGAGGACGGGCCGCTCCTGACGCTGCACCAGGCAGGAGCGGGGGACCCACCAGCACAGCAAAGCCTCTGCTGAGGAAAATGTTCCCCTCAAGCACTACCTAGGGCAAGGTCATGCCGGCTCCTTCAGACAGTCGGAAGGCACAAGCACAACCCCACAGGGCGGCTGCAGCCCCCAGCCCCACAGGGCCGGCGGGGAAGGGAGGGGAGGGGAGAGGCGGCGGCCGCCCCCGCCCGGCCCTGAGGGGAGCGCGGAGCACCCGAGGGCGAGAGATCCGGGACAACGCTCTCAGGAACACGCGGGAGGCTCGGGGCTGGCCGGTGCAGGGCCAGGAGCTGGAGGAGCTGGACTCGACGATCCTCAGGATATTCTGTGATTCACTGACCTCTGGAGTCAGTAACAGCACAAACCCCCAGCGACCAGCAAGCCCCAGAGCCATCACAATTAGTGATGACAGCTTTGCTTTCCCAAAACAAATTCTATGCACATATTTTAAACATACATTATGAAATAAATGTGTATCCAATTTAAGCTACATTCTTTCCCTTCTCGAATTAATGATTTCATTTAAGGCGCAGTGAAGCGGACCAAACCCCACACAACAGCGAGCTCTGGTGCAGGACGAGTGGCGTCAGTCCCTGCTTAGGACACCGCCGGCCCTGACCTCTGACACTCATCCACCCAAATTTAGTGTCAGAAATGTTACAGCCCCATCCAGCACAGTTTACAGCTTACCCAGATGGCAACTGGTAAAATCAAACACACAAAAAGACTAGAGCATGCAAGAACCCTGTTTTCTTAAGCAGTATTAATTAGTGATAGAGATCAATAACTCCAGCCTCTCAAAATGACAACTGAGAGGAGGTGCATAGAAATAGTGGGTATAGCTATTAACCTTTGCAGTGCAGAGAAGTATGTATGAAGCCTGCTCTAAAGAAACAAGTTTAAAGGGATTGTATTGTAATGTAATTAAGACTTATATTTTCCCTGCAGGTACGTAAGCATTGCTGTTCAAGAGTAAAGATCCTAATGGCCTCAGGGTAGACTCCAAGTGGATCCTCTGTGACAAGCGTGGCCCTGTGTCTCTTGAGCAGCTAATTCCTTGCCCCTCAACCTGTACTTCTGACAATCCCTTTAAATGCTTCTCTACCCTTTTGTCATCATGACTCAAGCTCTGTCCCAAATCCTGCTATGCCAGTTCTTTAGGATACACAGTTAATAACTCACTCCAACATTTGGATAGAGCACCGTGTGATTTACCTGAACCACCTCAACCAGAGATGAATATTCCATGCAACTGTTATTAGGTGTTGCACATATTCTGAGAACTAAATTTACAACTGGTTTGGATACTCAAGATGAAAGTGATGTAAGTATTTGGTCCCAAGGTCATGAGGCTTGGGGAAGGAAAGTCTCTGGATCCTTGAGAGCAGACGAGTTCAGTTACTAATCTTCCCTTGCATCACTAATAGCAAGTCTTCTTTCCCACATTTTAGTGTGAGAATGTGATGATAGAGCTGCTATTCAACAATTTAATTATAGTACTTCTGGGAGTATTCTAAGGTTAGCAATGCAACATTTCACGTTGCACACACACATCTTGAAATTATTTTTCCCTTTGCAATGCACATTCACAATCACTTAAAAACCTATGAATTTTGACATACCTTCAAACAGGTTATTCCATGTTTAAATGACAGTGGTTCCCACTCTGGTGTAAATATGATATGATGAAGCCTTTTTAATATTCCACTCTTCCACAGACATGGTTCTGAACTTGCTGATTTGTGGAATTCTTTTGTTTTCACCCCTCCAAGGGAACCACATAGCAATTTAAATCTTAGGACAATAGGCTTGCTTTTCTTGGTCACATTTCACAAGTATCTTGAAAACAGTCCATGGAACAAAAGGGTCTGCTACTCACAGGATGACAAAAAATTGTTATATTAGGAAGAAGGAAAAAAAAATTCACTCAAACCATTTCAGATGTTAATAAATAAAACCAAACCAGTTCCTAAGAAAATGTCTTTAATTTTCATGTTACGGAAATACATATTTTGGTTTTATTTCCATGATACAAAAATTTAAATATCAAACATTTTCTGAAATCTACCAATGCAGATCCTTTTTTAAACAAATAAAGGGCTGGTGCAGTTAGCAGGTTAATCACAGGTACCAAAAAAACATTTTTTACAAAATCAGGATTTAAAAGTGGAAACAACGGATGTGAAAACAAAGAAAAACTACCTCCCACCAGGAAATTAATGTTTGAGAAACTTTTAAGTTACAGTTTTTTGAAAGGGTAAGGTATGTGTACGACTGGTATTTAGATGAATACCACCTGCACTGAGGGTGGGGGAAGAGAACAGAAATTCAAAAAAATGTTCCCAGTTGAAGTAACAGGGAGAAAGCAGTATGTGAAACTTCAATTCTACCTGTTTCCAGAATGCTGACAGCATACTGATGCTGCCTGAAAAAAACAGCTAAATATTAGGAGAGCTGTGGTAAGTCCCCAAGCAGGGGAACAGCCCAGCACAAAATCACAGAGTGCCAGTTCTTGTACAGTTCATAGCCAGCATGCCAAAGGAGGTGACCAAAGGACACTGAGGCTTGCTTCTTAAACCTAGCATCAGTTACAACAGCAAGGATTTCACAGGATCAACGACAAGTCATGTACTAGGTGATATACACACGAGTAAAATTGACAGTGATTGTTCAAGAAACAGTTTAAAATAATTAAACTGATTTTCAGGACACATACTGCTTTGTTAACACCACTTTATTTAAATAAAGTATGGCTTCCAAGAGGTGCATTCTCTCAACTGCTTTCAATCAATTCCACTTGTTAAGGCAGTTGTTTCCTACCATGTTTCAGGGACCTCAAAAATTCCAGTGGAACTAGTTGTGAGGCTTCCTAGAAGACAGAATCACGTAATAAAAATTAAATCAAGATTTTTTTTTTTGTTATTGTTCTTTTAGAGATATTAAGACATATTTTCCTATAGAGGGAGTCTCTAGATACATTATTGGCAAGCCAGTATTTACAAAGAGAAACCAAGAGACTGTTTATTAATAGGTACTTCCAAAAAAAAATAAAAAGGGAAAAAAATAAAGGCTAATTCCAAGTTTCTTACATAAATGGTAAATACTGTATTTTTAACCCTAGTAATTAGGTAATTTTGGTTTTGCAATTACTGGAATGATAAAGTTAAATACTATTTTCCCAAGTGTACTTGTCATTATTTTTATTTAGGCTGTTAACACAGGGAAGAGTATTTCCATCCCAAATTAATTGGAGAATAAAGATGAATCATTAATACTGATAAAACATATTCCCATAATGCCAAATACAGAGCCTGAATTTTATACTTGGAATTACCATAGACACTCTTGTCATTTTGCATATGCTTACAGGCCCCAACTGCCCTACTGAATAAAAAGAAGAGAACAATTTCCAAGCACAGCTTTTGAATCAGCTAAGAAAGATTTTACTCTATCAAGACAGGAGAAAGGATGCCTGGTATACAATACCACTTTCTGGATAAAAGCTGCTAGTGCAGCTATTGAAATGAAGCTTTAATTATGAATATTTGAATACACTTCAATGCAGGCAGTGCTCCAGATGACTAATATGGTATGGTCATCTGGACCAAATTAAGAAAAAATTTAATTTTTATTATAGTCCAATTTCTGCAAGAAATTACTAGCAAACTTTGAAATAGAATCAACAAGAAATAGATGAAAAAATATAAAACCTTTTGATGTTTAAATTCATGAGATTTAAGGTTAGTTATTTACCTTTTTCCTACAAGCTCCAATAACTCACAAACCAGGAAAAATTACAAGGTGAAACATCATCATCTGATTGTAACCTGCCTGCATTTAGTCAGATATTCAGTTCTGAGTATTGTGGCTAAAAAAATATATAGGTATTAAAATCTGAAAACACCCACCTTCACACCAACCCTAGGTGAAAAGTCTTCAGCCAAATAAAGCACAATAAAGGCTATGGTTACAAACACCACACAGAACACTGAATGTATTCATGCATATATCAAAACAGAATGCCTTCAATTTTGCTTATAATATGCAAAACACATTGAGTAACCTTAACTACAAAGTCACAATTTTAAAAATTAAGAATACCTAAAAAAATATTCAAAAAGCTTTATTTTAAGGAAGAAAGTAAGCAAAAGTGATAAATCAACTACATTCTTATTCCTTTGGTTGGTGTGAGGTTGGGTTTTGGTTGGTTGTGAGTTTTTTGGTTTGGGGTGAGTTCTTTGCTTTTTGATGTTGTTTTGGGTTTGTTTGTTGAGTTTTTTTACAGTTTTTATATGGTGCAGTCTTGAGTTTCAAGAAGAACTTGGAAGGTAATGGAGTAAGTTACTGCTAGAAGCAAAGATTTTCAAGAAAAGAACTTCAGTTCTGTTCAGGCCTAGAACATTTTCAAACAGAACAGAAAACCATGTGCATGAACATTGCATTTACCTGCTGGAACTTGTTCTGTCTTGATCTTTTTCAATTTCTTGGCCCTCTTCTTACCATCTGGAAGGGATTCTGCACAGGAGTCTGTCTGATCATTTTCTGGATCTTGGCCTTCTCCCTCTTCCATATCATCAGAACCAGTTTCTTCCTCAATAGGACTCATGCTTCTCTTTCCCACTGTACTGGTACCTGTAAAACTGGAACATAAGAGAAAGATGATTATGAAAAAGTCAAGACAAGTATTACATAGGTACACGTTGTTGTACATCAATTAACGCTTGTGAAGGTAGAAAAATAAACTGTTGTAAATGGTGCACCATGAAATTACATTATCTGAGAGACCTGGCTTAACTATAAAATTCCCTGAATTTGCCATCTAATCCAATCCCATGCAGATCAAAGTATTCATTCTTTGTACTATCGATGTCTCAGCTGCTATTCTGATGAGATCACTCATCTGAAATGTAATTAAATCAGTTCTCTATCCCTGCACAGTTTTATATTTTATTCTCACAGTTATGCAAGCTCTTTAAAGCACTGTCAATGGACACCAAATCATGCACAACTGAAGCCTCAAAACCACAACTTGAAATTGAAGGAATCTACATGCTAACTTCATCCTCCCTCCTGGAACTACAGGTAATTTAAATTTCTATAAAGAGGTAGAGAAAACCATCAAGCTCCATATATAACTTTAAATACAGCTTTCAAGTGCTGAGTCCTATTATTCATGGAGCCAGTAAAATAAAAAGCACAAAAAATTGCACACTCATTTCATTAGTAGCATTTGAATGAAGTCTGACTAACACAGTATAAAAATGAACTCAAGCTCCACTCCATTCAGCACACACTGAAATAACCTTGCATAGGCTTTTGTTCCACTGAAATGCTATTGTTAAATTTCCTTAAAAGACAAATGACAATATTAAAATCAAATTAGCAGGAGTATAAAAGAGAATGCAGTAGCAAAGGGGCTAATTAAAAAACAGTTCTCATTATGAACTTCTAGATATGTAAACACCAGCTACTTAAATGTCTAATATAATGCTTTTAGAACAACCAGTTTTAAAAAGGGTAGTTTTAGATTTACGAACTTTTATTTTTTAATTAGAACTACACAACATGGCTGTATGCATCTAAACCATGTTCTATTCTGTGAGTTAAATAAATATTAATACTAAGTTATAAAACAAAGCTTTAAAAGGGTTTTTTTTTTTCTTTTTAATCAATAGCAGTGAATTACAGAGCTTCATTAAGGTTTCAGCTAAAGGAAGAACTGTTAACTTTTGCAGTATAGTTTTGGCTTTGAAATGGAATTTTTTCAGCTGAACATTTTGCAACTTAAAACAGAGTCTGTCTGGGATGTCCAAAGGCAATAAACAAAGATGAAACATATGATTACATCTCATGCTCTTACTTCCACTTTAGGAGCACAAGCACCATTTACTTTGATGAATAGCTGGTTTTTCCTCCAAACATTCACACACAGGCAGCCTTCTTGCATGATTTCTTACAAATCATCATTTTGAGTCATGCCACAACTACCACCAATAAAAAAAGCTGGATAGAACTGTTAATCCTATGTACACACTTCAATATTGCAAAACAGGCAAAAACTAGGGTTGGAAAGAAAAAAAGTCTAGGGAACAAGGAGCATTTAGGAAATAAAAAATTACTATTTTTAAAAATTATAGTTTAGAAAAGCTTGTAAGAATTCTACTTTGGGGAAAGCCATTCTGAAAAATACATTAGAAAGAAAAAACTCAGGAGCCATAAATTATGATCCCAGGATTTCTACAGCACTCAGAAGAGAACTTGCACTCACTGTAGGAGGAAGATCCCTTCTTGAATGGTCTTATGGTTGAATTTAATTTTTTCCAACTTAAGACTCCTGTGACGTTATTGCAAGTAGAGAGAAACAAGTCCTTGACCTTTTGTGCACATTTAACAGAGTACCAAAGAACAACATAAGAATTAATTTTAGGCCTTATGGTCCTCCTGCAGATACCTTAAGGGGAAAAAAAAAGTTCACCACCAAAAAGTGGCAGCACAAAATACAAAATAAACATATTTTATAAGAAGAATCATTGTCTTCCTTTCTCCTAAATTATTTCTTTTATTTTATATTCATTCATTGACTGCATGGCTTCTAGAGGGGAAAGGGTTAATTTTTTTACATCTTGTTCTTCTTTACTCCTAAATAAGATGAAAGATTACAGCAACATTATTGATGCACTTATTAGTAAACGAGTATGGTTGCATATATGAGTTACAGCACTACTCAAAGTTCAGTTTTCTAATTATAACAGATATTTTGGATGTGTCCACACATCTGCCTCGACTTCCTCATTCAGCTGAGAAACAAGTGAACAAAGTTAAAGATTCAAACACAATAACAGCTTTCAGTTGTTGTCCAATGCAGAGACTTCTTTTATGATCCTTATGACCATTCAGAGACACAGATTTACACCATCCTCTAACGACATAACACTTGGGTTTCAAAACACACCTGTATACAACAGCTATCCAGGCAAAAACTCTATTTTCTAGAGAATATATTTCAGGAGGTACTAAATAGCAGCAATCCAGTTTGTACTACAGTAATAAAATTGAAAGAATCGACAAGCGGAGGAGGGCAAAAGGTAGCATTTGACATTTTCTGTTTTGGAAAAGCATGTTTGAGATTTAAAAGAAACATTTCACCACAACAAGGCACTTAGAACTGGCATGGATATATGAGGACCTACAATTTCAAATAAATTTCATTTACACAAAAATGTAAGTTCTCTTGACACTTGAAACAACATTGAGGGGTGGGAGTAGATACTGATCCATCATAAAAATCAGTGATTTCAGCTGAAGAGCAGGTGAAACCACCTGAAATAACATTACAATGCAGGAACACTGTAATAATTTACTTGCAATATTTGTTATCTATACTCTTAATACCTCAGCCTTTGCCAATTCTTATTCTTTAGTGGGTAATAAACCACTACAAAGAACTATTTCTGTAATAAACCAAAAGAATCATCAGTAGAAACACTTGCACGTTTCAAAAATTAGACAATCTTTGGCAAAATGGAGACATTTAAGGAAGTGGTGCTACAAACAGCACCCTGACTTGACAGAAGATGCAGCACTCAGTTTTAGGTAGAATATCTGTAAGGCAAAGTGATGTATCCCTTTCTTGTACTTCATATGAGTCTTTTGCCATTGCCCTTATTCTATTTTATTATTTCCAGACAATGATCAGGAGAATAAGTAAGTACAAACAGAGCAAGGTACCTAGTTTTCCATAGAGCACACCCTATTTGACTTTTCCTGCTATGGCTTAACACTATTTTGCTAAGGAAAAGCTCTTAAAGCCATGCATTTAACAGTCATGGCAGAGCTGGCAGGCAGTAATTTGCTAAGCACAACATAGCCAGTTCCATCTGTTTCCTAAGTGTGTTCTGAATAGCAACAGATTTGGACAAGAGGATCTTATTTACTACTTGAATTGTTTTCAAATGCAGTTTTTCTTCTACTTCTCCATCTTACATTAATAATTAGGCACATTTCCATTTAAATAAATTTTTATATTTAACAGTAGTATTAAGTTATATGCAAGGGATATATATTAACTATAAATAATTTTACCTTGTGACTGCTATTAATACTAATAAACTTCATTTGCTGAAGTATTTCTACATATAGTCCTGTATCCTCTGCAATACAGGACTACAGTTTTATCAACAAGAGAAGAATTAAAGAACCTTTGTTACATTATTTATCAATCCATCAATTTAAGACAGAAGTTCCTTACAAGAAATACTCAACAACTTCCTTACTGAATGAAAAAGTAGCCAGGACACATTGTCATCACAGAGACAAACAGCTATCCTGCAGCTGTGCTCCTTGGCAGAAGCTGATGCAGCAAGCTTATTAAATAATAAATAAATAAAGGATGTAGTAACATGAAGCTATTCTAAGGGATCAGCTGCTGGATACATCACTGTGCTGAGTGTTCAGCTCGATAGGACTTCGACTAACCTGGACCAATACACATGCACACAGACATATTTGTCCTGATTGTTTATATAATTATTGGTATTATCTCTGACACCAAAATTATTGTATATAATAGATAAAAACATAAATACTTTATACATCTTTAGGTATAAATATTTTAATATATCTTTGTCTGGAACAAAAACGTGTTTGTCCTGAGTGAAATGAAAGACCATGGCTTGCAGTTCCACATTCTATCTAACCAGATTACACTTCAGAGGAAGCATTTACAAAATATAAACTTACAAAAGAATTAAATATAACTAGTAACAAATAAAAATAAATTAAGAAAAACATGTCAAAAGACCTGCATGAGAGGGAATTTTGGACAGAACCAAATCACTTTATTAATGGAATAATAAGAGCACAAAAAATTATGTAACATTAATTACAAAAGATCTGTCAACAAAATAAAGGCTGCCATCTAACACTATCAAAATGTTGATCATTTGAAAACAAAAAGCTACTTCTTGTAGAATTTTACAACACTAGATGAAAAAAATACATTAAAAATTTTCAAGGAGACTAAGTGCTCAGACAATTAACTCATTGGGGTATGTCAAACTTTCAGGGAAAGAATTTACTGAAAATTTTGTTCAGCAATTTTCCAAATTACACATTTGTGCTGGATGTTGAACTTCCTTGCAAGACAAGAGCAAACCCTCTTTCTGCATTTCAGCTCTCTGCCACCGTTACCACCTGCCTGGAACCTGTGAGGGACCCCAACTCCAACAGGCATTGAGAGGAGACACTTTCTCTGGCAGGAACAAAATTAGGACTCGGTGTTTCTTTGCAGCAAACTCAGGGTGTAGTAAGTCTTTCCAGACTATTTAATAGTCTGCCACCTTAGTTACAGAGCTTAGCCACGTGCACACTGGTGCCATGACAGTCCTTAAAGCTCCTCATCTCCTCACAGCATGGACTCCCCAGGATTCCTGAGTACAGCAGTTCAGTTAAACTAACTTCATTTGATACGGGTTGTATCATCAGCTTCCTCCATATGTTTTTTTGAATCAAACATGTCTATAACACATTTAGAATTCCAACCATGACAAAAGGCATGAACATCTGACAGCTTGCCAAAATACACACCTGCAAAATTATAAGGTCATGAAAAGAACAGAACAAGTTTAGCAAATTTGTTATACGGCAGATTAACATTTACAGGAAGATATAATGACAACTAGAACTTAATGGAGCATTTCCAAGAAAGATAAAGCAGAAATACCTCAGTACTGGTTTTATGACCACCAAATTTGGTTTGTGTAACCACAGGGCAGGGAAGAAAAGGAGAGAAAACCTCCCAAAAACAATCCATAACATCTGCTTAGAGAAATGTAACTTACACACTGCACTCAAACTTATTTTCATACAGAATTGATAGAATTGGGGGAACAGTGCAGGAGAAGGGAGGGGGAAGAACAGCAATAACTTGATAGGTTATTGATACAATATATTAACACTAAAATACTCTTCACATGTTCAGCTACACAGATGACTGAGAAAGAAGCTGCCTGTTACCATCATATCCAAAACTTGTCATTAATACCAACGGGTAAATATGGAACAAGAAATACACACACCACTGTTATCACCATGGAAAGTCAGCCCAGAGCCAACACGGTCTTTACAAGGATATACAATGACAACTAAGTGCCCACATGACACAAGCCATTCACAAGAGTCATATGAATAAAGAAGATGATTTTTAATTTTTTGTGAAAAGAAATGGTGCTGCTACCTCAGCTCAGAAGCTGTGATGTGACCTGCCCTCAAGATCCCAGCATTTAAAAATCTGTCTGATCACATTCGTGATGAATTCCCTCTGTTCCTTTATCTATCATCTTGTGACAGCTGATGTACCACTACTGATTTATATGCAAAGAAATACATACAGAAAAATGTCCTGTATTAGTGAAGAACTACCTGGAAATTGCTAGATTTTGGATAGAAAGGCAGTAAGAACACAAGCTGGCAGTGCAGTCTCACCTGTTAACACAGTAGTATCGACTCTGGGAAACATAAGGTGTGCACTGGGTTTTTAACCTCTTCCTCTCCATCTCCTTCCAACTATCTTCTGTACATTTTCTCTTGGCTTGTTTTTCTTCATGTTTTTTCTCCACATATTCTGCATATGTCTGGATCCTATAACTTTCAGCATACCGGCTGGTGTTTACAGCTATGGAGAAGGAGAATGGTATTACACACAAAACACTTAAATGACAGCATGCCCTCTACTGAAATAGCTTATTTTGAAAAGCAGAAGGCTGCAAGCTATTTGTTCTGTTCATAAAACAATTTCCAGTTCCATTGTTAGCAATTTAAAAACAAACCAAAACAAACCCAAAATACCATATTCTCTAGAAGTCACAATGTCTGAACTAGATGCTCAAAGCTCTTCTCAAAGTCAGACTTTTTGCACAAAGAGTTAAATCTACTTAAGACGTTTCTTTTAAATTAGAAACTATCAATTCTTCAGTTGTAACCCTCTTCCAGATTGCTTGTTGGCAAGAAAAGATTTCCTGGATTTTTTCCCTTTTAGTCTCATTACTTAACCCAGCAGGTTTATTTTGCAAGTCTGCCAGGAAAAGACGACATTTGCAAAGCCTGTGCCAAAACTCTGTTTGATTGCTGTGAAACATAAGCTTATTTGAGCTGCATTTTTGGTTGCACAAGATATCCATGGAAGAAGCACTTAACTAATAGCCAGCTGTTCCATCCTTGTATCTTTCTAATGTCTAATCTCCCTTTAACCAAAAAACACTTCAAGTTCAAGGTAGAAAGATTTCTGTCAATGCAAAATTAGAAGCACTTTAAAACTAAAGAAAAAAAGACTTTCACTGCCTCCACTCAGTAACAATTTAACAACATTCCATCAAGTCCCAGCATCTTCACAGCTCTCAGCCTTTAGTCTGGGAGCCAAGCTCTGGCCTGGAGCCATCCCTGTAACAGATGAATCAGCAAATTAAACTGACTGTCAACTGGTGTCTGCTGCTGCTCTCAGCCTTGCTCTCTGAAAGGAAGTATTGTAAACCAACCAGTAAACCAGTTTAAATGTAAACAAAACAAAACCCACCCCCAAACCTCAGATCGTTTTCCTGCACATTTTAAAATACTGCAATTGTAGTGGAGACAAAATCCTGATTTTATTTTGTACTCCAAATTTTTTAGAGCAATTTCAGATGCATATCCCACTTCTGGATTCCAGCTGAGTTGTTTTACTGTGCTACCTCTGGTGTAAGCTCTAGAAACGGTAAGCTCCAACATCAAATTTCAGAAAAGGTGAAGATGATGGGTGGATGTGGTTTTTTCTCCTCTTTCAGGACAGATTGTCCATTCTGTATATTTGCTGGGTAACAGTGAAATGAGATACCTATAGTACTTGCCATGGTATATAGATGCTGCTGTTGCAATGTACATAAAACCAGGCAAGAATGTTGATGATTTAATTTTAGTCCCAAGTATAGATAGCAGTAGTTATGATTAACAGCCCCATGAGACTGTTGCACTAATCAACAAGTATCAGACATACCTCCTTTCACCCCCATTATATTTGTTTTGAACTGCAAAGTTACAGGGTCTGTTCGTAAGAATTAGGACAATATTTATTGCCCATGAAGTTATGGGACAGACATCATGAATGAATTAATAAGGCTCACTGGAGTTTACTGCATGCCAGCCAATATTCCTCGGGGTAAAATTTGTTTAGTTAAACTCAAGCATGTTTTTACTTGCTAAAGTCAAGCACAAAGTTACCATGGATCATCTGATACATACTCATTTGTTAAAACACAATAACATTATTTGTTTTGCTACAAGCTATGAACCAAAGTTATGGGTCTGCCATTTAATTCCCTAACAAACTCAGCCCTTTTTTAAGGAAGAAAAACAAATCATGTGAGGCCTAAAGATAATTCTAAAACAAATGTGTTCAAGAGTCAGTATTTTTGTACAAAGACAACTCTGCTTTCTTGGAACAAGGCAGGTATTTTTCAGCAATCCACTCATATGGCACATACACGCACAAATATATGTACATACATATAGAGCATATATATTTAATATAAAATGTTACATGCGGAATAAATTGCTTCATCATTGAAAAACTGAAATGAAGGCATATGGAGAGGTCTAAGGAGCCACACAGATAAATCAATCTTGCATGGTCTTGAAGAGCAGCTCCCTGTAAGAGTTTAACACACTTTCTCTGATGCTTTTTTGATGAATGCTGTCCATATTGCCCAACAAAGCAAATACAGTTAGATTGTTCTGCACTCCCAACAGAAGCAATGCACTTCTAGAATGCTCTGTGAATTCTAAAAAACTGAAGAGAACTCAGGGGGGCTATTTACTTATTTCTTTAAATTGTAAGAGATGAGACAAATCTTTCTGTGAGAAACCTGACCTAGTAACCAACACCACATGGCTGCATTTCACATTAATTGCAGCCCGAAAGTTTCTGTCTCATAGCAGAATAATAGTAACTGCAAATGATTTTAGGAAAAGCATTTCTAGAGGATGGCACCTTCCCTTGTTGTTAGGGAAGACATGGAACTGGCTGTCTGTCATTGAGTGGTCCAAGAGGAATGTGTACAAAGATATCCTTTTGCCAAGTCCTTGGTTTTATGCAGAGCAACATCCTGACAGATGGCCACTGACAATATTAAGCCTCTTAATAAATGGACAAATATGTTGGTGAATTGTGTAGGTAAAAGAAAAGCCACAATATATAAATACAATAAATACACAGAGCTATACAGATTAAGGCTGCAATACTAAAAACTTAAGCTTATGAAATACTGAAGTAAAATTTCCTTGTGAAGCATTTAAGTGACCTCTGTATTGATGCTGCATTAATCTTATCTGATCATGTTCCACTTAAAACATGGAACCACTGCCTCAGCCAGAGCAACAGTGTGCAATTAGTGAGTAGCTAAGTCAGCATTTTGTTTTACTCTCAATACTTACCGGATGGTTCCACAGCCCTATTTACTGACTACTAGGGCTATTCACGTAACAATCCAGAAGTCTGCCATGATGACAAAAGTGCACATGCATAGTCCAGTATTTCAAAGTAAAACTCAGGAGTGGAAGCAGCAGTGCTTTGTGCCTATTTTATCAACAGAAACCATAAGACTCAACATCCCAAATTAGAGGACATCTTTTAAATTAACCTTCATAGAATTAACTTGTCCCCTACAGAACATTCAGGGCTGAGTTCCTCCACAGCAAATGTATAAGCATATTCCCAGAGAAGCCATATCTCCTAAAGAAACAGTACATGATCATGTAACCATGGACATTATCAAGGTGTAAGCAGAATTCAACTATATTTTGTAAAATATTAAGGAAATTGTCAATGTAACATTAATGGCCCCTTTTGTTAGCCTATATATAGTTTTCAGTCTTTCAAGTATACCTGGACAATTTCTGCTGCAAGGCATCAAAATGTTAACACACATGACTAGTTAGCTGGACCAGAGTCTCTTAAGTATAATTGATAACAGCAACTATCTGCAGGCTGTAGCCAAACTGATAACACAAATTTGTACATGGTGCTGCTCATCCCTTTGTTTTTCTCTCCTGTATCAGCTGAAGATAGAAGGTGCTTATACAGAATCTAAATAAAAGAGCACTGTCCAAAGGTTGTTCTCTCTGGTATCTGAATGCAGAGCAAGGAGCAGTATCACTGCAGGGGCAAAGCAGCTCTTCACCTTGCAAAGGAGGATGGCAAGTTAAAGAGAGCAAATCAAAATGAGGCTTTGAGCCTCCATGTTGGAGAACAGGAGAAAAGGGCAGGTGATCTCAAAGAAAGTGGTTTTACAGAAGGAAGATACAGTGCTAAGTACAAAGCATGCCAAAGAAAGAGAAAGGATACTTATGCAAAACTTAAAATATTTTTCTCAACAAAGAACAAAGATGATAGTGTAAGTCCACTGAGACATTTCATGCTATGCACACATATGTAGTAGATTGTTATAAAGGACTTTAACTCCCTTACAGATGAAGTTATTTAATTACCAAAAGAATTCAAGCTACTTACCCTTTGCACCCTGTTAATTACCTCAGTAATTAATACATTTCACAGCTTTTGTTTCAACTTATTTCAAAAAATCCAAATCAAATGAAAAGGCAATCACAAGACTTCCAACGTTAAGAAAAACCCCTATTCCAACTTATGGGGTACAAAGGGCATTTTGGGTTTGGGGTGGTTTTCTTGTTTGTTTTGTTCATTTATTAGCTGATGAGAAAAAAATATGGCTGCAAGCACCTTGAAGGCAGTCTATCATCTGTTCTCTTAATTCCACATCAGTAATGCTGGAAGTTGTAAAATAGCTATCTCTAATATGATTTATACCACAGGTTCCACTGTAAAACCAGTAATTCATTTTCCTGCTGCTCTTGAGATTCCTGAGCAACACAAGCTGAAATTCACCATATCTCAATCCCTGCATTTACTACAGAGTTTAAATAAACACTAGAGAATTTTAACTCCCAGCATTGCTAGTAAAATGTTCAGATCTGTGAACCTACAAATTAAAAGCATAACCTGTTCAGAACATTTTCATTCTAGTCAGAAAGTCTCCATGTCTATTATTGTTGCCAGCACAGAGAGCTCAGACCTGCAGGACTTTCAGGCAGAAATGGACACAGCCTGGCCCACAGCTGATTTCACCTTGGTACCAAATGGAAGCCCCTCCTGCTCTCCTCCTTAGCTCCTGCTCCAAACCATCTGGTCCTTCTCTCTTAAATATCTCCAGGGACAGTGACTCCACTGCTTCCCTGGGCAGCCTGTTCCAATGCTTGACAACCCTTTCAGTGAAGAAATTTCCCCTAACATCCAACCTGAACCTCCCCTGGTGCATCTGGAGGCCATTTCCCCTCATCCTATCGTTTGTTACCTGGGAGAAGAGCCCGACCTCACCTGGCTATAACCTCCTTCCAGAATGTACCTGCCACAAACTGCACGTGAACTCGCTGCTGACAACACAGTCATGTGAAATGTCATTTTTCAGACTGTGGGTAATACAGAATCTACTAGGTGCCCTTTCCCCAAATTCAGTGAGGAGGGACTGATAAATACACAATCTCAAAATACTTCTTAGATATTGAAACTGTGGTGGTAAGCACTCATGCTAAGTGGAAGGCTCTCTAGTAAACCTACAAAACACTAATAAACCATAAAGTCCAGCCCTGTCTGAGAAACTCACAAGTTCAGAAAGATTAATGATTTAAACACAAATCATTGAAAGGCCCTCACAACTTCAGCTGCTGCACCTGCTTTAGTCCATTGCTCCCCTGCTGTCTAAAAGCATTGGGCTTCTCAAAGCTGAGAGGAAGAAGATATCTTGCACACACTAAATTCTGTATGAGCTCATGTATCAGGGTACCAACACATGGAATAACTTAACGTTATTTCAGTGCTTGCCATTTACGACAAGCAGTTGCTTTCCACATGTATTTAAAAGTTCAGGTTAAGTATATTTATTGCATTTTAAAACAGCAAGAAACACATTCTCAGGAAGATTCTCAGGTTAAAGTTACTCTAAATTTGAACCAGTGGTCTTAAAATGTTGCAGAAATTACTCATAATCAGAATATAGATGTTCCTAAACTGCACCTAAGCCTTAGGTAAAGGGAATTAAGTGCAAGTTGTCTGCCAAGGGAAAATAAATGAGGTGTATTTTTGAGGTACCACTGATAAATTTGTCTATTATTTTCATTAACATATAATCATGTAAAATGTCTCAGAAGCCCAATTTCATTTTCAAGCACTTTAAAACTTTAAACATATTTATAACACTTTTCCCATGTTTTAAAAATCAGCCTATTCCAAGTACCAGAGGTTTCTAAGAGTACATCAGATGGGCTATAATGACTCCACAAGGGCAAAGACACCTACAGGAATCTCCCGTTTAAGTATCAAGGTTCTTTTCAGACCAGCAACCTGAACAGCCAAAGCTAGATGACAACAATCAAGGAAACCATGAAAAACAAGAGCTTAACATCAATCCAAAGCATTAACTGAGGACTCACAAAGTTAACTGCACAGAACTCTGAGGACCTGAAGTGGTTGAAACACGAATACTTCGGGTTATACCAATTTATTCATCAAAATAAAATACTGGGTTTATTTGGCAGTTAAGACAAGCTGAAGTCTCTCCCATTTTCCCCACTATTTCCAGTCTATCTGGATGAAGTCTAGACCCTTCTAAGTCATAGGATCACTGAAACAGCACTTATTCCATACTAACCTCTCCAAATGAAAAGCCAGCCTTATAAATACACAAAGCTGAGCAGCATCCAAAGACAAACTTATCTAGCCAGACAAAAATCTTAAGAGCCAGAAGTTGTATGCCAAAAATTAGTCCTGAAGCTTCTTGTGTTCATCAGCTCTAACAGTGCACAGTGCTTATCCTTGCCACACACTTAACAAATATGTGCTTCATGTTTGACAGAAATGCTGATGCCACTGGCAGTGCAACTTGGCAACAGAAGTTTTGTCTCCCAGACATCCAACTAAAGGAATATTAACCATTTAACAAATTCTTATTAATTACTTACTTTGAACAGCAAATCCCAACAGAACGCAGACCATGTTTATTGTCCATTTCAGTTTTCAGGTGCTTGCACACTGAAATCAGTTTATAGCACAGCATATTGCAAAAATTTAAGACAAACCAGAGCTATCTAAACCACCACCTCCATAAACCTGCTATTGGCTTTAAGATGACCTTGTGGCAGCCCAACAGCAGGGGTGGCACAGAGCCCACAGGAAGCCAAGAAGGTTCCCCTGGCAAGGGTCAGGTCCAGCTTGCACAGGCAGGCACGGCAGGGTGACTGTGTAACTGTTCCCCAGCATCTGTCCTGCTGCAGCTTCCACTTCCAGCTATAGACAGCAATATGATTTTACACAAGAACAAGCCTTTCCTACTCATAATAAATCTGAGAGACTGCCAATGTGCAAGTCATACAAATATCCAACTAAAGTGAAGATTCTTGGACATTATCATAAGCAGCAAAATGAGAAGTTTAAGACATTTGACTCTTGTTTCCCAAGATTTCTGGTTTGTGTGTTTTAAAGCATGTCATATTCAGTTGGAAAGTTGGGAGGTGCTTCAAAATTGCCTATAAAAATACTGCCCTTTTCCCTACTTAGTTTTTCAGAGGAAATAAAGTGGAAGAGGAAAAAAGTCTTTTTATATTATGCAAAGATTCATAAGTCCTTCAGCGTAACACTTAAACAATTAAAGCATTGGAATGCACATTTTCCCTGGCAACATAAACACTACTGATTACCATGTGAAATTTGAAGAGCTGCTTATTAGCTAAATTCAGCTAATCAAATGTATACTTTATAAACAGAAATCTTATGGGCCAATGTTTTACCAATCAGCTTTGGACTAGGTTTTAATGGTTACCATCCATGGTATTATGTAACTCAGGCACATTGTTTTAAAGAGCACTGGGGAATGAAGAGATCTATTTTATTCCCTATGTGTTCAAAATGGATTTTTGAATCCATGAGAAATCCAATATATTCCCAGGATGTTGTTGAACACGTTTTTAGCCCATTTAAAATACTGAAGCCAGGAGAGGTAGAAACAACAAAACCAGCACAGCAGCAACAGCTTATGCAAAGTGGCACATTTTGAGAGGTCTGTCATTTGTAAAGGTTATGTATGATAATTAGTTGTAACAATTTCAATGCTACCCTTAGATAGTTACACAAAAGTAGTCATAATAGATAAATCATATTTCAAGCTGTCTTGTAACACCTATGAAGCTGAACAAAATTAAAAGGCATTGGAGGTAAACTGTTAAGCGACCAGGCAGATTCATCAGCTGGTTATACTGAGCATGCACATCAAGGGAGGATGGCAGATCAGTCTTTAAATGATCTGCTGTTCAAGTCTCTTAACCCCATCTTAGTTCAGCCCAATATTCAGTATTTGAACCACTGCTGCAACACAAAAACAAAGACACCTCCCAGATATGAACGGGGTTTCAAAATCTGATAGATCCAAATCATTAACACTCCATGCAGATAATTACAAAACCAGTCCCATTTTCATTGCTTTTTCACACACCATTTCCTTATTAAAAAGACACAAAGCAAATCTGGATGTTCTTACAGTACTTAGACTCCTCTGTAATGGAAATCTGAACACTTTAGGGGAAACTTCCATACACTTTTCATGTCCTCGATCCATTTATGTCCCATGGATGGTCTTGTTGCACTTGTGTTTTCTTAACTATACCTAACAATACCAGCTCAAAGTCAGAAACCTCTCTAAGAGGTAAGCACAGAAGTATACCTGTAGCAACATCTTGTATTCATATTGTTTCACAGTCCTCCAAGGCTTTTTATAAAGATCAGAAGATGCAGACATTTATAGAAACAGGTTAAAAAACAAGCCACATTATTAGTTTTTCCTAGGTTCTTCACTTAAGCACATCTCACTAAATCACAAGTACAAACAGTGACTTTTATTACCAAAACAATTCATTAAACAATTTAAGATCAGGGAACAGAATAGCAGAATTGATGTTATAATGTATTTATTACAGAAAAAAAAATAACAACCAAACCAACAAAATACCAAGAATTTAAAGCAATTTTACAGTAAAAAAATCACACAATTTTTGGTAATTGAGGTTGCTTTAGCTTATCAGCTTGGTTGGCTCACTGCTTTCTGTATATGAATTTTTACTAACCTGATTTCACAAAAATCTATGAAAGACTATAATCACCTGAGCTTTCAAACAAATAACATGTTTCCCAGCACGTAGGCCACAGAACAAGCCTCCCTGTTTCTCAAAGCACAAAGAAAAACACAGAGCAGTGCCAGAAAAATTCAGTTTCAATATTCTGCAGACATTCAGTTCTTGTCAAAATATGCAGTTGCTATTAAAAAATAGTACAAAAAAACCAAAACCAAACTGAACAACAACAACAAAAAGTAGTGGTGATAATGTATATGCCAAGCATTTAGACAATGGATAAGTAACTGAGGTGACAGCAGTGGGAAATTTACTGTAGCAGCATCTAGGAAGGCTTTATTTGACATAATTCTTTAGTGGAACTTCTCATTAGAAGTCATTTCATTCTTATATCTATATAAACATGAAGAAACAATGGCTCTTGCTGCTAAGGAGAAATTGCTGTAAAGGAGGCTGCTGGTGAGCCCTCAAAATGCTCTGTGGAGCTCTGAATGTATGAGGAAGTATGATAAACACTCCCAGGATGTTAATAAGGAATTAGAGAGATGTACTGATTGTACACCCAGACCCTGAAAGCTTCTTTATTTGAGCTTAGTAAGGATAGATGATGGTGAGCTCAGTGGGGTTTTCTAGTCTGTTTTAGTTGTTTTTAGAGCTTAATTGTGGGAATTCTGCCTGGATAGCTTTTAAGTGCAACAAGATTTTAGCCAGTTGATCAGAAGTGCTACACACACTGCTGCTCTCACTGGCCCCACAGCATTCGATGCCAGCAGTTCAGTACAGGGGGTGACACCACCAGAACAGAGCCCAGTCTAATGGCCTACTTCCAGCCAGTGTTCCCTGAAGGAAGGGTATGGGTGAGTCCTCAAATATATGCCCAAAAGAGCTACAGAAACCACTAAGGGTTTGTGATTCAACTACACTCAATCAAAAATCTTTAAAAAACCCCACTCCAAAACACAAATAAAACCATCCCCAAAACAACAGAAAATCCCTAAACCACAACAAACCCAACCTAAAACCCCCACAAACCAAAACAACTGCTTTCTCACATAACTAACAGCAATATTAAAAAAAAAAAATAAAAACTTAAGACTAGAGAGACTGCACATTGTTCATACCACAGACTGTAGACACATTAGCAGTCCAGGCTCTTCAGACACTATTATTTTGCACGTGTTCTGCAATGCACCAAAAGGCTTCACTGCATTTTTTTCCTTGGAAATGTAAACCAAACTAAATGTATCAGTCCAAAGGGTATTTGGAGGCAAAGACCATGAAAGGCTTTGATAGTTTTACTCTGTGCAAAGAAACAGTAAATAGCCTCAATAAATACTGCACCAAGTGAAAAAACCAGCACTACTCTCCCTACAGGTTTCGGTACTTGGAGATGATGGAACGAAACACAAAACTCCCAACCTAGTCCAGTTTAGGCTTGTCTTTGCTGCCACACCTGTGCTGCTGCTACGGCAGTCCAGTTCCTCTGAGCAAGTCAGTGGTTTTGCCATTGGAATCACAGACCCTGCTGGCTCAGGGCTTTTAGCAGGAGCCATGTGAAGTCTTAATGCTGAAGTAAATCCAGCAACACATACCTATTTGTACTTGCTCTGGCTGGCTTAATGACACAAATGCTGACGTATCATCAATCCACGAAACCTGAATGTTACCTAGAAAAAGCAAAAGAAATTATTATGACTATTTTTATTTTAGACTCAGTCACAGGTCTTTATTTGATATGCCATGACATAAAAAAAAGCCAAGTAAGAGTAACTGCACCTGACAAGGCTTTTGTCCACTGTAAAGGTGTGTATTTCATACCCATTTGCACAAGAGCCTGGAACTGTTTGGAAAGCCAGGGCTGCATGTGCATCCTGTACACCCTCAGACCCCCACATCCTCCCTTCATAGTATCTATATGAGTCTACAAAATAAATTGAAGCAATTTTCTGGGAATTTCAGCCCTTTACTCAAATAAATAATCTGAGTGATGATAAATTCCAGTCAAAAGAGGTAAGTAGAAGATGGATCACATCAATGGAGAACTCACTGTTGGGATACTAAATTTGCAAACACTGGTTTGTCTGAATCCCACTATACATCATTTCCTGGATGTGAAATAAAAACTTAATTTGAGTCAATATGAGGACAAATGCACAAAATCATGGACCTCATTTGAAAGCTGTTACAGTGGAACAGTGAGTGGAAGTAAGTCCTTCTATTCATCAAGCAGTTAGTGCATTTTCTCTGTGAATGGCTTAAAATGTCACATTAGCACTAAAAGAGCTCATAATCAAGCAAAAGCAGAGGAAAGGATTCCCATTCCAGACACAAGGTCTTATTATAGTCTGAAATCCATTTACACCTCCTGTCCTTATCTAAGTGCTTTACTGTGAGTACAATTCAGATATTGAAAATTGGTGCCATTTTTTTCACATAGACTACAAAATCAAGTTTATATATAATGTTACACCACCATTTAACCTTCAGACATTACAAGGTTAAAAACAATGATGCAAAAGGGCTTAAAATACATTTATTCACAGTTGTTTAATCTATTGAAATCTAATTTAGTCTACAGGTTACAAGGTTATAGAAGCCTCTTCTGAAATCCGGCCAGATTATAAACAGATTTTCTAATTATAAAAAAATAAAAGCCTAGATAGATTTCATTCACATGCTATACATTTGAGTAGCCAGCTATTTAGGAGTTTAAGTTATAATCATTTTGATCACTGCCAAAACCATAATTAATTCAGTATGGTTTCTCATATCTCCCTGTACTGAAGGGCTAAGGCTGCTATTAGGATGAGCCTACACCACGAAGTTAGAATTTCTTTAAACTTTATTTAGGACACATAAATTCAATTCCTAATAATTCTGTCTTTGAAAAACATAGAACTTTGCTGCCTATGGGTAAGTCTCTGGTGTAGGGAGAACATTCTTTTGGCAGGACAGTAATATTTCACAACACAAGAAAAGCCCGAGCTGACTCATGACTGCAGCTCGGAGCTGCAGTGCATTTGGTACGACCCCAACATTGAGTTTCCTTTAAAGGACAGAAATTACTGTACAAATTCATACTGCTCTACATGCATTGACAAGTCTTTGCTCTAAAATTACTCATGTATTGAGTTCTCTATTTTTTGTATTACTAATTAGAAAATTTTCTGAAAAATCTTTTCAGATGTCTGAGACCATATTCTCTTGTAACTCTGGAACACAGAAATGTTGTCCAGATTGTGTCCCTTTCCTATATATACAGTTAATTGATTTCAATCTACCTGAGCAGACTGAAAGATAGATCAGACAGAAAAATTCTCCTGAATATCTTGCAATTGTGCCCTCAGTATAAAATAAGAAAGAGGATCAGTGATAGACAAAAATAAAATCTCCTGAAGGAATTCAGCTACTATCCAAATGGACTTCAGTGTCCATATTTTCACTAAGTGCCAAATAAAAATAAATTAATAAAAAATCCAACCTATTGCTGACCTATCATTTCAGTATCAGATCCTTATTTATTGTTGCAGAAAGGCTGCTCTACTCTATATGACTTCTGACTTTGCAGTTTTAGCTAATAAAGGGTTTCATACTTGCCAACATATATTGCTTTTATACTCAGACTTACACATTTTAAATACAGAATTTAAAGAAAGTTAAACATTAAATTGCAGACACTGAGTTCCAATCTGAAGTGAACCACAACAAATGTTCTTATGCAACTCTCCATGCTTAAGAGATGCACATTTCATCACGATTAAGAAGTAAGAATTTAGGAGAGATAAGATTAATAAATCAAATCATTCAGCAATACTGCTAAGCAGTCAGTAAATACTGTGCATTTCAGAAGTATGGTGAAATGCAAATAAAATTTGGAAAGCAAATGCAGCTGCAGTACAGTATTTAGCAATCACCAGAACCCTGTGTCAGCTCACTGCAAGGCCAGTGCAGATAAGCCATGGACAGCAATGTAATGGGACACCAGCTCCAGAGAAATAAACCAGGAAATTTCTCTCTCTGCACTTCTAGAATACATCAAGCCTTCAATACTTTGAAGAATGCCACTACTGGATTGTGCTACGAAGGTGCAAGTAACATGTATTTCTTCTATAACGAATTTGAAAATTCTCAATATATCAGCTCAAACAGGCAAACAAGATTAAATCCACAGAATAAAATTAAACTGATGGATTACATCATTGAAACATTTTCCTTTTTATACTCTGTTCTTACACATTTCCTACATGACTTTTACTGGTAATTAAGCAGTATTTTTTATAATACTTTGATAGTACAAGATTTAATCAAAAGTGCAAAGACATTAATTTAAGTAGAACTTAAGGCTATAAACTAAAGCTGTATTCTAGCAAATCCTATTTTAATGACTTCATAGTTCATCATCATGACCAAATAAACAACGCAAAGTTAAGAACCTAAAGTGTTCTAAGAGACTGCATAGTACTGCAAGTACTTGTACAATGAAACTACATTCACCCCTGAGACTATAAAAACATCTTGCATGAACAGGTGTCCACTTGGTATGCAGGCAGTCCTGAAGGATTGCAGAATCCTGAACACCCCTTCTAGAGTAGCAAATGTAAACCAGTTCCAAGTGTGACACTGCAGCCCTTTCAGCTGTTTCACCATATTTCGTTAGAAGCTTCACGGAAGATTGTAACTGCTTCAATTCATTCCAAAATAATTTTTCTGTAAAATCTGACTAACACTTCCTGCTTTCAAGTCACTTTGCTTTAACTGATGTAATAAATTAGGATAATTCATGTCTGTTACTGCCTTTTACCACTCTGCCCCTATTCACTGGAAAAGCATGGGTACTTCTGTATTCCAGAATTTTGGAAGAAATAATTTGCGGTTTGTTTCGAGATCCCATGGCAAAAAGACTTAAAATATACAGATTAACTCTGGAGCCTGGAGTTTGCCAATCGAAATCCGAAAACATTCGGCTCCGAAGCGCGGAGCAGCGCGGGAACGGGCAGTTCCCAGCGCGGGCCCCGAGCGGCGCGTGAGCGCGCCCCCTGGCGGCGGTGCCCGCCCCGCACGGGGGGAAAGGGGCCGGAAACCCGCCGGGACCGAATCGCAGCCACGTTCCTCGGCCCGACACAGCTCCGCAGAGCCCTGCCAGCTCTGCACGGCGCAGCAGGGGCTGTTACATCCTCTCCACTACACTGACCCCGCTGCAGCGAAGATCCAGTGCTCACGAGGAACTGAGGGAGTTTGATAAAGCTCCAGGGACCCTGCGCAGACACAGTTATCAAGGCACAAGAGAGAAGGAGCAGGAGACCACCATCAGTTGGTTCAGCTGCCCAAGTACCTACATTTCATACTTCCACTTCCTAGAGCAACAACACGACTACTGGTTCTCAGTTATTAACTACCCTTTTTGCTGTTTCTTCTCACTTGGATGGTGTTCACCAGAAATCATCCAGAGATCAAACTGGTTATTTTCAAGCTTGCTCGCTCACCTAGACTCACACGAGTTGGAGTTTGGCTTTACACCGACTGCAGGATGAACCTTGTTCCTAAAGCCTCCATCTGACTCACACCAACCCCCTTTCCCTTTATCCACCTGTATATATAAACTCTTACCTCCTTTCAGGAGAGGCTGTAAATAAAAGGATAGAAGATCCACAATATTCAACAAGCACCAAATAAAGATTTCTAAAGAGCAGTTAATAAGAACAGTAATTTTCAACACATTATTACAAAGTTCACAGGACACCATTCAAAAATTACAAGAAGAGATTCATCATTACCTACACTAGGAGTAAATCTGTACCCAGAGACTAAAGACAACAAAACAAACCAGAAGTTTAACTTGTTGTTAATAATAACAAAACAAACAAACAAAACAGACAGACTATATCACCCACCAAAGGCACTGAAAAGCTGGTATAGGTCACTAGTCTTCCACTCTTTGGGAAAAGTAACGTGAAGAACATGATCTCGTTTGGGCTGCACTACAAAACAAAAATACTTTTGTTAAAGTAGGAGTCACTGAGAGAATCTTTAGAATATCCTAAAACAGTCATCTGATGTGGTCATGTAGTTTTTTCTTCCCTTTCCTTTTTCAATAAGAAAACAGGCCAAGATTTATGAAATTACATCAGGTACAGTGAGAATGTGCCTGCACTTAGGCATGAAAGATATACTAAATCCTACTACTAGCTCATCTGTTTAAGAAACTGAAACAGCATTTCCTGCAGTGGGAAATGCCCACCAATGAAGTCCTTTCCCATCCCTTGCACCAAATCAAGTTGAAGGACAGAAGAAAAAAAAATTAAAAGCCTCTTCATGTTACACCTTTAAAAAATTCTTAGCAATGGTTCAATTTTTGCCACTTTTCTGTTAATAAAAAATTTCCTGTGAAACAATGTTCAACTCGCTTTCATATAATATTAGATACGAGCTAGAACATACCTACTGACATTTTATTATTACTAAAAATTACACCTCATCAAGCCCAACATCTAAAGAAGTGCAGAAGAAGTCTTCAGTGTATATTGATAGTCATTTTTCACAAGAAGGTTTGTGAATTTCAGAGAGAATCCAAATCAAACTGCTGGAAGAGTTAACAATAGAGCAGAAATTACCACTATATATCTAACTTTTACACCCTTCTCCTACCTGAAGTTCCTTTCACTAGAGATGAGAGATTTTATAAGCTGTCAATTCCTATTATATTTTAAAAAGAAACAGGTGGAACACTGTATTTTCAGGGACAAAGATACTGAACTATTTTACATTTTCCTACAAAACTATCTGCATATCATTAATTAAGCCTTTCCACAAGTATCTGCAGAGATCTATTTTGTTATGTATGGGTGAAGCACTGAAGTAGAGTGCTCCACTTTGCAGTGCAGTGCCCCAGTTTGTTCAGGATAACTCAAGGGTTAACTACACACAGCTTGATGTGATCAGATTTTAATCTGACCACCTGGTAACACGCTCAGGAAAATCTCTTTTCTTTTGGTATAGAGGCATAGGGACTGTTTTTCATTTTAGTGAATGACTAGTGACTTACCCTCCTGCATTCTTTTGTAATACAAACTTTTCTAGTTTCTGATCTCCTTAGCTTTCAGCATTAAAACTGGAGAGCTTCCCAAGGTGTATGTCATTCACAGAGCAGGTGTCCAAAATCAGACCATCAGTCACTTGTTATTGCTAAGTCTTTTAATCTGTTTCACCTACACAAGTGGGTTAGCCTGAGTTGAGCAGAAACTCCCTAGTAATAAACTACAGGTGTACATCAGCACTGAGAGCTCAGTCAGGCTCAGGACAGAGACACAAGTAGTTAAGGAGAGCAATCCCTTTGTGAGCACAAGTGAAATCCTGTTCCCTAAATCTGCTACTTAAATAGAAAGGACACAACATTTTTTAAGAACTAAAATTTAATTAGTTCTTAAAAACTTTTTTGCACTATACAAGTCAAACACCAAAACCCCACAAGCAGCAGAAGATCAGTTAGCTGCTGTACAGCTTACTGAACAGAGAGCAACTCAAAGTTTAATTATCTGTAATCCAGTAGTAGAAAATCAGAGCATGAACAACTTCAGTTTCAGATACTAGTCTTTTTATATTGATTAGAGAAAACTATTCCTAACCTTCCTGTATCTGTTCATTCTTACATTCACAGTGAATCTGCTGCTAAAATCTCTATAACTTCTCCCTAGTCAGGTGAAAAATTTGATTCTTTTTCTGCTTTGCAGCCATTTTGTGCAGCAACTTCATTGCTTTAAATGACTTTTTAACATACAGTAACAAAAGATGATGAAAGTCACATTCACATATTCAATACTATTTAACTTAGCACATGTTACTGAAATCAATTATTGCGGGAAAAACTTGCACAAACTTGCTATTTCACTACCTGACAAACAGAAACATACAGCAGTCACCCAGTCAGCTGTGCCTCATCTCTTTTTTAAAGAGACAGGCTCCAAGTGCAGCTCCCACAGAAACCTGGCTGTGCTCTTTAGGTGACTTTGCTTCTCTGCAAAACAGCCCCCAAAGACAACCACCAGACATCTTCCTCGACCTGAGATGTGTTTACCTCTCAGAACAGCAACAGAAATGCCTAAAACAGCCAGCCCAACATGCCACCTCTGCAATGCTTTCTGTTTTGAGGTTTAGGAAGCCTCCTTGGCTCAGGTTCTCCTGAAACATCTGCATCAGTCTGTTCTACAGGAGTGGCTTTCAGATAAAAGAGACAGACTTTCAGAGGCAGACTCCTTTTTGGCAATCCTTCTTGGCAAAGTATCAAAACAATCCTGTAAGTTGGCCAGCAAGTGAAAGTAGCATCTTTACAAATTAGTAGCTCTGGCACTGTCTCAATGACCCAAAGTATTTACCCATTCTTCCACTCAGTATCAAACAGTTGGGGAAGGAGGAGGCAACGTAATTAGATTACCATTCCAGCAGAGCCAGAGCTCAGTGATCTGACCACCTAACTGAATTTAAAATTAAATATATGCCCTTACAGCATGCATCTTCCTCTCCAATAGTTACTTCCATCTCTCTAGAACTGCATTCTGTTACTATTACACTGGCATCTAATAGAGTCACGCTCCAGTCTGAGCTTTCTGATCCAAGGAGTGGAAAATGTGTGCACATCAGTACTGCCTCCAAATGGGTACAATTTTCAAGACAGTGTGTATCTGACTCCTCAACACAAAATTAAGCTTTTATCTACTCAAGGGCCAGATTGACCTCCAGGGCTTCACCTTTTCCTACGTCACAGCATCAGTGGGAACCCTCATCCAAAGTTTTCCCCCTCATAATGAAACATCCCAGAACAGTAAAGACATTTATATTAGTAGAATCTATTTTCATTTAAACATATTATCGACTAATTACATAATAATTAATATATTATCAATATAATTACAGCTCCAGGTCTGTAAACTGAAATAACCAGAAAGGTAAAAATGTTTTAAGTAGTATTTTTCATATTATCATAATCCCACGTGGTAAAAGAATCCTGATGTTTAGGCTGAAGTTAAGGAGAGGTACTACTGCAATTGAGAACTGAGAAACTAAGTGGCCACAAGATTTTCAGAACCATTTGCTATTCACTTGTTTGCATTCTGTATTTACTGCTGGGGTGAGGGGACAGTGTTAAGATCCCACTTTTTATGTGATATAGTATGTAACAAGAGTAACCCAAAATAACAATAAAGCTGTTAATTTCAAATACTCTCATTCAGTAACATTAACCTAATTTGTTCTTGTCAGCCCCCTTTATAATGCAGCTTCTCTAGTCAAAGTTGAAGAATTTCTGGGTTTACTATTTTGTTAAAGGAAAACAAGGGAGCAGACACATTTAAATCATTTCATAAGCAGCTAATAACCTAAACACAGCTGATAGATATGCTGATATCCTTGCTTTAGATATACATAATTAATCTTTACACTTCCCCCTCCAGGAAGTTTGTAAGAATGACACTAAGATTACAATGAAAGAAGCTACTTACAGTCTGGTCCTTCCAAATTGAGATATGGTATGTCCATCACTCTCATAAGAAATAGCCTAGAAGCAAAATGGAAAAGAACCATTAGCAAATTTCTGCCTGAAGACCTTTTTCTTTTATAGTTTTTTTAGATGTTTCTTCTGAACAAGCAGATTAACCATCCCAAACTTATCTTAAAGTATATTAAAACACAGACCCTCTAAGCCCAATCTCTTTCTTAACAACCAGATTCAAAAGTTACTGGGCATCATACCAGGAATTTTACTTATTCAAGAAAACAAGGGCAAAAAAGGCCCAAACCAAGGAGCAACAGAAGGGATGTGACTCCATCCCAACTCTGGTGGAAGACATCAGGCAGGATCACAGCATCATAACAGGGCACCCAGCTGGGCAAAGAACTGGGATCTGTGCTCTCCCAGTAAGATGCTCTGCAGACTGCCAAAAGAGGCTCAAATTGATTTATTACCTATGATGTGTGCTCACATCTTCATCTGAAATGTCAGTGTCACTGCTAGTAAGAGATACAGCCCTCTTCAGATCCCACTGCAGGGGATAAGCACAGCCTAAATAGGCTAAATACAGTTTTTCTGCTGGTCAGTAAAAGCAGTTTAGTCTTTGCTGGATAAAGGATGTCCATCATCCATGCAGGACGGCAAAAGTGGGGGGTTTTATTAAAAAAAAAAAAAAAGGCAAGTTTAGTGTAAGCTGAATTATTTGAAGAAACTTTTGCCAAGTTCTTGGAAACAACTACTTTTTAAAGCACTCAAATATTAAGTTTTGTAGGTTTTCATAAAAATAAAGATGAAGTTTACTAAAAACACAACAAATACTTCTGGGGGGAAATGCTAGTTAAACTTCCCTCCCCCAGGTTCTATCATGTTGACGAAAGCAATACAGTGGCCAACTGCAAGAACAGACTTATGCCAAAAAAACCCCACAAACCTGAAATAAATCAGGATCAGTTTTTTATTCCCTGAGACAAATCCTACATTTATTTGTTTGGTCAAACAATTATGTCACTAAACAGCACATACACACACAAACACACATTCTCCCTGTAGCCTAAATACTGATTTTAGTATTAAATGCACTTCAGGTGTGTTACAGAAGTAAGTGCATCTTGTAGCACTAACTTACACCACATGGATTATGAACACCAAGTTCCAATATAACCCATAATTAAGTACCCATAACTATGGTTCTAAGATTCCTCATCTATCTGCAGAGCATTCAAATTAATAAGACTTATTAATCATTAATTATATTAATAATATGACAGCATGAACTCTATATTAAACTAGCTTGATGTTTTGGGTTAATGTTGTGAAAATCAGTGTCACAGATACATTTCTTTAAAAGCTAAGCGGACCATGCTAAAAAAATATTATTTTCTATGCTGTTTGGGACTACAGCCAGATCACACAGTCAGGGGACAGAAATCCACTTCTCAATAAAAACTATGAGGTATTTTGAGGAAGCTCCTTGGAAGACAATTGTTTCTGTGGCAAGTCAAATAAAGTGAGGAGAGGAAGGCTATCATTGTGCCAGCCACAGCACT
This sequence comes from Trochalopteron elliotii, assembly GCA_024734555.1. Classification (NCBI taxonomy): domain Eukaryota; kingdom Metazoa; phylum Chordata; class Aves; order Passeriformes; family Leiothrichidae; genus Trochalopteron; species Trochalopteron elliotii. The sequence goes on from JANPWX010000244.1 coordinate 1,257,926, forward strand.
GCATAGTCTCCAGCAGCCAACATGGTTCCTCTGCCCTGAGCTAGGATGAAAGTATTCCCAGCTGTGTGGTGAACTGTGCAGAGAAACTGATCCAGCTGAAAAAAGAAAAGGCATTTTTTTAAACCCAGCTCAGTTTACCAGTCCAGGTCAGTGACTACTTCAGCCACACGTGGCTGCAAGCACAGGAACAGCAACTGTTTACTCCTGCACTGTGAGTGGGAAGTTATTGGTCAAACTGCACAAAACACACCAGTCTTCTTTTGCAGTAATTTTCCCAAGAAAAGTAAATTCATATAGAAAAGCTGAGGGATTTCCAATACATGTCAGAGAACATAGCTCCCTATGAGAAACTTTCTACGAATTTAGCACAAACCCAAGTGATTTGCATGGATTTTGGTTTCTGATATCCATTATATAAAAAAACATTTGTAAGTTAATTTCTATTTCTACAGACCATGATGCTATTCAGCTCAATAAAACATGGTGTTCTCATTTCTCTACACCCCTTCCACCCCCTGCCTCCAGCTACATCAAAAAAATAAACAGCATTCAAACAACCCAAGGAGATACAAAAAAACATTTGTCATTAAAAGTTTGTGAGGGGCTTGTGGGCAGGGGCAGGAAGATGTGGAAGAGCTGTTGTCCTAAACCAGTAAAAAAAGATTCAAACCAACTCCAAAGTATATGGGACAATAACAGTACCCAAATTACACACACAAGAGTTTTTTAGATGCTGCAATAAAGGGTCCCATCATATCAACTCATAAATGTTCATCGGGGATTACTCACAGCAGACAAACGGGATTTTTCAAAGATGTTGTATATACAATAAAGCATACAGATTACAGAAATGCATATCTGGAATTCCTGGCCTATTGAGTTGTTTATCATATAACTTACTGCACTATGCCTGAGAGAGCCAGAAAACCCTAAGGGAAAGTCTGTTTTTAATCAGTTCCACTCTCACAAAAGCCCTAAAACAAAAGATTTTACCTGTGTTCATCATTAACCTATATGAACATTAACCTATATCCTGGCCATCAGTCTTGAACAGCCAGCCAAGAAGTTCTGTAATTTTGCTGACATAATGAAAGACATCAAAATTACTCTTGAAAAAAGTATTACCTTCATTTGAAAGCTAAGTTCAAAAAAAAACAAAGCCTGATTTTTTAATTTTAAATTTACTAATTTAAATCACAATTAGTGACAAGCCCATTCAAACAGGGAAACACTTCCCAAATCCTAGCAATGAGGTGAAAGTTCATTCACTAAACTCTATTTAAGTATTAACATCTAATATACCGAGATCTTGAAATTAGGACTTAATAAGCAACTCAAAGAATCATGGTCTGTTTTAAAGAACTCTTTCAAGACTATCTGGATAATAGTTAAAACTGAGAACATTGCTTCTAAACAGCTGCCTTACACCGGACTCCTCTGCTCAGCTTCTTTCAGGAAAAACTTGTGACACAAGGTATAACTTTGATTTGTTTAGCTTACTGTTTGCATGTTGTAGTTTGTGTTTTGCTTGAAGAACATGACTACAGCACAAAGGAAAAGGTTTCCTTGTTCTGACTGCTGCCCACAGGATCGGGAAGAACTTCTGGAGGAAGGAGGAACACAGTTTTTTTTTTTCTCCCCAGCAGGAAGAGAGGCTGCTCAGCTCAGGAAAGATTCTAGGCCACAAACTAGAGGCAAGTAGGTGTAGCAGGAAGCTGGCTGGCAGCCCAGAGCACACCTGCCAAAAATGCCCCAGAAGCAACATGCTCACTAAGGGACCTTTAAGGAACTCTGAACTGCAGAGCCCTGGATGCTACTACAGGTGCTAAAAACACCACCTGCTGCAGACAGAGACCTGCACAGATTGAATGAAGGAAGCAAAAGACTTGTTCATTTAAACACCTCACAGCTCTGACTTGTGACATGTAGCTAAATCTTCTTTATTTAAAAAGAAATAAGAGTTGTCTTATTCTGGTTTGTTAGTTTGCATTATAGGAGAAAGAAAACTAGCTTGAAAAATACAAGCCTTGGCCTGCTCAAAGGAAAAGGTGAGACAGTCTCATCTCTAGGCTCTGACTTAGGTGATGTGGCAGATGTTAGTTAGAATATGGCAAAGCTTCTAAAATCATGTCAAAGTAAGACACCGCAAGTCTTCCAAGTTTGCATGATTTGCATGATTTAAAAATAATTTATATCTTTTCTGAAACAAGAAGTTATAGGTTCTGAATAATGACAGAATGGATAAACATTCTTTTCTTGCAAACAGTAATTTTCAGTTCTTGCTTAAAAAAGAAAAAAAAAGAAAAAGGCAGCTGCTCTCCCTACAGTTCATTAACTCTTCCTTTCATTACAGCCAGGCAGTGTTAACTCTGAAGCCAGAACAGACACAGCAGGCTTCCTCTCACTCACTCTCACAACTTCAAAATGTCATTCCTCGAGGAATGCCATATTTCAAGTACAGTACACAATTAATTTGAAAAGCTTAAATTTAATGTACTATTTGTGACAGCTCTAGAAGTTGCTGTTTGTACTTGTTGCAAATATGCATTTCTAGAAAGAATTTTGGTTAATGATTGAAAAATTAACTTGCTCAGTTGGCATCTACTACTTGGCATATGTGTGTTGGTGTTCCTGAAAACAACCTAGTGACAAATCCCATCTTAAAATGAAATTATGCTGATCAATTCTATCTTCACCTTCAAATTCAAACCAAGCAGTCACTGTGGGTCCATGTTTCATCTAGGTAATATTTGTAACATCTGCTAAAATATATGGAGTTACTGCCTCACGTGTCTCAGTGTCAAGAGAATCACATAACCGCTGTCACAATAATGATATGATTTTCAGAACAATGAAAGGTGAAAGCCACTGATCACAATCATTTCCTCCTTTGTGTGGATCATCTGAAGCTAAAATAATTAATTTTGCCAACTCTTGTATTACGGGTTTGAAAGGATGGAATTTCTCCCGAATTTAAACAGAGTAAGCACCAGAACTTTTAATTTCAACCCTTTTTCTTTATGTGACAGATTGCAACATTTTTAGAAGTTTCCTAAGGTAAAATCTACAGATTAATTATGTAAAGGATCAACTCTGTGCATAAAGGTTTCTAGATTCCCCAAGTCCTACTTCAATGTGTTCAAGGAGTTAGTATGAAGATCCGATTCAAAAGCAAAATACTGCTCATAGCATCATCCCATAAATCATACATGTATATTTCTTATGCCATCTTAAAAATGGGTTATCCAACAATGTTAATACCAATGCTTTGTGTTATTTGGACTGACATTACCATAGGGACATTTTAGTTTTTCCAGACTGCTGAGCACACTCAGTTTTAACTATCACCAGTTACTGAGGGTCCTACAACGTAAAGAACCCTTGACCAGTTTTTCTTCAGTTCCACTACTCCCAAAGCTTACTCCAGAATTAATTTTCTAAATTGTAAATATATCCTCTACAGTGGCATGGGTAAGGCCAGTAAAGCAGTCCAGGTACTCTAAGTGTCCTTTCACAGGTCAGCAGAGAGCAAACCATTCTCCTCCAAAGAAAAGGTATTTACTTCATAGCCTCTCCAGCATTACAGCATGAATCAGAAAGCCAAAAACCCTTCAGTTTAAAGGAAAATGAAGTTAGCTATTGATTCCAAGGCTAGAGGTAGATCTACTAAAGCTGGTGTTGTACTTCCAAGTTTTAGCAGGTTTTTTATACAGCTACTTACTTGTTAAAAAAAGGTTCAATGAGTTTTGATCTAGCAGACACATGGTTTTTCGGAGGACTCAGGAATGAACCTGATGAATGAAGAATAAATTCAGTGTGTAATAAGCAGCTACAGACAGCACCAGGGAGAGGTTTGGAAAAGACTTCACCGGTACCTAGGAAATTAGCCATGGAAATGAAGCACAGTCCAGTAATGTAAGCATCATATCCTGCTTCATGCAGTTGTTCGGATGCTGTATCATAACTTGGAAATCCTTCTGCACTTTCTGAGGGGAAAAACATTTATAAACACATTATCAGAGAAGATAAAGGTAGCTCTGTATCCTTACCCACAGACTTATATTGTCAGAGCATAACATCATTTGGAGAAGTTTATACAACTTTCAGAATCTTTGAATTTTCTTAAGTTCTTAAAAAGAAGTTTTGCTTGGCATTTTTAAATAAGAATAGGTTCATAAGATGGAAAGTCTTTCCTATTAAAAAGCCCTTAATCCCCAGATATACTCAGCCAAAATGGAGTATTAATTGTAAGACAATGACAGCAGAATTCCCCACAGAGGGTATCTTTTTTTCTGACTTGCATTTAAGAGAATAGACAGTCTAATTGAAAGCTTCACTATTAACCTGTTTGCCAACAATCTGATGGCCAGATTTTTCAAGATACTTAAATGAAGACTAAACTAAGTGATTTAAGGATGTCTTTATTGACAAATGCACTTGGTGTTTATGCTCTGCACATTCAGCAATACAAAAAAGTACTACTCATCTTGATTTTAATCAAGCATTGAAACTTTCCCTTTCAACATACTCCACTATTTAGTATTGCTCTCCCTTTTCTAAATTAGCAGCATAAGAAAAATTCCAGGACTTTGAGCTAAGGTTGCCCTTCGATTAAATATCCTTATGCTCACGTCAAAGCAAAAAAATCCTTTTTCCTACTAAAAGAACTTTAGTAATTTCTAGAACACACACAACTGGTCACTACTGTATAAATTTTCTTGGTTTTGTTTGTCCAAGTGCCTCTTGGGATGCTCTGGCTTTGATCTGAAGGACAATCACCAAATGAAAAATTAATCAACAAATGTCAACAAATTTCAAATTAATCCCCAAAAGTCAACCTAAAAGATGATGAAACTGCTGTTCACTGAACACATCCATTTTTTTACTGTCTGGATTCCTATTAAGTTCCAGATATACTTTTAAATACAATTGCAGTGCATGTACAGTGCCCTCATTTGAAGTCCCTTCATCAAAACACCAAGTACTAGTAAGAGAATTTAAATTTCAAACCAAGAACAAAAATAATCAAAGCGTTTTGTTTCCTTTGGAAGAGGAAAACATTACAGAAATAACAGCACTTTGATACATCCTTACCAACTTTAGGAGGGCTGAATGGAACCTCTTTTAGACGCTTTTCCAGTTCTGCAAGCGATGTATTATTAATGATCTCCTGCAAGAAAAGCCATCATTAATTGCCAATGCCAAGCACATTTTCCCTGGAAACTGAAATCAAATAGGATCAAATGAGTATTTACTGCTGCCCCCTTGTGTTCTCTAAGGATTTACACATAGTCCTATTTCAAAGTAATGCACCAGAGGAGTGTCAAGATTCCTCAAGACAAATTTCAGTTACCTTGCCTCACTTGCATCAGAATGAGTCATAAGTATTTATTAATGCTGCTCAGAATTACTGAGGGATTATGCCAAAGTAATATTTCTATTCGAGTCTGGTTTCATGCAGGGTACATGTGGCAGGGGAAAAGGCAGCACGAACAGCAGGGCAAATATTCTAAATATTGATTATAATGGTTGAAGGCATTCAAGGTGAGTATTGAAATGTGCTTGCTGACTGGACATTCTTGAATAGTTTGACAAGTGTAAATACTACTGATTTAAAGTAATACAGAGACAGTGAAAGAAGCCTGACAATCCGAAAGTTGCTTCTACGCTTCAACATAGCTGAGTAGTATCAGGGGATCTACTGAGGAACTATATGAATAAAATAAAAAGTCAAAAAGATGTATTAGAGAATAATTCCTTACTGAAGTTCTTAATCAAATATATGTTGTCAATCAGTACAATGGAAACATGCAGAATCAACAGCCAGAGAAAGCAAAACACCTCACCCAACCTTTAAGTTGTCTGAGATCTGAGGACCAGATTTCCTTTGGTTCTCAATCAAGCTTAGCTGTTTACAGTCACCAAGTCTGCAGACTGAAAACTTATCAAGAACTAAGTACAATGAACAAGCTCAAATGATGCATTCATGTGGCATCCCAAAGCAGGATTTCAAGCATCTGCTGTAGAATTACAAGTATCAACATAGCTGTACCAAACATAAAACTTGTGGAGGATTCTTACTTTTCAGAATGCCAAAGCCTCTATTCTTACCACAGCAGTGTGCAACACAAGCCTGACAATACCTACAAGTATATTTAATAGCACTTTTTGCAATGCTCTGGAGTCACAGAGCTATGCACAAAGACAGATGCTGTGTCCTCAGCATGTTTTTTAATTAATTCAAAGGCACATGGGAAAACAAGAGCTTATGAACACTTATCTCAATACATTTTTAGAGGAATAAAACTCATGCTGTAAGAGATTTTAAGAGAAACCTGAAATGTTTTTTCCTCCTGCTGACTACCCACTGAGCAAAGGCCACAAGAGAACCTAATGATGACAAAGCATTTTCCCAGACAAATCTAAGTCAGCATCCACAGTACTCTAAGGCTTTGAATATACAAGCAGCATCCAGATTCTATTTGCTCATGAACAGCACTTTTTTCATCTCCTGAAGGGACATGCTACTTAAGAAGAAAATAATCTACTAATCACAAAATCTACCTAGCAGAAACTCTACGTATTTTGAAATCCCAAGCTGCCAAGTCACCATAAAACTTCAAACACAAAAGTTACTGACAGAATAGTAAAAAATGACATTCTATAAATTCTGTAAATTTGGATAAGGGGTAAAGAAAAAAAAAAATCATTCTTCTACAATAAAAGGAGCATCACAGAAAATATTAGACATCTTTTTAAACAAAGAAGTGTAATTTGTTTCAATACACGTATTAATGCAATTTTGTATCTTCATGTGGCAGTTTCTGGGGAGACCCGAGGAACCAGACAGACCCAGCAGGTCAAGGGAAAGCTTCTCTTCCTCTTTATTATCTGACTCCATTACTTATATACATTTGTACAGAGGTCAAGAGATTGGCTACACAGGTTGGCACCTCCTCGACCTGGATGGTGAACATCACCGTCCACCACATTTCTCCACCCAGAGCAGAAAAATGTAAACAATAGATAAATGCTAAAAATATACATTGTTTTCTTGAAGCTGCGTGAGAACAGCACTGCAAGACCTCAAACACTTGCAAGCAAGAAAACTGTGAGGGCAACATCTTCAAATCATTCTATATTATTAATTTACCTTAAAAGGTTGTGTACTTGCCATCAGTTTAGTATCCAGTAACCTAGAAACAAAATAAGAGCTAAATAGGTTGAAACAGAAGAATACCCGTTTTACCAAGTCCTCAAAAAATGTTTTAGTGTATTAGCTGGGAAACAGCAGATACACCCTACTGAAAATTACTGTTGGATTTGGAACTGCCAAAACATTCCTTGGCTTTGTTCAGCATGAAAAAAGGACAGCAACCAAGGAACAGCAAGAGATGCTAACAACTAGTAGCAAATAAATCTTGTTCCAAATCAAGTGTAGACTCAAAACACCAAACATCTTGCCAAACCCAGGGGAGTAGCAAGGGTGCATCTTTTGCCAAGGAGTGAACCAACAACACCACTTTTCAGAAAAAAAGCTGCTCAAAAATTACTTTAAAAACTATATTTATCTAACTTGACCCCAATTTCTTTTCCAGTAACAGCTAAAGTACAGGGCTAGGACAAACAATATCAGCTTGCTAAAACTATACTGAAATGGTTGAAAGTTTGAACTAAGAACTTACCGGGGAAAGACACAGGATGTTACTTCCTTGAACTCACTCAGGTCCTAATTTAACATTAAACCCAAAGATAAAATCCAAGTCAGTGAAGTGCTACAATTATCCAAACAGCCTCTGAAAGTGAGCTACAGTAACTAAATTTTCACTGTAAGAGATGGATTTGTCAGCACTACCATAGACACCACCTGCAATTACACACAACTACAGAATACATATTTCTGATTTGTCTCTCATGAGTAATAAAATGTTCTGTCACTGCCAACACCTTATTCTACTTTACATCCCAGCCTAGTTAACAGCTCTTAAGTGCTCCCAGCATTTAGTATTTCAAAGGAATATAAGCAGTCACTCCAGGTATGCAGGTTTAGACCTGCCAAGGGTCAAAAATACAGGAACTACTGACAATTACTTACGTTCCAACACCATCCAAACCAATCCCAAACTTCTTTTTCTCATCTTGTGATCAAGTCTTTCCCCAAACACCCACAAGCCCTTTCAGACTGCAAGTAACAATGCCATGTGAGCCATCTTTCAAATGAGACCTTTGGCTTCCTCAGACAATGTTTTTGGGGCCAATACTCTCCTTAGTTTAACTGATTTGTCCAGTCATGAACTGTTAGACTGCCCTGCTGCAGTCCAAGTGTGCTCCCTCCAATTATTCTGACATTTCACCTCTTCACCCAGTGAACATCATCCTGCTACAAGACAGCTTATCATTTTACTAAGTGTATTATATTATTTAAAAACACACATTCCCATTTTGCAAACTATAAAGGTGAAAATGCTACATAATTGTGCTGAAGCTCCACACCAGTTTCTTATAACACCTCAGTCAGTTAAATATACCTGATAAAAGCAAAACCTACAATTCTGCTACCTGATTTGAACATTTTAAAAAAGCAGAGAACAATCCAACTAAACTTTCTACATAAATGTTTATGACAATAAGGCAGTAGCCCAGAATGGACTTTTTTAGAATACTTTCCTATAATTCTCTATAGAGTGACAAATTCTTCCACTCAGAAGAAAGTGTGGAGCTAAGACTAAAAGACAAATACATTAAGGTACTTATTTCATCATCTGAACACTCAAAAGATTACTTACATCAGGTAGGGGACAATAGAACTGGTGTATGGTGTGCATAACATCCAGCAGCATGTTGTGCCCAATAACAAGCTTTCCCTGTGAAAATAACATTAAATGTCTGTTACACTTCCAGTCCTGGCCATGGCAAAGGGAAATCTGTGAAAACCCCTATCCCAAATGCCAGCCATGGGAACAAACACTCATCAAACCTCCCCATTTGCTCCCTGCCTGCCCGACACACTCCTCCATTCTCTCAGAGCAGCCACTCCTTATTCCTCTACTCCCACCCATTTACCACAGGATTCCACAGCAGCTTCATATGTTAAGAAGATGCACTAGAGCAGCTACTTACAACTTGGTTTGCAAATGTAATCTATTTAAGATTGAAATCAAGGCATTTCTCAGTCCATTACCTTTTAATTTACTTATAATACAACACACTATATATTCCTTATGGTTATAATGTACATGTTATTAAGTTATTAAGGGCATGGTCTGGCTCCTCACAGTGCAAAACCTTTCATGTCATGTTGTACAAGCAAGCTCCTTGAAAAAGCTCAAGCAGTTTTTTAAATGTTAACTTTGATTCATTTGACATGACAACAGTCCTTCTTTGATAGCCTTTAACTGCCAGGGATAAAAAAGGGAAAAAAGACTTACAATCTTTTCAGAACAGAGAAAAAAAAGCCACCAAACCTTATTTACGTAAGAGCCCTAAGAAATTGCTATTCTTGACTCCTACAGATAAGATTCCTCACGTCAGTCTTTAGTTTGAGCTCACTTAACCCACTACACTCAACCACTGTAAAACGTGAAGCAACATAAAATGTCTCTTTTGTATTTCATCTTCTCTTCCAAAATGTAACAGCAAAAGAATCCTTCCTTTGCATTATTTATTTTTTCTTACAAACAAAGGTAGGTTAAAAATCACATTAACTTACAGAATTAGCAATGGCATGAACAACTCTGGAAAATCCTACAGCATCATTCAATTCTTCCTGTAAGGAAAGATTCTGACATTAGTGAAACACCAATATTGCCAAAACTGTACCTGCAAACTACCAGATGCCCCCAGCTTGCCTCAAACTGTTTCTCATACATAGCCAAGAACAGAAGACAAAGGAAATGTCAATATTTAGAAGACACAAGATGTCAAAGCAGGACTGTCTGCTCACAGAATTCCCCTTTTATATGCAGCTCTAGTTCACTGTCAAGTAAGACAAGTCACAAGCTGCTGCCCTGGGTTGCCCCTGGCCAGAAGCCAAACAGTCACTCTGCCCTCTGCTCACTCCCCTCACCCAAAAATTCAGATTTGTGGACAAGGATAATGAGGGCTCATCCCCTCCTGCCTCCTTGCTTTCGGGGGAGGGTGGGAGAGAAAGCTTTGACACTGTGCAAGTGCTGCTCAGTAGTAAACAAAACACAGAGATGGTATCACTGGAGTTCTAGCCACAAAACAAAGCACAGCAAAATACAGGCTGCCACAAAGAAGGGTAACTTCACCCCAACCAGAGCAGGAACAGCTGCAGTCAGCTCATTGTCAGCACACAATCTCCAACAGTGCTCTGCAGCTGTGACACTGCAAACAGCTCAGAAGGTATTCAAACTAACCTACATATCTTCAGCTGTACTTTCTACATAAATTGTTATATATGCAACTGGTTGAATCCTGATTGTTACTCCTATTAAATCGACCATACTTTCATGCTAACACAGACTGGGGAAGAAACATTCTTCATTAATTACACAAACAAAACCAAGAAGAAACATTAAAATGTGTGAGACATTATATAATACTGTAGTTGTATAAACTGACTCCTGATTGGTTTGGGGGATCTGACTACAGCACAAACTGTTCTGTAACAGATTTTTCTTTTTCAAGTCTAGGGAAGTAATTTCTGCCTTGTGTTATCTGTCTTTATTCAACCACAACTGAAATTCAATAAAAACACTGACTGTTAACTTTAGTTAGCTCTGAATGCCATTAATCCAAGCAAATAATACCCACACTAAAAAAGCTTCAGAAAAATCTACTGCAGAAGTAAATTGTTCCTGACTTGCCTTCTGGAAGAAGAGATGTCACATTAGTTAATGTCTCTTTAGATATCTCTTTCCCCCCTAAAAGGCTTTCTGCATAGAACTATCATTTGCTCCACCCAAACTGATTTTATCTTGATATATGAAAGCACCAATCACAAGAGTCTTATCAGGAATTCCCACAATTCAAGTCTTATGATCTCCTGAAATTTGCGTAACTCAATAATCACTTTGCAAAATACAAAGTCCCCTAAACAGAGAGAGTGCCTGCATACAGCAGGTGACACCTCCTGGTCAGCCTGTTACCACAGCAGTAGTCAACAGTGTGTTCCTATCCAGAAATGACATGTTCATTGTACAAGACACTAACTCACACAACCAAGAACAAGCAAGCTTAGTAAGAGATGAGGAGACTGAATCCAAACCATGTAACAACTTGCTCAAGAATTTCTGCAAGAAACTGATGTTTCCTCTTACTAGGCCACACTTCTGTGAGATCTCACATAGTGACTGGTGGTCACTACTCCAGAATACTCATTCAGTATTCAATAAATTCTGATTTTTAAAAAAAAATTTACAGTGTCTTGCAACACTTTTTGCTCTGGTGCAAAGCCTAAGTTACTTTAGAATTTAGGTAGAATTTAGAAAATCAAATTCAGCCAGCCACAGCAAACCAAAGGGAAACAATACCAAACTCTATCCTGCACTCTTGCATTGCTGAGTGAAGTCTGAGATTCTCACCCTTCCTCTCTCACATAAACACATGGAATTCAATTTATTTACCTGTTCTTTTGCTTGTTTCTGCTGCTCTCTTCTTTTTCGTTCCTCTTCATCCACCTTACTAATAACAATATATCTCTCCTTCTAAAACAAAAGATGTATAGTTTGAGGAATGACTCTGAGGAGTTCAGATTTAAGGTTGCTGCAGATTTACATTGTAAAGAAAACTGCCATACCTCAGCAGCAGTTACTTGGCAACACAACTGTTTCTATTGTAGGCACCACATTATCACCTACTCCCAGAAGCTTGCTTCAGAAAGCTGGATTTGATTCATCCACCAAAACTAGTTTTTCCTAAACCCACATTTTACTTCTCAAAAACAGTTATCAGCATTTCCTTGTAAACAGTTTGTTTCAAATACTTTTTGAAGCAGAGATCTGTGCTGGGAATGAGGACACAGCACATGATGCTGCTGTTTTTCCTCTAAGATCACAACCTGCTTTTCACTAATACAGAACATCAGATCCACTCTATTTTAAAACACCTTTTAGTATCTGTTTAAAAAGTAATATTAAGCCACACAAATACATGCCCATACTCCATATGTTGGTCAAATATAATGTTTAGAAACTAGTTTGCTATATTCCATTTAAAATACTTTGCATTTGCATAACAAAGCTCAAGTTCGATCTAAACATCAGGAGAGATGGTGAAATTGAGAAATACAATTTCCTTTCAACAGATCAAATGTTAGAGGCAGTAACAGGCCTAGTTACCTTATCTGACTCCAGAGTTTCTACATGGATACCTTTTGGAAACCTGTATCAAAACAAATGAAAAGTAAATACTAACAGCTATTCACTTGGCATTTAGCATATTGACACAACAACAGTACTTCAGAAATTTCATGTTTCATTATTTCTATAAGTCTTAGGTGTTAAAGAACTATTACAAGTTTCTTTTTAATTTTAGTAATTCAAAATTTGAAGCAATAGGCTAGTTTAACTGGCCTCCTTACATTACCTAACAGTAACTAGCACTTACACAATTTCCCATGCTACTGTTGTGGAACCTGTAACTTCTTACTTTGATGATATTCATCACAATGTAGAATCCTTGCTTTCAAGAAAACCAAAACAAAAATACTGGTGAGAATGCTCTCATTTACTTGCAGCCCCAAGACAGCTTATTTGAAGACATCTCTTTAACACATCACTTATTTGAGGATTTATTAACAACCCTGAACTTTCTGCTAGCAGTAGATTTTAACAGCAATTATTAACTCAAAGTCATCACCTCTGCTGCAAGGTTGCATCACACCACCACAATCACATTTAATTTCCAGAAAAACACCATACACAGAGCCACAGAGCATCCAATTGATAGCAAAAGTAAGAGAACACTGCCTTTTCCTGCTTAACCAGTAGCAATCACTCTCATCATCTCATTACAATAAACTAACCACAGTTGTGCAACCACTGCAGAACCAGCAAGTTTCCTTGTCCTCTGGCTCCTCCTAACATCAGTGCTGGAGAGCACACTCCAAACACTGTGCCCTTTCCACCCTGAGTCCTCAGACAGTTCTGAGCCTCCATCTCACCAGCTGCCTCACACCACAAACCCTGGATGCCTCAAAACACTGATGCACAAGAGAATATTTCAAAAGAGAAAATGACCCGTGAAGAGGTCAGGACACAAGAGCAATCAATAATTTCACTCTTCTGCCTCAATTAGCTCCAGGCCACCTTCACAGCTTGGCTTCCTCTCTCCAGTACACACACACAGTGTACACAGCTGCACCCACCTAAAGCAACACTGCTGAATGTTAAAAAAACACAACTCAAGAACACGTTCTTCCATCCACTCAGAGAAGCTGCAAGGATAAGTGTCAGACAAACATAAAACTACATGCTACAGGAAGCTATAAATGCTCTATAGATATGTAAAAAAAATGACACTGAAAACTTGTTGAAAACACGTCTGCTTTTTTCAAATTAGTTCTTGAGCTCACTTCCTGAGATTCCATTTTCTACAGAGTAGCTTTATTTTATTCATTTCCAGTGTAAGTAACAGTGCCAGATTCAGTGCTGCAACACTGAATTAACTAAACACACAAAAAAAGACTTGCATATTTTCCACATCTTACTACTGCAGTCAGAGCAGTGGAAATCTTACTCTACAGCCTTAGAGTTTCTCCTGAGGCCTTAAGGGATGTATTTAGGCAATATACTGAGTTACCAGAAATGCTTATGCTTGGCATGCAACAGAAAACTATAACCATACCAATACCTACTACAGAACCACTATTTTTTCAGGTAAAGCCCACAATCTGTGTAAGCACATGCACTTTCTGTTCACTGAAAACCTAGCCTGCTGCATTTGTTACAAAATTCTAGGCTGCACTGTTCTGTTCAGAGATTTTACACAGGAATGATAAAATGAATACTAAGCTTTAATATCTAAATTAATCATCACAAATAAGTTCAATGTAATTTATCTTCGGAACATTACAAAAGTCTTCTTTTAAAGGGAAAAAAAAGTCTAAATCAATCACCCCGAGGTTAGGTAGATCAGATCTTACCCAGATTTCTTATCAAAAGTACTAAAAATATACAGTAAGGCAGTATTACCAGTAACTTACTTCCAGCTCAAGGTCTGATAAATTAATTTCCTTTGAAATCTAAAACCAAAAGACAATCGTGTTACTAATAATCCTTTTACAGAGTGTCTACTAGTAATGATTTCCAGTTTAAACTGACTCTAAGTGTTCCCTTGTAGAAAGATCTTGAAAGAAGGAGTCACTGCTAGCAGAACTAGAGGCTAGGAAGAGATTTACTGAATTCTGATGTTCAGCTGCAAAACTGTAAAAGCATTTATACCATGTTTTACAGTTACCCATGTATCTTCTCATCAGAGAGTATGCTGTAGTCATGATCACTACATCTACTTCTAAATTCAATTTTTTAAATTTTTTTTAAAATAATCATACTCTCCAAATATCTAGTTTCCAAAGCTAAATAGATTTTTGGGAAGGAGACCTACTAAAAACAGTCACATGCTGCCAACTGTGAACAACCAATAGCTCAATAGATTTGAAAAGTTTCTTTATAAAATGCATCTCCAAGGCTTATGGATCAGTTCAGCAGTAACAAAACGCAGCTCACACATACAAGACATTTCTTACATATTTTGCCACTACATGGAGAAGCTACAGCTCAAAATAAATTACAACACCTGTACACATGCCCATGTTTTCTCAGCATTCAAAAGTTAGTCAAATGTAGATTTCGCTACAGTTAACCCAAGTAAACATATCCTTCCCTGTCACTCCCCTAATTCTCTATGACCAAAATAGAATAAAAAAAAATTAGAAGAGATGTGATTTCAGAAACTGACCCTGTACATGGCTCCAGTTCCAAACTTTCACTTTCTTCATTCTTTAATAGGTTTTCTATCTGTTCCCTGGAAGAAACAGATTACTTGCTTCATATATTATTTTTTGGAAGTTTACAGCTCTCTCCAAAAGACAAGAAAATGCTTCATAACAAAAAGAGCAGCATTTTACACACAGTGAATTAATAGAAATGGCTTCGACACATGAAAACATCACTACTGTTCACATTTTAGTTTTAACAACATCAGAGGATATTAAACAGTGCTACTTACACTACTTTCTCAACAAATTTTTTCTGATCCTCGGGAATTATTACAGGGCACTTTGTGGAATTAGGAGAAATGTATGACAGAGATCCTGCACCATTGGCTTGAGAACGTCTTTCATCATACTGTTCCCTTAGCTGTCTCTCTTCTTCCTGATTTAAATATGGAATTCCTAACAAAAAAAAAGTAAAAGCTCATCATAATTAGAGACAAATTAGGGATGCAGAGGGATTCAAGCATTTGCCCCTGTTACACCCCTGCAGGCTGAAGGCAAACACTTCCCTTGCAGTGAGCTGCTGTGGATGTGTCTGTCCCAGCACGAGGCAGGTTAGCTCTGCAGCACAGAGCCTGCTCTGCACAGGGCACCAGCCCCAGCACTGCAGACCACAGCCACAAAGGACTGAGCACTCCTCTCCTAGCTCTGTGCAGCACAAATAACACACTGCAGCAGCCCCAGTCACAGTGCAACTGGGATGCCTTCCCTAGACATTGATACCAATGCATTTATTACCCAGCTCCATACCTTGTTCCTCTCTCTCTACTCATGCTTTGTCTCCATACAAAAACAAACCAACCAAGCCCTCGTGTTAGTGGGAATTCTGTTCTGCTGAACCCCGCTATGAATTCTTTGAAAGGGAGCTACCATCAGCACAACAGTAGACTGGATAAGAATAATTCAAGAACTTCACTACATGTTAAGACAGCATCATGGATGGCAACCTTTGTTCTTTTTACAGAAAACAACGTAAGGTGTCACCATAAATTTTGCAGACGTTGAAAGAAATTGAAAAAAAGCCAAAACAACTCACCGTTGCGAAAAACTTTATTAAAATCAAATCCTTGGTTTGCTAAAAAATCTATACTTGAACTCTGCAACAAGAGAAAAAGGCTTTAGGATTGGCAAAAGAGGCTGAGGCATAAAAGATCAGTTAAGTTATTTTCACACTTTTTAAGGAATTATACAAAGTCCAAAGCCAAGAACAACCAAGTTTGTGATCCTAAAGAAGTGACTGAGAGTTTAGGCTATGCTTCTTTTCTTACTGATTTTCACCTTCCATAAGGTACAAGAACAATTAATATGGTAAGGGATAAAGATGAAAGAACAAACTACGTGGAGAGAGGAAACTAAAGAAAACAAAATGTGGTCCAGGAGAACAAATCTGAGACCAGAAAAATGTTGGCAATAGCCTGGGAAGCAGTGAAAGCAAGATAAGCAGATGAGAATAAAGGATTAAAAAAGCAAGGAAACTGGAAGTGCAGTGAGAAAGGGGGAAAAAACAGAATCATCTTGCCAAGTTCGGAATGTTATCTCAAATTCCAGAAACCACACAATGTAAGGTGTAACAAGATTTAAAAACTGAAGTCAAGGATATCCCCTTAAAGCTCATTTTTGGGATTGCTCTTAACTGATGCTTATTTATTTTATAAGAAAAAAACTTCAACCCAGAAACTTATATTTTTCTAACTTTCAGGCTGCAGTTTCTTTCAGGTATACCTTAACTAAATAAAATTAAATTGTTTTTCTACTAACCTGACAGACAAACTTGACATCTGGTGAATTTCTGTTAAAGGGTTTTGGAAAAATATAGAAGTTAAATGACTTCATTATATACCTGTAGAAAAGATGAGTTACATGTCATTACAGCTCATCAGTATTACTTTTGAAAATCCTCAATTAAGAAAACAAGACAAAAGAGAATAACATACTTTTCTTCTGTGTCATCATATTTAAAAGTGCAAAGGCCAAACTGAAAGAGCAAAAAATCCATGGAATGCTGGAAAGGAAAGGAAAACTTTGCATGAGAATAAAACATGTATGATTTCTCTCCATTTCCAAATTAAGTAAAGCGAACCTTCTAAACCAATGTTTGTTTTGCTGGTAATTTTAAAGTAAACACACCAGAGCTATTCCGCTGGTTTTCATCCCCATTTAATTATCCTACTATTGGCCCAAGATGACTTTAGTATGCACTTTCATTCCACAGAGACAAGAACTAAGGGAAGTCTCATCTCTCTTTCCTCCTGTTGGTCACACACACAAGATGCTGCATCAAAAGTAGCTTCAGTTTTCATTTAAGTCCATGTAAACACTTTACCTTTTTAAGTTTCTGATACCTTTCTTCTGGAGTGTCAAAGCCATTTGTTAATGCACTAACTGAAGGCCCATCACTGATCCCTGAAAAAGTAGAACATATTTTGCTTTGGATAAGCTTTTCAAAATTAACCACAGCAAAGAAATGCAACAACTGGCAATTTAAGAAAAATGCTTTCACTTAAAGTACATGTTACAATTATTTCATTTGAGAAAAACATTACTGCAATAAGCCACTCATTTTAATAGTGGTGTTCTAGAAGCAAAACTCTTACAAAAGCTCTGTCCTTCTGGCTCCTATTCAACACGTCACTAACAGGCCAAGACCTAACAGTACCCTAAGGTACACGGGCTTCACAACACAGTGCAGGATCAAAGCCAAAATAAAAATGGGAAGTGCTGCCCAGGGATTTATTGAATAACTCAGTCACCTAAGCAATATGCAACAACTGTACTTCCACAAACATCACGTGACAAAACCTAGTCTTGCTCACATTTATGTCCCATGAGTAAACTGAACGCTGCATCCCAAAAGCAAAGCACCTACTAAAGCATCTCTCTGCTGCACATACCCCCTGAGTTTCACAAGCACACATGCTCTTAGCGCTGCCTTTCCCTGCCCCAACACTTGCAGCATCTCGCTCACTTATCCCAATCCATTGCTTTCATGGCACATATAACACCTTCTGGTTTTTTTACCTTGAGCTGCAACAACTATCAGTTGTCTCGTTGAAAGATTACTGTAGGAATCACAAGCAGCATTAGCATGACACCTGTCTTTGACCGAAGCCTTGCTATCGCACATGTAACGAGTGCTTTAATCACTTTGTGGCAGCCTCAGCTGTAGCTTTTTCAAGCCAACCCTGAGACACATCACAGGAACAAACTCGAGCACCGAGGTCAAATCAGCCTACTTCAGATACTGTCAACAGTTCACAGTCACAAAACAGGTGCAACTGTACCTGAAAACTCTCCATCGATGGCCAGGAAGTCCGACTCTTCAATGGCTTCATACACTTTGTTTAGGTTATCCTTAAAATCTGCGGGTAAAGGGTTAAAACACACTTGAGACTACGAACGGCATCCTCCGGCAGCCCCGCGCCCCTGGGGCCTGCCCGCCGCCCCCTCAGCCTCGGGGCCGCGCCTCCCCGCTCAGGGCTGCGCCTCATGGGCGCCGGGGAAATGGGGACCCCCTCGCCATGAAGGAGAGGCTGAGGCCGGAGCGGCCGCCAGCCCTTAGTTTGCAATTACCTTCTGATG
>JANPWX010000244.1:1281402-1318951 GCA_024734555.1 Trochalopteron elliotii
CCGGCCCGGCCGTGCTCTGCTCTGCTCTGCTCTGCCCGGCCCGAGGAAGCAGCGCGGAGGGCAGGAAGCTGGAGCTGGGAAGAGACAGGAGAGGAGCCAGGAATCATTCCGCTGCTGGCTCTTACTTGGCGCAGACTGAGCGGTGAAATATTTTTTCCTGTATTTTCCACAGAAATCCTCTGTCTTTCAGGAAAACTAGAAGAATGTTTTTAGGTACAGAATCTTGGGGTTTTTTCTCCTCTTGTAAGTGCTGTTTCCGGTTTGTTTTAGAAAGCCGACAGCCTGTGCTTTGCCAGGGAAATACAGGTTAAGAAGTCTGAGGATTCTAATTTCACTGTTGGTTTCTCTTTCTATACTTGGATTTTTTTCGTCATTTCTGTTCTTTACTTGCTTGCGTGCTTACCTCTTTGTGCTTGATTTGGATGGCAAGTTGGTAAGTTAGTAGTAAACAGGAGCCACATGGTGGAGAGTGATCATATTTTGGTTTGGTAGTGCCTGAGGAGAAAACTGTCTAGTTCTTGGTATCTTCTAATGTATCATGAGTGATGACTGAATGATCTGGATCAGTGTTTTTCTTAAGGAACTATATATACTGCTATCTAAGAGAATGGACTAGGAAAATCAAGCAAATAGGTTTATATTTTTGGTAAGCTTGGAACCATGTTAAACTCTTCTTATCTGTGATTTTTCTGTAATATTAACAAAGTTACTACAAGTAAAGTTAATGTGGAGTTTAGAGCTTTGCTGAGAAAGTGTGCAGATCAATGATTCTAATGATTCAGAAGCATATGACTTGGTGGATCAAACATTTTTTTTTAACATTGCCCAGCAATGTCTAAGATTGACCTCTGTTAGTAATGTTTTATTCCATATGCTTGGAAAGAAGAGGGATGAAATAAATTAGATAATTATGTTATACTGGTATTTTATTTTTGTTTCTTCTGATGGTACTTTTTAATGATGTTTCCTTTGACTGATTTCTTTTACTAAAACCTTGATTAAAGCTACTGTCAAAAGTCATGTGAATCATAGCGAGTTATTTTGTTTCACTTTCATGTATTTCATAACACGGGAGAAGAAAGCATAGGGAGATTGAGCCCAGCTGTTTACATCTATAATCTGGTTTTGATTGTATTTGGCAATGAATATATTGTTGAAAAAGTAGATCATGTTTTGTTTCGGGGAGGGCCGAGTTACTTAAATTTAAAACCATCCGAGTGACAAAAGGGGTGCAATGATAAATCACATTGCTTACGGTTCTAAACTTCTGTAATAGCTGTTTCCATGTTGCTTTGCAGAAGTAATGCCTTATCTGGTTTGAAGATCTAAGAGAGCTTTCTGTTTGAGTAAGGCATAAAGGAAAATGGAAGAAGATGAGACTTTACGAGGGGGAACAGAGGGGGCAGAAGTTGAATCGTGTGCTACTCGTGGCCTGGCTCGGCAGATCTCGGTCAGTGAGTTCCTGTGCCACTGCTGCTACGACATTCTGATCAACCCCACCACCCTCAACTGTGGGCACAGCTTCTGTAGGCATTGCCTGGCCTTGTGGTGGGTGTCATCCAAGAAGAATGAATGCCCTGAGTGCAGAGAGAAATGGGAAGGATTCCCCAAAGTCAACATCCTTCTCAGGTGAGTGAACTGTTTTGTGATTGTCTTTTTTACGTAAATGAAACCACAGAAATTAGCTGTCTGGTTTCTTGAGTTTGCTGCAGATATTCTTAGATAATTGGTAGGCTGAACTGTCACAAAGAAATTTAAATCCCAAAGACTTTCAGCTTGTGCACTTGTAATGAACTGTTCAAGCACATGGAGTTAAGGGGTGGGTTGGTTGGTTTTGTTTTGAGGGAGGAGGTTTGTTTGGGGGGAGGGTTTCCCCCCCCCCTTCTAAATTTTTTGGGAGATGGAGGGGCAGGATCCTCAGTCTTCTAATGCAGCTGGTTGTTTCCTAATAATTCTAAGTTAGCTTGATCTTGGATAATTGTGTAGTAATTTCTGTAATAGGAATTATTGATTGGAAGAAATGTGATCATATTGCAGAACAAAGCTGGAAACATCTATTTGCTGTCTTGAATTACCCACAAGTTGTTTTGTTAATACTACTTTATACGGTTATAATATTTAAAATAAATAGATGGTAGCATTGATGGTAGGCTTTTATGTTGTCTTTTGCTTAGCATTTTTCAATAATTGAGCCTTGCTAGTGGCACACAGAATTCTAATTTTATATAAGAAATAACTTAGGAGTTATGTGGTATTTTAGCTTTAGAAGCCAAGGAAAATGTTGTTTGGCAGTGATTGATATAATTCTAAGGTTACTAAGCTTTAATAACTCATTTTTTCTTACTTTCAAAGATGATAGTCTTCAGTAAAGGCTGGAAAACAAAAATCCAAAAATGAGTATGAAGCCTCAATGGTTACAGTATAATGACAAATATTTTTCCTATTAGGGATGTTATTGAAAAGCTATTTTCTGATGCCATTGAACAAAGAAAAGAAGATATTCAACAAGACAGTGATGTAGCACGCAGCTTAGCAACTTTCCAAAAATATGGGAATGAGCAGATGCCTACAGTTCGGAGCACAGGGAGAATTAATCCTCGAGGAGGGTTTTTCTCCGGCGTTCTGACAGCTTTGACTTGTGTAGCAGTAAGTTTCATCTGCTTGGTTTTCCCTATTTGCTTCCTTAAGCATGCAGTCAAATCTTCTTAAATTACATGCACAGAAAAGAGATTGTCAGCACAGAGGAGACTCCAGCTGTGAGTAAGAGTAAGTAAAGTGGCCTTCAGAGCTGTCTGTCAGGAACTACAACTGAGTGTACAGCAAATGAAGGTTAGTGGGTAAAACTTCAAAAGACTTTCTTAGAACCTGAACATTCTAGTCTCCATGAAATGGAAGACTTTATGTGTCAAGTCTCTTACTGTGTGTTTATGTCATTCATGTATTTGCTTTGCAAGTAAAGGATCTTTGTAATCTATCTGTAGGTAGTTCTACTTGGCTACCACTGGAGTAGCAGAGAATTTGAAGATGATCTTCTTGTCCACAAGCCTGTTGCTAAGTGGACTGCTGAGGAAGTGATACTCTGGCTGGAGCAGCTGGGCCCATGGGCTTCCCATTACAAAGAAAGATTTCTACTGGAGAAAGTCAATGGAAGGTGAGAAGCCTGGTGGTCAAGGACAACTATGATGTGATTGGACTCCTGATAAATTCATTAGGGGTGGCTTACTGTGAAATGACCTTACTGTGTTACATAGATTGTGGGAATATATTGTTGATGTATCAGAATAAATTTCAGAAGAAGTTTTAAAAATTGCTCTTGAAAACTTTTAGTAGTAGATACTTAACAAGCTACCTGGAAATTTTCAAAGAACTTCTTAAAATGCTGACAATGCAGACTGAAATGATACAGAGAGTAAAATTCTGCTGATGGATTATCCACTCCTTCCACCTTTCCTTTCTTGTGGAAATGTGCATGTGCTATATGCATATGTATTCCTCCCAAGAGCCATGCTGAAGGCAAGAGGAAGCTGGAAAAGAAGGAAATTTAAAACCCAGGCTCTGAGGTGCAGTTGGCGTAGAACACTTGATATGCAATGTAATGGTGATCTTTTAAAGTCCCTCCCAAGCCAAAGTATTCTGTCATTCTTTAACCCAAATGGTCCTACCTCGTATCAGTAGCTTATTGTTTCAGTATGCAGTAGTGTATTTGTTAGTCATCTTTTTTTGGTGAATAGGCACTGTTTACCTTCTTAATTCTTCTGCCTTTGTAGACTCCTCCTAACACTGACTGAAGAGGATTTCACCAAAGAGCCTTACAGTGTGGAGAACAGTAACCATAGGAGAGCTATTATGGCAGAACTGGAATGTGTGAAAACTTTAGGTGTTAAACCACCACAGAATCTTTGGGAATATAAGGTAAGTTTTATATAAAGTGTTTCATTTCATGTATATTAATTATTTTTAAAGTAATACCTCTAAAAGAAGATCTCTTAAAGCCAGGAGGAGTGTTAAAGTAGTGGAATTACCTGTGTAAAAACTGCTCAGTTTAATGAACTGTTGTATTTGAAAAACAACCCTGTGAAAAATGATTGTCAGAAAATCTAAGAACTGACTTGTCCCTTTCATTTTATTTTTTTCACTGATTGAAACTTGATAATTTGATGCCTTTCAGGCTGTAAACCCAGGAAAATCACTCTTTCTTCTGTATGCATTGAAGAGTTCTCCAAGACTCAGTATGTTATACCTATATTTGTTTGATTACACAGAAGCTTTCCTACCTTTCATCCACACAATTTGTCCTATGCAAGACAAGTATGAAGATGCTGTCACAAAATTGCTTGTAAGTATTCAAAACATTAAATATGCTACTTGCTTTAGTTATAAGCTTGCAACCATTACCTTTAATAGGACTGATTTTAGGCTTTTAAGACTTTAAATGTGTGAAACTGATTCCTCTGAAGTTCACATGACTACAGAAAGTGATGTTCTAATCCAATGGAAATTACTCTATTACAGTATTACCTACTAGCAAGTATAATAAAGATAAATTACTGCTTTCAGTGTATAAAACCCCCAGCTTTTAAACAAAAGAATAGTGAAAATAAGCCAGTATTACATCACTTTAATAGAAAATTGATTAAGTTTTTTTATCCTAATTTACAGGACCTTAAAGATCCTTCTTGGAGGCAATGGAGAGAATTCACTGTAAAATATTTATTTTTGCCATACCAGCTGATAGCTGAATTTGCTTGGGATTGGCTAGATGTGCATTACTGGACATCAAGATTTATAATTGTAAATGCCATGTTGCTCTCTGTTCTGGAATTAGTCTCCTTTTGGAGGCTCTGGTCAAGAAGAGAGTTGAAGTAAGTCTTACTAAGCTTGTGGAAGAGGGCCTTACACTTGCTCACTGAAATGAGTGTCTAACCCAAATTCTGCGGTCAATAACAACATGTGAATCTGCATTCCCACATATGCTACTGCTTGCTCTTGAATACCTTTAGTCCTGCCTATGCTTCCAAGGGTTTCTTAGAGCTGGTTTTACTTATCAGATGTAGCAAATGTGGAAACAGTAACAAGCATGTTCACTGGGAGATACTAAACCTTACCTTGAGAACTGCCTCTTCGGGTGCCTGGTATTAGCTGTCAGCTGAGTACTAGATAGGTCAGAATGGAGTCATGATACAGTGTAGTTATTACAGGATGAGTCCTCAGAATCATAAATGAGTTCAGTTATACTGATACTAGTTCTGATAATTTATCAGAATCTCTGTTTTCTGTTACTACCTCAGTCTTAGTTCAAGCATATTACCATTGATTGGTGGTGTGAAATTCCTGTTCAGGTGGGTCGCGGGTGTCCCTTTGCCGGCCCACAGAGGGCAGAAGGTGCCCAGAACAGCCCAGGGACATGGGACAGCAGGAGGCAGAGCTGGGATGTGGCACTGGAACCTGCTGGGCTTCGGGGTCTGCGGGCACTGACTTAGTGCTTCCTCTTCAAATCTGGTACTCCTGGGCTTTAGGGAAGCTTTTCCTGGAGTGCAAAATGGTGGTTTTTACAGGTACCGAGTAAGGGCTAATTCAAAGCTGTAGCACCTATTAGCTTTTCTTAGAGCTGGGTAACAAAAAACACAAAGTCCCTCTAAGCTCTTCCCTTTCCTCTTTCACAGGACTATTCCTCACAGAATGTGGAGCCATTTCTGGAAAGTCTCAACCCAGGGACTTTTTGTTGCCATTTTTTGGCCTTTCATTCCTCAGTTTGTTTGCAATTGTTTGTTTTACTGGGCCTTGTATTTTAACCCAGTTATAAACATTGATCTTGTGGTTACAGAGGTAAGGCGTCTGGAGACACAAGTGCAGTGATTGGCATTGGAACTCTTGAGCTGTTTAGCTTCTAAAAATGGACATTTTGAATAAGCTTTGCTTTGCTTCTTTATGTATGTGGCAGTGAAAATGGTGGATTATGTTAATTTAAACATACGAAAGAGCTTTAAGGTAAGTTACTCTTAAACCAGCTGATTCCAAATTAGAGGATGAAGGAAAAAGGAATTTTCTGTTCTTTAAAAAAAGCACATTCCTGTATAGCCATGTAGAACTCATAGAGTCATCTCACCCTGTTTGTATCAGATCAATTTCTTTATTCTGTCCTGAGCAGTCTGTCTATTTTCAAGCCTGCCTTAAAATCAGTGTCCTCTGCACTGCTGCAGTGATTTCTTTATTTTTCTCTTCAAACTTAGCATTTTATACCAGCAATATGTTCCTCAACTTCAGTTTGCCAAATGAATGCCCTTCCTGGATAGCTTGATGTTGAAAGAACTTTATTTCAGTCTTCTTTACATGTAGCATTGTGACTGCCTCATACACAGTCTCACAGTAGAGGGTTTTTTTTCCAAAATTCCTGCAGTTGAAGGCAAAGACTACTTGAATTTTCTTGTGTCTTGGCAAATGTGGTAATTACCATGGAAATTTATTTTTTATTCAGATCAGTTAGACTTCATCAATCGGTCCTTTTGTTCTCTCTTCTTGAATTCTGTTGCTAATTCTTATATTCAGGGTTATCTCTTAAAAAGGATTATTTTGGAAAAGTGGCCTGACACTGTAATTACTTATGGCAATATAATGTGTGTATCTATGTCTGTGAGCAAATATTGACTGGAAAGTTATTTTGTGTAAGCAGGATTGATATTTGTTAATGTATGTTCCTTTGACTGAATCAAAAGGTAAGATTTTTATAAGAACTTTGTCCCCTTGCATTCTGCATTTGTTTGTTGTTTTGTATATTTCATTTGTGTCAGTAATGTGAACTAAATTTGCCTATGAATATTTTTCACAATTAAATATCTCTCTTGAAATCTTCACTATTCCTGTAGAGGTGGGTTACTTTGTTTGGGGTTTGATTTTTTTATATTTCTTTTGTACATTAAAGTACACATCATTAGCTTGGACTTGTGCAAACCTGTTCTTTAGCCCTGCATCTTTGAGTAAGTTGAGGTGAGTGAAAGTAGACATAAAACACTCCTGGCTCTGTAACTGTTAAAATCAGCAGTTACAAACAGATGTATTATTCAGCAGTTTAGGGTACTGATTTCTCTTCCCAAAGGGTTAAAAATATCTATGAAGTGACCCTAGCTAAAACCAGCTTTATACCCTTCTGAGCTTCAAAAACTCTTGCTCTGCAGGATCAAACACTTGTGGGAAAGCCAGTTGGTCCCAACAACTTCTACATTTTTTCATGTTTCTCTTTTGGTGATGGTTTGCATTTGCATTTTTAAATCTGGCTCTAAAGTTCTAAGGGTAGAATTCCTCCCTGTGCATACAGGAAGGTTGGGGTGTACACAGAGTAAGGAGTTGGAGCCATGTCAAATAAGTAGCTGTTTAGAAAAGTCTATTTAAAAAGTAAATGCTAGAAAAAAAATATTATATTAGGCCTTCTTCAGTGCAGGTAGGATTACTCCAGGTAAATGAAATTCAACACTTAAATTAGGCTTTGTAATAAGTGTTAATGTATCATGAGAGGGCTCTTTGTGCTGACACTGTAACTTTATGCACTTTTTCCAGTCAGTTCAAAGTTAACAAATGCTAAGATTTGTTATTGGAGAAGTTTGATTTGTATCTTACAGCCAGTGGAGGGGGGGATAAAGAGTTCACAGTGAATGATATTACCAATCTGCAAAATCTGTGAATCTGAATATAAACAAAAATTAACATTGTCAGGTTAATTAACATTGTCGCTCCTTAAAGTGATAAACTCAGATTTCTATTTAGTCAATAAAAGTGGGTGGGAGAAGGTAAGAGGAAAAATGTTTACTTTGCCCATTTTCGGGTAGAGAGGCTGAGGTGGAATGAAGGAGTATCAAGAAAGGGGAAAATCATTTGTTGTCATTACTGTGGCCAAAAAAACAAAAGTAATTTTAGATTTATACATACAAGAGTCACAGATCTAATACCTACACAAAGGCTGAATCTCACCACACATAAAGTCTGGCCACAAAAGGTATTTTCTATGGTAGGGAGCTTTAGAAAAACATTTGGCAGCTTCACGGTCACATTCACATGCCATTTTTTGACATTTGTCTTCTAGTGCGTCTGAAAGAAAACACAGTAAGTTTGATATTAGTCTGAAGAAATTAAAAATCCGAAATAGAATACCAAGAATTGCTCCTTCACGTTCCATATTTACTGTATAAATGCTTTACATTTCAAGTGCAATAGGAGCAGTACTGAGCTTTGGTAAGACTGGGAACCTGTCAGTAATCACCCATCTTAGCAGAAAATACAACAGACAGATAAAGATTTAAATACTCTTCTTCCAAGGAACTCTGATAACAGATCCCTCTTTGGAAAGTGGTATGGGACCCTCCCTGCCTTCCCTCTTGCTCTGGTGAAACTTGACTTTGGGAAGATATTCCATTCACAAACCCTTTATAATCTGCTATAGGATATAGCATTAAAAATAATACATGGGATATATACGTGGCATGCAAAGGTGTTCCATGTCCAGCCTAAGCTGCCCACCTTTTTTTATTAAGGCATTCAGTAAGAAGTTAGGTAAAGTGTGTTCATGTAATAAAATCCATGTCTTGTCATGTTTGTTTTATAATTGTAGTGTTGTAACATAACAGATTTCTTGGCATGACTGTTTCTTCTTGGCATGAACATTTTCTCTCCTACAGCAATATATTTTGGGTTCAGTGTGCCAACCCAGAAGTGTGTGGTTTTTTTTCTCTCTGTAACTGTCTGTAAACTAAGAATCCTTGATTACATTTTGTCTGAATGTTTACCATTTTAAAAACTTAGCCAGATCTCTGCTTGAGATTTGTCCAGGAGCAGAACAAGTGTTCAGTTTTGTGAATGAACTCAAACTCTGCCATGCAATGGAAGTGTTCTTTATGTATATGTGTTTACATATAGCATGTGTTTGCTGCAACTAGCTGCCCTAAGAGCTGCTCGATAGCACAGGTAGCATGAACAACGTGGTAGGATAAACAATCAAAACATGTTAACTGAGAACTGTTCCTTTTTCTGTTCTTCTCCTGGTGTTGCTCCAGACTTTATCTTCTCCGTGCTACACCAGACACTTGATTTTTTGACACCATGCCTGCTATCTTGGCCAGTATTTTGAATATTGTCAGGAGCAGAATCTTTACAGCCAAGTAAGGGTGGACTGTAATGTGATTAATTAGTTTGATTCTCTCTCAATGCTTTGTACATCTGGGGCAGGGGAAGAAATGAGCAAGTAGAGATTCTGAATGAGGTGGACATTTGGGCAAAGTAAACATTGAATGTGAAGGAGGAAAGAAAGTAATGTCCAAACTTTCATTTGTTTTCAGGTCAGGCAAATTCTAAATTGAGTTATGAAATGAGAGGGTTTTGTGTTCTCTGTGAATGGCCAGCTGTTGCCTTGAAACCATGGTAGTCAGAAACTCAGACTTGTTTTAAACAAGTTTATGTAAGGGGTTTTGCATTTCTGTAGTGCAAATAATAACCAGTTCTCAAGCTCACTTGTATTCTAGGTAGAAGCATAAAATTATATGCAAAGTAACTGGCTAAGCATCTGATTTAAAAAAAAAAACCATGCAAGCAAAATCCCAAACAACACACAGAAAAAAAAAACCAATACAAAAATGTGACAACAACAAGAAAAAACCCTGGAAATACTGGGGACTTGTGAGAAACTACAGTTTCAATGAGTCTTTGAGTACAGTGGAAAGCATTTGCTAAAGCTTTGGGAGTTGTGAACAAATAATATAAAAGAAAAGCTGCTTTTTCCCATTAACCATTTTTTGGAGTTCTTTCTTGGTGATCTCTTTGTCCTTCCCTTACCTCAGCATGGCAAGTATATTTTGGAAGAATCAAAATTTATCAGGATGTGGTCAGCAATCTGTGGCAATTTGTACACTTGTGTTATGTAAATATTTTCAAATTAATATTTGTTAATTTAACTTCCAGAAATAAACATACTCATCAAATATTTTGTTACCTCATTGCTTGAAACTGTAAACTGTAATTATTAATTCATTCATAAATTGCAGCCATCAGTGCAACTGATCAGGGATAAATATGCCAAAACCATGTCCATTATAAACTTTCAAATAGTGGGAAATATTTTCTGCTAAGTACAGAAAAGATCCTTTTTAAACTGTTACAATTTTCTTGTCTCCTGTTTGCAGTTGCTCTCCAGCTGGAGACTTGCAGGGAGTAGCATAACCTGGGTTCCTCAGCAAACGTAAATACTGAGTAAAAGGAGGATGGTCGTGGTTGTGTTTTCTGAAAAGGTTATAGATGCTTCTAGGTCACAGTTTTGTTTGCTTATGTCAGTCAGTAGGGGAGGGTTAAGAAGAAGAAACTACATTCAGTTGATTTAGCTGTGCTTTCTGGAGGCACAGTGTATCCTGGCAAAAAAAAGTCACAAAAGGAAGGATGGTAAACTAAGAGTTTCATAGTTAATTAAACCTTTCTAATGAGATAATTAGTAGAAGTAAGAAACAACCAAACAAAAATAACAAAACAACCCAAGGCCAACACCAAAAAACTCCCCAGTGCTCACTCACCACACACAGCGGAATTGTCTTCGCATTCCCAGTGGTAGCTTTCAGTCTTGGGCTGACACCCTGCTTGTTCTGCCCTCCCATAGCAGCAGTCGTGGTGAAAGCAGCACCTGAGAGGAGCAGAAATGGTGATTTATGGTCACACAGTCTGGGTGGGGTTTAGCAGTGGGTTGCTACAGCTGTGAAATGATAAAACAGTCAACATCAGTGAGTGTACAAACATTATCTGCTCAGGAACCAAACCAGGGTAATTGTTTAATAGATCACCTGGAAAAAAATTACTACTTTTTCATGTAATAAGTGATGAGAAAAGTGTCTGATATACATTGAGCTAATTGAACCTTCAGAGCATTCTCAGTTACATGTGAATATGCTTTTCTCCTAGCCCCTTCCACAAAATGAACCGTTAGCTCATTATCATTAGAAAATTTGGAAAGTTGCTCAAAACTATTGTCTCAAAATTGTTCTTGTCATTATTGGCACAAAGGATTTATAGGCCTTCTGTGACATCGTGAAACTGAACAGTACAGGTAAGAATTAATTATATTTTAATGCTTAAAAAGGCATTAAAATATGCTGCTGGAGTGTCTCTGGTGTGGAGTCCTTGCAAGCCCCGAAAAGCAAGTAGAGGACTTAACAAGGACCTGAAATTAGGCAGCTTGTAAGTTTTTGCTACAAACTAATTACACCCTTTCTTTTTGACTTGGGGGAAGAACTGGGTGTATCTACAAAGCATTCCTTCCTTCCTTCCTTCATTCATTCCTTCCTTAATTCATTCATTCAGATTTCTCCTGGCAGACTAAAACCATCTGATTACAGTAGGTAGATGGTGTTTAGGTTGCCTGAGGAGTTTGTGTCTGCAATAGGAAAAGTTAATGCTGTGAGCTCTCACTTTGCAATTACTGTTTTTCCTGTGCTTATTAAGTAATTACTTGGTCATTCCCCACAAATCCCTGTGTAAAGATCCTGTGGCGCATAACAGTTGAACAACACAGCTCAGTAACTCCATGCACAGAAATTTAAAAATAAAAACAAAACCACACAACAAGAACAAAACCAGAACAAAACCCAGACAATCATCTTCTTGTCAGTTAATGTTCAATTATAAATTGCATTGATGATAGCATGCTGAGATTTAGTACTAAACAGAAAGGTTTGGTTTGTAGAATTATTTTTCAGCAGGTTGAATTTTGCATAATTCTTATGTATTATTTTGAATGCTAATAACGTGGAAGATAGTAAAATCAAAACATTTTTATTGCCTTTGTTTGTTTATTTTTTCTTTAGATAGCTTCAACGTTTGAACTTGAAAGCTTCTCCAACAAGACTTTGGTTATTTAGCACTTTGCTGAACAGCAAAGAAACTCTGTGTTTCTGTAGTACTGTGAATCCCATACTAATGCAATGAAAATTTGAACTAAAGATCTACAGAAACACAAATTCAGTGCCTCTGAGTTTCTTAGCAATCTGAAATGTGTTTAAACTCAGTTCCCTCTCTCAAATAGGCCTGATTTCTATTTTAGTCCTTTTATTTGTCATCTGCATTCAGCACTTAATTAGTCAGATCAATAGTTACTCTCACCAGTCTACTCTGTCCTTGGGCCATCCTTTTCCTCCCAGGCCACAGTAGCAGCCGTAGCGTAGGTAGGCGAACGGGGAGCGCCCTGTGCTGCATCGGATGGCTCCGGCTAATTCCAGAATTCCTCTTCGATTTCTCAAACGGCCTTCCCCGAAAGTACCTTTATACACTGGGGGAAAAAACTATTATTGAATCCAACATGCACATATAAAATAGCTGGGATTGTTTGGGCTTTTAAAGCATTGATAATAAATGACAGTACTTGAAAATAATCTAGTTTTATTTTTGACACTTTGGGGCTGCGTTGCTTGACCCAGTCCCTCTGTCCCCAGTGCAGTGAGCAGAATACTGAACACTGGGAACAGCTGCAGTGGTTTCCTCCCATGGAGGCAGTGTACAAAGGCAGACCAGTCATTTCCAGTCTTCCAGCTGCTGAGGGCCAGCGTGTCTTCTGTGGCCCAGGCCCACCCAGTTGCTAAGATTAGCTGCCCCAGGGTTGCAGTGTTTTCTGTTTAACATAATGTGCAATTTTGCCCGTGTTATTTTGTAGAATGTAGTGCTTTGCATTGGAACAAATAGGTCCTTTATGATAGGGTTTTGGTTTTCCTCGTTTTTAGACAAAGCAGCCAAATAACTGGTAGGGATGGTGTGGTGGATGTAAGGCAGGGAAATGGGTGCCTGCTTGGAGTCTTTTCCAGGGAAATTACAAAGGCGGGGTTTGGTTATTTTCCTGTTTACTTTTGTTTGGGGTTGTTGTTGTTGTTGAACTGATCCTCACTATTCTCCAGAACAGAACTTACTTTAGGAACTGTATTTTAACCACCTCATATCAGTACTAAAGCAAGAGATCCCAAGGAGCAGAAACTGTTGAGACTCTGGGTGACATTTTAACGGCTTCATATCATCCTGAGAGAGTGAACTAACACACTGAAGACCCCAATGGTAATGGGCAGCTTCTCCTTGAACTGCAGGCTTCAAGCTATTCACAGCAAATTTTAACAAGCTGAATGACTACAAAAAAAATAGTTTCAGAAGGCTTCTGATTAGAGTTTCTTCTTAAATAAACTAATTACTTATTTTGGTATGAGGAGAACAGTTTATAAACCTAAACTCCAGTACTGGTTACAGATTCCAAAAGATACTAAGATTTAATAACTAATAATACCTGTGATAGAGACAAACAGCAGAAAAAAAAATAGTTAGACTTCACTGTTGAAGGCTTTGATAGTTACTTTCCTACAAAATAACGATATGATTATGCAGTTTTTATATAATCTGCATAAACACATAAGCTATTATGATAGCATAATAGACTAATCTTTTGTAATAGATTGTATCATAATAGATTATATGATTAACTATAATCAGTTAATGAAAAATCTGACAGAAAAAATACCGGGCCCAGCACAGTTGAGTAACTTGAACTGTGTGGGATGCAGGTGACCTCTGGCACTTGTAATGTCATGAAACAAAGGAACTTAAACACCTCATGAAATCACCTCAGTAAGAAATTCAATTGGTTTGTGTGTGAGAATGGTAAAAAAAACCACTTTAGGAAGGATCCTGAGGCAGCATTTAGTACTTTCCTGACTGGTGACCACTCCCAGATATTGTCCCTCCTCCTTTTTGGGCGTGTGATCTAGGGGCAGAAGTGTTGAAACAACAGTGTTAAAACTTGCACATGCAGCTTTGGCCATTGATTAAAAGCAATCACATCCTGAGGAATTAAGAAAAACTTCCTTGTTATGAAGTCAATAGCAGTTTCATTTCAAAACTGCTGAGCTGACACTAAACTTCCTTGCTAAGATAGTGAACAGTATCTGTTGTGCATGGCTCCTGTTCCAGAACATTAACTGTAGGTTTAGGGGGGAGTTTTGGTTCTGGGTAGCAGAAGCATCCATTTGGTTATAAACAGATTTCTTTTATGACAGCATTGAAAGTGTTATCTTCATTGTCAGTACAAGTTCAGTGAATTCTGAGCTGAAAACTGCAATAAGGCTGCAGCATTACAAGTGACAACTGGTTATGCTCTTCATTGTTTAGTAATGGGTACTGTTGCAGACAGCCAGTAATGTCTGGAGGAACCATGGTTAATGGCAAAGCTGCGTTTGCTCTGAATGACCTTGGGGATTCTGAAAAAGGTGAAGATTTTTTACATTGTGTCTCAGTTCCTGAATGGTGTAGGAGAGATACAAGTCAGGAAGAAGAAAATAAGAATTTCCAAGTCATATTCCTGGTTTCATCAGAGAATTGTTTGCTAACTTGGGACAATTCCAGTCCCTTGATTTAAATCCATGACTACTAGAAGTGATGAACTGTCTAGTACCTGAGGAGCTCAAGTGTAATATGCCATGCATCTTAAAGAAAAGGACATAAACTTTTTGTCCTTGCAATATATTTGTCTGACAGCATCTTACATACATTACATGCATTAGAACACGCAGTTGTAAATCAGCATGGCATAGATACTCTGAATATGATACTCTGTCACAACAGCTTTATGAGCTGAGTTAATAAAAGCAATGAAATACCATCTGAGAATGCACAGAACTATGGAAACAATCAGAGTATAAATATGTTGTTGTTGATGATAGCATTGGTGTGTTTGCCATGTAACAAAATCTCCAGAGTGTTTTATCAGAAATGTTGTGGAATACAGTTAGAGACTGAATTGATGTTCTGTGTATTTCCAAGTATTTTATGATTAAATTTTTGAAATCTTCTCTGTGGTTTTGTTTGTTTTTATGAAGACTTTGTGAATGAGAGTTTTGATTATGCATTCCTGAAAGAGTAGTGTTGTCCCTTGATGTCTAGTCTGTTTTTTGGGTTTTGTCATGCAGATTGTGTGCAGCTGTGCCAAACACAACCTTGAAATTGGAGAAAAAGGGAGTGAGCCTGATTGGATTTGTTTTCATTTCATTGCTTTATAAGGTATTTTAAAAATCCACTCCCTTAAATTTCCATATGCAAGGAGGGTGAAAAATTAGAAACACATTAATTTTTTTGTGAAAAGTCGTATCTCCTATGTTTTACTCTTTTCAATGGGCTCAATGCAAAAATAATGATTATTTTTCCATATACATACTCACATTTTTGTTGAGATTACAACTTTGCATAATTATGATACCTAACTACATTATTAGCATCTAATACAGTGCATGCTGTTTTCTGGGCTTAAAAAGAATTTTTAAGCCATTCTTTCAAAGACTGAGGGGACAGAAACATTTTTTTGATGTTAAATATGTGTAAAATTTCCTATAGGGGTATCTCTGTGCAGTCATAGTGCTCCAGTAGTTCAGAACTTGAAACTTGGGGATAAGCAGACTTCCTGATGCATTTCCAAGATCTTGCAAAAAAGAACTGTATGCCTTATAGAAACCTTAGTTTTTGCTTAGATTTTTATCTCTTGTTTCATAAGCCATCAGGAATGGCCTTTTCCACCTCATTTTACTGCCCAGACAACTTACATGCTATCTCCACTAACTCTGGTCACATGTAAATTTTTTGAAAGGTTAAGTTTGCCTGTTTTGATACTTTGGACCAATTGGGAAAGAGGTAAATTGCATTTCCCGTGCTCCTCACTGCCCACGGAGTGGGTGACTGAGGTGCCTGACTCAGAGCTATCGGAGCGCAGCCAGGCTCTCTGTAATGAGCACCCCAATCTGGCAGAAGCAGTGATTTCATTGCTTTCCTTAATGTTCTGGCTGAGGTTTGTGCCATGCAGAGGATGAAGTCTGCAGGATGATCAAAATGTAGAAGGAATCATAGGGGCAATCTGAGGTCAAGAAGTAGAATTGGGGCAGGGAGCTTGGTGGGGCCCTAAGTTGGCCCCATTATGCAAGCACCTTACCTTACGGGCTTTAATCACACGACTGCCTTCCCCCAGACCCTGCTCCATTCTGTGCCCAGAATCTGTTCTAGCAATGAATTGAGGCTCTTTTGGTTAGGATCCTGCTATTTGCAAGATCTGGTGTGGTGAATTTGCAAGCTGTGTAGGAATGTATTAAAAAAAAGTGCAAGAGAATCTTTTACTTAAGACAGTTGATTGCTATTCTGGAAGATAGGATTTTATTCTTACAGCTGTCACAAAGGTTCAGTATGGAGTTAATTTAATCACTTTAAAACAATGCCTATTAATGTTTACAAATAGTAGGCTCCCAGCCTGCTGAATATACTGGAATACCAAGCTGCCAGAGCACTCAGTAAGAACCAGGCTTTGAGCAGTTGAAGTTCCACATAATTTTATGCAGTTGTAGGTAAAATTGGGTTCTACCATGTCACCATGGGAACCTAAAATCAGAGGATGCTTTTTTGTGTCAGCTCACCTACCTATCTGAAAAAGAGGGATGATAATACAGTTTCATAGAAATAAGTACAATCAGATACTGTACTGATGAATACCTCAGAAAACCTAGGAGGAAATGGACTGTGAATTGCTACAACCGGTCTTTAACACTGATTAATAAATAGGATGTAGGAGACAAAAAAAAAATTAAATATTTGCAAAGTGAGTAATTGGCTGTGCAAAGGTGTGAGGCAGGGGTCCTTTAATTACATAATTCTCACATCATAACTCATTCATGAAGACTGATTCATTTTTCAGAATAACCCAGTTAGGGATTTGTAGGCAGTCTCAGTTCTAGCAATTCCTGCTTCTGAACTGCTTAGTAACACAAGTGCTCCGCGACAGCTCGCTCACTCCAATACCCAGAGAAGAGCGGGGATAAAGCTACCGGCTTTATAGAAAGATTGTTACAGCACGTGCAAGCTGCAGATTGAGTTGAAACACGGAACTTGCTTAGCAGACTTGCACATTACTGATGAACTTTACAGAAGCAATGTGCGCCCTTCCAGCCCCGCTCCCGTGTGCAGGTGCGGTCTGAGCATCGGCCGGGTGCCGGGGCGGCTCCCGCCGCCGCTGGCAGCGGCACATCGGGGCTTCCCGCGGGCGAGTGCCACCCAGCTGTGCCCGAGCGCTGCCACCTGTCACAGGGACTGCTGTCCCGCGTGGGAAGACCGGCACTTGCCGTGAGGGTTTCTCCTAACACTCCTTTCTCTCCCCCTCTTCCCACCAGCCCCCCGGGCTGCCAAGCCCCATCCAGGCAAGGGAGCGCGTCCAGCAGAGCCCACGGAGGCGCCGCTGGACGGGGCCGCTTCCCTGCCGGGAAGGACCGTGTGGATGCCGAGCCCCGGCCCGGGGCCCTGCTCTACTCACCGGCCGCGGGCAGCAGCAGCAGCAGCAGCAGGAGCGGGGGCAGCGGCGCCATGGGCAGCGGCGGGCGGGGGTGCGGGTCCTGTGCTCGGCGGCGGAGCGTGTAGGTGTGAGGCGCAGCGCCGGCGTGCCGGCTATAAAAGGCGGCTTTCTGCCCCGAGCCGGGTGGCCCGCAGCCTGAGCCCAAGTCCAAGCTGTGCTGTCCATCTGGCCAGAAGGGAGGAGCTGTCGCTGGAAGAGCCGGCGGGATCTGGGACCTGTCACTCGGGCAGCGCAGCGCGGTGCGGGCACAGGGGTCACACCCCGCAGGTCGGTGATGGGATGGGGGCCGCCTCTCCGCTTCTCCACACCGTCCTGCTCGGGTAGCTGTATCTTCTTTCTGAATTACAGCACTTCCTAGGTAATTTAATCTAGATCTGAAGAGGAAAGCAGGAACTGTGTTGTAAGTTAGTCTAGTGGCTAATCATAACCAGTGCTGAAGACGTGCTGTATCTGGAGTCTGCATCAGCCAGACTTCATCTACTGATTGCTCCTTTCCTTGGATGACTAAGGGACAACCAACTCCTAAACCAGTTACTGATATTTGTAGCTTGATAAAAACTTTTTAATTGTACCTCAAACAAAATAGACTCTCAAAGTGAGTAATTTTTTTGAACACTGTATTATATTTTCATATGTTTCCATTCTCTTTCCAACTCTTGTATTATTTGTAAAACATACAGCTAGGTGTATTATTACAATCAGTTTAATTTCATTTCTCAATATACAAATAATACCACTTGCATTTAAGATTTTTTTCTGTGCTCATACTTTCCAATTATTTCTTCAGACCTTTTATTATTGCACTGAAACCAGTGCATTTCCTGCCAATTGTTTGAGCAATCAGGAACCCTGAAATTTAGACTATTGATTTTGTGTGCATGAGTTTTGTCTTGTGGTGTTCATAGTTATTTTGGGAGTTTTTCTGGCATTATTATATTCCAGGGTATTACCCCCATAGGATCCCACTGAAGCCTATGCTGCAAGGATATGGAAAGAGAAATAAAACTAGTTTTATTTATGGAACTTTTTCTTGGTCATGTCATCTTACTACTGGAGAGCAGCTGGCAGTTTGGTGGGGGCGGTTTGTGAATGGTATTTTCATCAAAGAAATAAAATAGTTTCTTCTTGCACATACCGAGGAATAATTCTATTTTTGCATTAAAATGTTCTGATTTCTGTGTTATAACATTCCTCTTTATTCAGGAGAGGAATGTTATAACATAATGTGATATAATGTGATGTGATATGATTCCAAGAGACAAAAAGCATGCACAGACAGATCAGATTTGGATTTTTAAGCTCTCATTAATCCAGGCTCCCTGAAATGTTTGTGTTGGCACTGAAATGAGGGTAGTGAGGGATAAACGTGGAACATTGATGGGAGGCAGGATATTGATCTGCCATTGTACACCTGGTAGGCCTTTGTGCCCCCATGTGCAGAACAGCAGGCCAGGTGTGGCAGCTCAGCCAGGACTGTGCATGGCACTTGGCAAGGCAGAGGGTGCCAGTGTGAACTCCACAGAGCAGAAATAAGGTGGGTTCCCACCCCAGTGCTGGTGTCCTGCAGAGAGGGGAAGGGTGCTGGAGGCTTCCTGTGAAGGCCCAATGCCCAGCAGATATGTACTGCAGGTGCAGAGTGCTGGAACAATGATGCCAGCCTGTCCTTCTCCTTCCACCACTGTGCCTGGCTCTGGCCAACATGGGGAGCACAACTGCCACTGTGTGTCCCAACACAGCTGGAGTGGAGTACCAGTGAAGTGGCTTGTGTAGCAACCAGAAAGGCTGCTCATGACCCTTATAAGTGTTGGTAAAAACCCCAGCTATTGGGGATTTAAAAAAAAAAAATTTAAAGATTTCGTTGCTATTGCCATCATCTGGGTCAGGACAATTTTGTTATTACTCATAGAGTCACACTGCTAATTACTGTTCCTCTGGTCTGGTACTGTCACTTACAGTTCATTTGTTTACCGACTCTTCCGGTCAATAAGTCACACCTATTAGAGCACTTCAATGGTGTCCGAGAGCTGCTTAATGAACCTGCAGCTGAACACTGTCCCAGCCAGCATACCATTGCATATGACAACGAAAACAGTGTCCCAGGGAGCAAGAGGAATTACATTTCAGGTTGTTCTTCAGGACACTGACTGATGCAATGTGTTAGTGCAGCTGATATGTTTTTCTCTGAAGAAAGGAAAGTAACGTTATGACCACTGAAAAACCAAATGAGACTGAAATGCTCAGACTACAGCTGCTTCTATCAGAAAGTACACAAAAATGTGTAAGGACAGAAACTGTATATTATGATGAAGTAATGAATGCAAGTCACGAGTTCTGATTCCTATGCATGAAGTAAAAGCTCAAAGGAAAACATTCAGTGAAATTGGTGAGAGGGGAGGAAATCTGATAGAAGGAAATACTTTTATTGAGGCCGAGCTAAATTGTCCAGTTAATTGCCAGGCATATGGCTAAGAAAATATACCAGCAACAGACTGGAAGTTCATATGGATTACATGATAGAGTCATATTTTTTAAAATTAGATTTGGTTCCCTTAAAATTTCTTAACTAAAAACTTATGGGGCAGTGTAGACCTGTCATATTTCTTTTTGCAGTGTTTCTTTTCTTCTATTTGAAGCACTTGGAAACTGGCCTAAGTCATATGTGACAAATGGCATTTTCTCTCTTACTGATGAATTCTTTCTGTCTGCCAACTGGAGCTGTGCAGGGGTGGGGAGAAGCATTTTCTTTTCAAATATACTTTCTCAAAAAAGGCTGCATGTGCCGTATGATTGCTTTAATTGTTTTTAAATCTTAGAAACAGATTAATATATTTGAGACACGGCTGTACTGAGGAACATTATCACAGCATAACACTGTTATTGACAAACTTATTAAATGAGTTCTGAAAGTCTCATTTCTCAGGGTTTAGGATTATGTACATGCAGGAAAACAACAGAGTATAATAACCCAAAATGTTAAAATGTTTATGGAAAGTGCTAGAATGTTCTAAAATATAGTTAATGTAAGTGCAAGTTATCCATTACCCTGTGAACAGGTGAAGGTAGTGATTTTAAGCGAAGTGTAACAGTAGATTTTCCTGCTGAAAAGCTGTATTTTTGTAGTAATAATAGTACCATTAATTTTTTTTATTTAGTAAGAACAGTTATTTTTCCTGAGAAATGAAAAAGGATGGCACCTACCTTGGTCATATTTATATATACTCTGCATTTAGCTGTTGTGAACCAATGTAGTGTTGCTGCTGATGAGTACAGAAGTACCAGGGTCTGTAGGTGTCTAAGCAAAGTCCTAGAAAATGCCTACAGCATTAAGCATGTGACATTTAAGCAAAAGGATGCACTTGTTGCCTCACTAATTAATGAACTAATAAAGAATAGTGAAAGAAATCATTTTCCCATTGTTAGAGATGGGTATGGAGGCAGGATGACTTGTTTTATGATGGCTGTAGCAGAGCTGGGAAGGAGGAATTTGATGTTTTGCATCCCCAGATTGGTTAAGCCCCAGATTAGGTTCTTTTGTGGCACTGTCTCCCAGAGGAAAATAAGGAAAGAAGCCTTACTGTGAGGGTATCAGAATAATTAGAACTGAAGAGTTGCTTCCCAGCAGTTAAGTCAAATGACTGTGTTTACTTGTTGCTATATTTGGTAAATGTCTCTGAGTTATCCCACATCTTCTTAAATGTTGGATTGGGACACAGGTTCTGCCTGGAATACATCCTTTACAAGTGTATGTTCCTTCAGATCCCGAATGTCCACGTAGTACATACTTCTTTATCATTGTCTTCATAAAAATACCAAACCAAACAGCCTTAATTATCTGAGTAATTTGAAAACATTTTGTTTGAAAACATCCAGTGCCTTTGTTCCCATTTTTGGAGGTTTGGCTGGGTTCCCTCACTTTCATCTCCTTTCATCTTCTCTTAGCTCCTTTTCACAACCAATGCTTCCTGTTTACCAATGTTTTCTTCAGCTCATGTTGTTGGAGATGTTGTCATGAAGTGTACAACAATTATAAAGCCAAGTTTGGAGAGACAAGCTTCATGTGGAAGATTAGAAAACATTCTGCTAAGCCATTTTATAGTATTTTGAAATGTACATGTATTATCTCAAATCCAGTTCTAGCATACACAACAAAATCCAACTTTCAAACTATACTAGCCTATAGCATAGCTTGTAATATCTCTGGTAATAGAAAGTCTCTGAGTAGCACAATATGTCCCAAGAGAATTTTGGGGATCATGTCTGTAGTGTTGTCCTTTCCATCCCTTTGGCAGCAACATTACTCTGTCCATGCTGCAAAAACACCATGCAGTGTGTCACTGCCCATAACAGCTTTGTGCTGGAAAGGTTGTCATTACAGAAATGTTCTTGAAACTGCTATCATGTCTGCAGAGGAGCTGAATTACTCCTATAGTTCTCTTCTCTCGAAACTGCTATCATGTCTGCAGAGGAGCTGAATTACTCCTATAGTTCTCTTCTCTCTTCCTTCTAGTTTTGTTTTTTTTCCTGATCCCCATTCTCCCCTCTGCTCCTTTTGTACAAGAGCTGGTAGCACAGAGTCCATTGTGTCCATACAACCACCCAGGCAAGTAACGAGATTGCAAGAACGTCCTCAGAGCACCGGGTATTTACTGATGCAGTTCTGTCCATTTTTATGGCATGGAAATATATTGCCTGTCTTTGAGCAAAGGCACACACTGGAGATTCAGGGGAAGGACTCTATAAATAAGTTCCAGCTTGCTTAGCTCTTGGCTTCTGACAGTCATCTCTGCCTTCCAGAAGATTTGCACTCTCTAAGTCAAGTTCCACACTCAGCATTCGCATCCAGAAAAAGACTCACGGCCTGCTTCTTGTGGAACCCAGGGCTACTTCTTATTTTTATATCTTGGGGAAAAAAAAGACTTGGCAATGCAATGTGTGCATGTTTCTAAAACAAAATTTGAAGTCTCCAGCACATCTCTGGAAGGATATTTGACTTACTTTCTTTATATAGGTTACATCAACTTGGATTCTTGAAATGGTTGATATAATGACCAGGATAATGAGATGGAGTGACCTCTCAGCACATTTGTGGGTGATACCAAATTGGGGGGAGTGGCTGATGCACTGGAAGGCAGGGCTGCTACTCAGACAGACCTAGTCAGACTGAAAGAATGAGCTCTTGGGGATCTCATGAAGGTCAGCAAAGGCAAATGCAAAGCCCTGCAACTGGGTTGGCATAACCCCCCAAGTGGGACAGGCTGGGAACTGACTGGGTAGAGAACAGCTCTGTAGAAAAGGAGCTGAGGGTTGTGGTGGACAAGCTGAATGTGAGTCAACTGTGTGCTCTTGGAGCTCATGTGCCCAGCTGCAAACTGGGCTGAGTACCATTGGTAGGTTTGGAGGGAACTGATTCTTCCCCTCCATCTGACGCTGGTGACACCACATCTGGAGCTCTGTGTCTCATTTTAAGAAAGCCATTGACACATTAAAGCAAGGCTACCAAACTGCTCAGGCAGCTGCAGTTCATGCAAGGTGAGAGCTGGATTTGCCCAGGTTTAAAGAAGATGGTGAGTGGAGATCATTGTGCTGTGAAGCATTTTGTAATGGAACAGTGTAGAAGAGATGCAGCCACATTTGTCCCAGAGGTGCTCAAGAAGCAATGAGCACAACCTACAGCAATTCAGTATAGGAAACAATTCTTTTTTTGTTTGTTTTTAAGGATCAAATACTGAAACAAGTTGCCCTGACAGGATATGGTAACTCCATCCTTTGAGATATACATAACTCAATTGAACATGATTAAAAGCAACCTGCTTTCATGGGACCTGCCATGAGGAGAAAGTTGGACTATGAAACTTGCAGAAGTCCCTTACCACCTACACAATTCCGATATTGTGATGTGATAGGAGATACCTTCAAATTAGCAGTTCCACCCTGCCAGGGAAGGAGACTCCCGTACCCCTTCCTTTTGCCTAAAGGTTTTTATGAAACCATGGCCTGTAGGCAGGGAAGGCAGTAAGCCTGTTCTGCAATAATAAACTAATTGATAATATTTTTTTCCATATATCACCACATAAAAGATGCAAATGCACTGGGGAAATCATCCGTACTGAATTCAAAGAGACTTGAGATTTTGCCTGCTTTTATTACCTAGACAGCTTTGTCACAAAGAGAAGCAGTGCCCTTTTCATACTTTCCTGCCATTTTAACTCACTGTCATGAAATCCCATTTCTATGTCTTAGTCCTTGTCGACCATTTCTGAATCTTCTTCCAGTTCTATTTTTACTGAGACTGGGGGTAGGCTGCAGAATTGAATGCAGTATCCAGGGTGGAGACAGAACATGGATTTATAGAGACTGCAGACTGTATTTCATTTAAGAGAGAAGAAAAAGAAATTCAGTTTTGCTTAACTTTTACCATGTCTTCTGGCTTTTCATTGTCTCTAAATGTTTTAAATTGCTTAAAAATAAAATGAAGATTTTTCGTTACCTGTTTATTTGTTCACCTCTTAGTTGTTTTGTTCTTCACCCTGTCAACAGTGAACAGACCTATTGGTCTGGTCTGCTTGTCTTGCAGCTTTCTTTCAGGACCTGTCTTTCTTGTGCTCCCTCAGCTGTGCAGCTTTGTGACAACTGAACCCGTCAGGATAAAATCCCTAAGTAATGTGTCCATCAAAGGAAAGGTGAGTAGAATGTGGCCCTTGATTGTTCCAGACTAATCTGCACAAGAGCCCTCTGTCTTTAAACACCATCCAGACTGCTTTGGGAACTGGGAAGTTACTGAATTTATTGCTGAGGGTCAAAAAATCCCTGGAAATGCTGAGGGGTAGGGAATACAGGGATTAGCTAGAGAATTTAGGAGTAGGAAAATAGTGAGTATAAGAAAACTTGCATCCTAAGACATGTAAGATCAAAAAGGTGCTAAATAGTGCTGAAGAACTGAGTATGTGTCACTTGTCAAGGAGGTTCTGAATCTCTCATCTCCAAGTCTCTGTGGGATGCTCTCCTACTTTTATTCTTTGCTTTTGCAGAGTGGTTGGGATGAGGAGAACTGAACCAGAGAACTGTCGGCACTACATCATGATTTGCTATACCTGAAATAAACCAGATACTCCAAATCAGCCAAAACATGCAAGAATCACTTGCTGAGAGCATGCACAGCATGTCAGTGCACAACAGGAAGGCTGATATTCAGTAAAATGTTATTTAGGCACCAGCAGCTGTTTGACTTTCAGTGAGAAGTGGAGACTCAGTAGAAGGTTAAGAATTTAAATGCATTCTCAAATCTGGGGCAATGTATTATGACAAACATATTATGTTTTCTATGTAGACCTATTTTCCACTGCATTGGAAGGCAACAAATACCATGGGTACTATACAATAGAAACAAATTAGAACAATTTATGTAACATATAATTATAAAGAGTTAAGCTTATGCTTCTTTGGAGTATCAATTACTGTCTTAAGAATACATTTTCCTAAAACTAAGAAAGATTTTATAGTTCTATAGACTTTATATTTCCTTTAAAAGGGTCAGTTACAGACAAAAGAATATTCAGGACACTTATGAGCAGAAGACTTGTAGACTCATTGCCACAAAGAGCTAAGGAAACAGTGGAGTGTGAAGAAAGCTGCTGAATTGAAGTCCCAGCACCTTGTACATGTGACAGTGCTCAGGGAAGATGATATTTAACTCT
The DNA here is from genome assembly GCA_024734555.1 of Trochalopteron elliotii. Classification (NCBI taxonomy): domain Eukaryota; kingdom Metazoa; phylum Chordata; class Aves; order Passeriformes; family Leiothrichidae; genus Trochalopteron; species Trochalopteron elliotii. Next base: position 1,306,471 of record JANPWX010000244.1, read on the forward strand.
TGCAGAGTTCAATGAATCTTCAAAGACAAATAGATCTGTTGCATAATTTCCATAGCACAGATTGAAAACTAGCACACCAATGGGTTTGGCAGTCTTCAGACTTTGTCATTCTTTTTTACTTTATTTTAATACAAGGAGGATGATCATTGGGTGGCCAGATTGCCCACAGTGGTTGTAGAATTTCCCTCACTGGAGACATTCCAGGACCAGCTGGATGCAATCCTGTGCCATGTGCTCTGGGATGGCCCTGCTTGAGCAGGGGAGTTAGACTGGATGGCCCACTGCAGTCCCCTCCAACCTTACCCATTCTGTGATTCTCTGACCTGATCCAAATACAGAAATTGCTTCCTTAGTTTAATATAAAACAAATTCCACATGGTAATTTTATATTTACAGAATTTCAGCACGAGCCATCTAGGAAAACTCTTATCTACAGATCCTGTGACTAATAAAGTTCATACCATCCTAAACAAGTAGAGCTGTATTTTTTAAAATGACATGTATGAAAACTATTGTTCCTACGTATAAAGGAAAAAAGGTTTTAATTGCATATGAAATGCCATCATAAAATGAAGAGATCAAATGCCATTTGTACCAGCAGTGATGGAACCACCATTCTCTTTGCATTTACTCTATAGAACAAGGGAGTTTGCAGTACTGTGTGTACCAGGCCTTGCTAACTGGCATCAGGATGGGCAAGACAGAACGGAAAAAAGGGAGTGAGGAACCAGTCCCAGTAAAGCTTTAAAATGAATAGTTTTATCTTCAGCTGTTAGAGGTGTGAATCTTACTAAGCGGATTTAAATTCTTGTGAGTACTTATATCAGAATACATATATATACCATCCAGTCAAGGGTGATCTCAAACCAGCAGTCAAAAAGTGACTGGGAGCAAAGTAAAGTAGCTCATTTCTCTGACTACTTCATTGGTAGCTTTCTAGTTTCAAGTCTAGGTTATAGTTTTCACTGATTAGCCTTTTAAATAAACAGACATTTTCCCAAATGCTCCTATTACAGTCTTCATGAAAGTCTTTCAGATGATAGGTACTAAATACATTTTTACCTTTTTTAGGGTGTAAACCAGCACATTTTAATTGTGTCTCAGTTACTTTACCAAAAATATCTTCACCTAAATTATGCTGAATGATAAAAATTTTGTCTAGCTTCTTTTTGTGACTATGATACCCCAAAAATAGGAGTAATATGGTACATACAAAATTTTATGTTGACCATATTCAGATTACCTTTTAAAAGAAACAGCTTATGCATACTTGACATTTTTACTTCACAGGGCAAAACAGTTCTGCGTACAGGGAGTATTCTGAATTTTCTGTGTCTGCACATAGGATCTACATACTGAAACTTAATGGTGATTTGATGCTGCTGTGAGACTCACAACCATCTAATTTCCTAATTCTATCTGTAATTCTTTAATGCCACATTAATGTTTTAATGTTCCTCTAGTTATCCCCCCTCTCAGAAAGAAGAAGCAATAAACCCTTATTAGTTTATGCACCACGTAATCCCTAGGAAGGATTTGCCTGGGACAGATAATCTTCGCTTGTGTTGAAGTCTTATTTAGAATGGAGGGTCAACTTAATTACATAAGCAGGCCTAATTTTTATTCTGTAAAATGCTAGACTGAATTTTTATTTAGATTGGTTCTTTCTGACAGCCACAAAAAAAAAAAAATCCCTGTATAGTTTTTATCAAAAAACCCAATAGCCAATACTGCACATCACTCTTCCAAATGCATGGACATTCATGGGTAATTGTGTGCAGAGATGCTGCCAAACATCCATTTTCTTCCCATCAACTGGGCTTTTTCATTTACTTATTTTTGTTGAAGCGGCACATAGTTTGTCTATGGATGTGTGCAAACATGTTTTGCATATTCATACAATAAAGTAGAATTCAAATGTAAAGCAATGTAAAGTAGTTAATTCTCTGTAATGACTTCATTCCTGTTCCTAGGAGAGGGAATGCATCTTAAGATTTAAATAACACAAGCACTAAATGATACCTTTTTTCATGTAAGGAGAGAAACATTTTCTACCATAGCACATATATTGCATCCCCCCTTCAGTTTTCTGTAATCTGCATAGTTACCTGATTACTGCATAACTGGAAGGACTGGAATTAGGTGGGTCCTTTTATGATCATTATGATAGCAAGTTGAAGGAAGAGGAGGAGCTGCAGCAGTCCTGATTTTACTTGAAATACTGGACTTAGAAACCCATGTGAGAACACCATGCATCACAATCCCCTGGAGAAGGGCTGACCTCAAAACAAGTGTCACTGCTTACTGCTGTGCTGCTGCTTTCAAGTTTTTGGTCTTTGAATTTTGTTTTTCATCACTTTGTTCTGGCCTCTGCCCACCATCTTTTTATCTTTGGCTTCTTATGTCACTTGTCATTTGTTCAAGGAGCCGAAGGTCAGATCATCTGATCTGACTTGTATGCCATAGGCCCCGAAATAAATTTCTTGTACCAGCCCAAGTAATTTCTCTTTGAGCAAGGCATATTTTCTACCTGCTTAAAGCATATAATTAAATTTGGAGTCACACAACATTAGAAGATAAAGAACTTCCTGTTCTGTTATCAGAACATCTTGTAAGGGGCCTGTGTCTGGAAAAAGGCTGAATGGAGTAGGCACCAGAGGTAGAGACAGGACAACCTAATTAGGGAAGGATTTATTTAAAACTGATTGACTAACAGTAAAATGGGACTACAGATATTTGGAGTGTGTCATATTTTTATAGTAAAAACAAAATCTAATAAACACAACTTTTTTATACCCTCAGAAAAAAGGTGGGCTGTTAATTGAAATATTTGTTATAAGCAATAATTTGGACCTTTGAGAAAAGGAAGGAATTGTAGTAAGTTCAATACTAAAATGTTTCAACTGAAAGTCAGAGAAGGTTTAGTCCTCAGAAAATATAAAGTATAAACAGCATTTGTTACAGGTTCTGACCTCAGTTAAACCAGTACATACCTAAAAGGTTACAAAAAAAAAAGTATAAAAGTTATCTAATGCCCAAGATTCAGCAGTTTACAGAAGAAAATATATTTTGTAAGTAAATAAATAATCACAGCTGCCTAATTCCCATTTTACAAATTTAAGCAGTGAGACTCAGGATAACTGAAGCTCTCTACAAAGTCAGTGGCAAGCTGCAAATTTGAAGAGCCCAGCTGCTTGTCATTTTCTGTGCTAAAGTGTGCTAGTGCTGCTTATTGATCAAGAATAACAATGCTGAGGTTTTAAAGAAAGGCTGACATGCCCAGGCTACATGAATATAAAAAAACCTCAGAAGACAGGCAACATTTCCTTTTAAAATAGCTTCTAACAATGCTTTAGTATAATTATACATGCTCCAGACTGAGGTTTGGAAGAATGTTAACTCTCCTGTCAATTAAATACCTCCTTTTGTATGCAGCCAATGGGTGGGGTGCCACATTTGAAAGTGCAGCACTCAAGTGAAAACCTCAACCATCCAAGGTTTGCTTGGAGCCTTACAACACACAAACTCAAACCTCAAATTTTGTGAAAGCCTATGTTGTTAGAAACACAAAAAAATGGATTTATAAAACAGATTTCAAAAGCACATAAAAAGTGAAAAGTTGATTAAAGTATGAGATACAGCAGGATTCTGCCTGTTGTAGCAACTTCAATCTTAATGGCAGTGCAATTCTGCTGCAATTGCAATTGTTTCCTAAAAACATTACCCCATGTATCTATGTCCCACCTTGCAATAGCTGTGTGGACTAAGACTGTGTGAAAGGTCTTGCTGCTCCATCAGTGCCATTATTTGTAATGGCTACTGTAAACTGCATTTTCTTCTGGATTCTCTTCCATACTTCAGAGTTAGAACTCTGTGAAGGCAAGGATACTGTGGTAGTCTGTTAGGCCACTCTCATGGAACTCTCATCACTTCTGATCTTGCCTGTTTGTAAGAGTAATCTGTATGTACTGGGATGCTTCCAATTCAGCTGACAGCTGCAGTTGTGTCAGCACTACTAAATTAGGCAGTGCTAAAACAGTAGTTCATACTTGCTTCCCAAAAGTCTTGAGCAGTGTGCTTACTAGGGAATACTGACTCTTTCAAGGAAGAAGAAAATGTGCTAATCTTATTTTTAGATGTATTAATTTCTCTAGAATAATTCTCTGAGGAATCATTAATTCCCAAGCATTGTGTTGCTTATACGGCAAAGCAATTTTATCCTGAGATTTTATAATTTTAGGGTCATATTGGCTTGAATGCAGGACAGAGGGATGCAATGCACAATTCTTTATGAAAATACTTTCCTAGGGTATCTATGGCAGCATTCATAGGGTCATGGAATGGTTTGGGTTGGAAGGAACCTTAAAGATTACCTTGTTCCAACCCCCTCTGTCACACACTCCACTAGTACAGGTGGCTTTAGGGATGCATTCAAAGAATTCTCATGCTTTCTTGCTCTACTTGTATGATTTCTTTAAAAGGGTAGTTTGACAAACAACAATTAAAATACTCTTTACCCTTTTCATATTTTAAAGCACTTACTTGCCCAAGAAAAGTCAAGAATTGAAATGAAGATTGCCAGGAAGGAATGAAAGGTGAATTCTACAAAGAAATTTTATCTGGAAAAGTGTAAGTGTTTTAGGAGGGTGGGAAGACTCTTTTCTCCCCGCCCTCTGAAGAATATGTATTTTGAATCCCATATTTTGGTAATGATTGTAAAGAAAACAAAAAAGCTCTTATCAGTTTGATGCTCAGCAACATAAAACCAGGACCAAGTACATTGAATGGGTCAGCAAACTTTATTTTCCTTGTGTTTCTGCAGAGGTATTTTCTTTGAAAGACCCTAGTCAAGTCTGGCCACTCCTTATTTAAAGTTTTATTTAAATTCAGAATTAATCAGTGTATATATAAAATTGTTAGCTTTGTAACATGGCTTTTGTTTCACTACATTTCAGGAGACATTATTAATTTTTTTTTCTGTATTTTCTGCAACAGGAAGCAGAATGATAGAAAACAAAAAGCAAACGTTACTGTTAGGGACTTGAAACTCCAATTGCTTGCAAAGTGTCAGAGGTGAAGCTGAAGAATTCCTTAAGTATGTTTTTATACTCAGACAGCTTGAAGATACTTTGCCATTTTTACCAGTGCTCGTAAACCTGAGTTTTGGATGAGTCCTTGACCTTTTGGAATAAGTATGACAGTTAAGATAAGCTGATGAATAATGCCTATCCTGTTTGCAGGAATTAGGGTATTGGTCTATAACTGAGCATCATGGTGGCTTTCTCTATAGAGGATCTGAGCTTCCTCCATGGTACATGGAGAGAGTTGAGAATTCCTAAGAGCCAATATGATCATTGGGAAATTTCCATTTTAGCCACGTGGATGTGGTTAAGCAAGGCAGAGAGGTGTAACTTTTAGCCCCTTTGACCTAAGACTGCAGGGAATCACTCAGTGCTGATGTGTTAATAGCTTTCAGGATATGAGAGAAACAGTTTAGAGGCTTTGAAGATGTTTAACCTACTTAGCTCACCTACGAAAAGGATAATCTGATTGCCAGCTTCAAGAGGATTGTAAGCAACCCTTAGCAGTCTCCTGCAAAACGTGCTTCAGAGAAATCATTTCTGCTCGGAGCAATCTAACTCACCAAGTGTGTGATTTAGCACTTCATTGGGGCTCAAAACTGAGCCAAACTGACAGTCCCCATGCACTGTGCTTTGGTTCATTTGCTAGAGCTGTCTCAGTGCATGGGACTCCTCTGGGGGATAAGACAGGAAGGTGTGCTCCAACCACGACATTGAATATTCCAAAGTTAACCCCTGAAATGTGCATTGAGGCTGAGCATTCAACAGCCACACAACATTTGCTTTATGAAAGGGCTTCATTTGGATGAGTCTGCTTGCACAGAGGCGTGAGCATGTGCAAAGCCAGCAGCACCAGCACACACCTTCCTCTCTGGTCTCTCTTGGACAGCTTGTACTAAATAAACACTTCTAAAAGGCACACTAATTTGCTTCTGACATGACCAAGAGATTGAGATCCTCTACATCTTGGCAAAGCTAAGAAACAAAGGTTTATTCTGGCAGGAAACTCCCTGTGGAGAGAGGTATTCCTCAGTTCTGTTGTGTTACTTGGCAAAGCACCATTCTTTACCTGAATTAGTCAACAAACCATTGTTTCTCCCTCCCCCATCTTCTTTATGGGCAGATTTAAAACTCATATACAACCTGTGATAGAAAAGAGATCAATTCACTTTATCCCATTCCATCTTTCCAGTTACAGAAGAGTTCTCTAGCTTTAAAGACCTGTTGTACTTAACCCCTAAATAGAAAGCAAAGCAAATATGGACAAAGTCAGGTGAAAAGATACTAAAGTTAACTAAAACATAGTTCTAAAGTACTACAACAAGCATTATGCATTGAATAAAACACTTCCTGAGTTTCATGCTAGCAGTGGAAGTGTCTGTCTTCCAAAGGAAGTAATCAGACACACCTTATATTGCCAAATTAGTTGGTGCAGGCACAGTTACAGAAAAGCAAATGATAAAATTGAGATGTGATGTAAACAGCTGAAGCTCATGATAATGGGTTAGCTAGTTACAACAGCCAGGTAAATATTATATTAGCAAACAGGTAATTTTCCTCACCTTAATCTCCAAAACCTGTTTATTGCATACAACTAAGACAGCATTTCTGAGAAAATGGAATAGAATAAAATAATCAAATAGCATAGGACACAGATTGCTACATTTAATCATTCCTAATTATAATAAACAACAAGGAAAAGGGATTCTTTTTAAAGAGTAGGAAAAGTTCTAGTATTTTTTTTTAGAGAAACTGAAAGACTAACATAATATTAACAAAATGAGAAGAGTCTCTGAAAGAAGAGTTGACAAACCAAAAACTTCATTATGTGCTTATCCTGCACATTCAGAAAGGGTCCTTATCTCACTGGACATGAAATGAGAACTGCTCACAGAACTACCTGAACTCCTGACTGCTCATTACCTATAATCAGCTAGCATAAATAAGTTATTGTTAATCAAGAATTGAAGCAGAGTATATATGATTCCTATTGAAATACAGCCTTTTTGTCCACACAGATACATTTCTCCAATTGTAAGAAATTTTGCAAATGTATGACTCTCCTAAGCAAATAGTAAAACATCTTAAAAGATTCACAGATCTTAATAGTATGCAGTGTCAAGGCTCAGTAAGGTGGAAAACTGAATTTAATCTACTAAGAGCCTGCAGAACAGAACTTTTATTTGTATCAGCCTCTCAAATTTATTTACTCTTTAGTATTGTTTGAATTAATACAGAATCTTCCATTTAATTTTTAAATCATATTTGCAAAGTTCTGTGTGTGTGTGGCTCTGCAAATGAATCTTGAATTTCGTAGTCCAGCAAAAAACTTTATTTGCAAATTTTTACATACTTTGGACAACTAGGAAGGTTATCTTAGCTAGGCACCTTGATTGTAATGATTAAAATATTAACTACTGCATTTTTAGAACAGTGAGCTTGAAGAGAGGGTTTGGGTATTTGCTGTAGAGACATTTTTGGGAATGGCTCCAGTTTCGCCACTCTTCCTGTCCAAGTGTGTGTGTCACCATCAGGAGACAGTCTAAGCTGCAACACCACCCACAGCCAAACAATTCTGTCTCTCATCCTCCCCCCTGCCAAAGAGAGATGGTGCAGTTTGATTTGCTGCCAAACATACTGAGAGGTTTGAGTAACTTAGATACCTCAGGGAGTAAAGCTAAGCTGGGGAAAAAAACCTGCATCCATCTCCTACCTGCCCATTATAACTGTTCCCACACCTTTAGAGAAAGTTAAACACAGAGACTGGCAGTATCCCACACCCTTTTTGTTTTATTTCTGGCTAACAGAAGACCTCTAACCAGTCACCCATTTGAAAAATGGTTTTTGGTTTTTTTCTGCTCACATCCTCATTAGAGCAGTCATCCATGACTTTGTCACAATGCAACATATTTTACTCATGACTCTCCTCTGAGGCTATCCTGAGGCCTGAAGCTAATCCTCCTGACGGTGGCTGGCATTCACATTCCAGCCTAACCCTACTTAGTATGTCCACCTTCTGTGTGCTCAAACACCGCACTGAAACGGTTTCACTTTTTTTTTTAAAATTCAAGCAATCGTTTTTAACGTTGCACCTTCCAACACAGAGCAATCGCCGTTCCTCACCTGCCGTGGGCCGGTCACACGCCCCGGAGGGACCCGCTCCCCCTGCTGGTCCATGGCAGCGAAATTCCCCTCGGGTGGAGCGAGATAATCCACGGCCACCGCACCACCCAAGGTACGGAGGGGCTGTTCACGGGGTTTCATTTTTGCCGCGGATTACGACTGACACATTGAAATCAATCCAAGATATTATCTGTTGTAAAAAACTTACAGGTGTTTCACTGCTTTCCACCAATTCCAACAAAACTTTAACATGAGAGAAATCTAAAACTAATTTAAAATGCTACATAGTTTCCCAAGGAAACTAAAAGTTCGTCGGCAACCTCGGGCTCATACCACAAAAGTTACAGTTTAACTTGCCCTGTGGCTGTTGTCAAACACTCTTCTCCCCCTCCACCACGGTCAATCTCCCAGCAATAGCAGAAATCAGGTCTCTGTCAGGGCAAGAATGGTGTGCAAAAGGCAACTCAACTTCAATGGTTTGTTAGACTGACAAGTCACAAACACATCCCGTTCGTGTAGTTGGGAGATACTGATACACCGTTTAGCTCAAGTCTGAGGGTAACCAAGTTATAATATATAGATGCCTAAGAAAGAATAAGCAAAAAAGTAAAAATAACTCACCATAACCTCTTCATTCACATACAGGTAAGTGTTGTCTTAGGATGCACAATGTATAGGATATTTTTTTTCTTGCATGGATTAAAAAAAACCATACAGACCGATGTAGTTTCTGCTAAAGTAAAAGTCATCCTATTTTGATGGCTCAAACCCATAATTTGACTGGTAACTATTGGAAATTACAATGTATAATTTCATTAGCATTTAAAAAGGGAAAGCTGTTGCTGTTTCAGTGATGCAGGGGGGTCAGAGTTTTCAAAAGCATGGTATGCACGAGAGCACAAATAAAATCCCACAAAGAGCATAACTTGCATGCAATAGTCAATTTTTTGTCACAGAGATATTAAGAATCCATCACTACCAACAAAAAAGCAGAAACGAAACCTAATATTGGCAGTACCTTTGGCGAGAGTTCTCCTCCACACGCTGGCCAAGAATGTGCCATGGATCTTCCTGTTCTGGCCAGGGAAAAACTCACTCACTTCTGGGCATCCTAAGCAAAAGAGCTGTGTCAAGCGGTGGCAGCAAATTGAGCAATAGCTACTAACTGCAAATTGACTTTTAGAATGGATTACACTAGACTATATTTAATTTACACATGATTACTTTGACTGAATAGCAGTATTTTGGTTAAGTCACCTTTGGAAGGGAATTGTTCATACTCTAATTTAGTTCAGTTTAATTTTGCAGGTTTCTCTTCTCATAAAGTTCCAATATGGTTGAAGTATTTCAGTTTGGTTAATTCAGGTCAATACCTTCAAGTATGACTTCACCAAAGGGGTTCTCCTTTTCATACTCCTGTTTTGTATAAAGCTCTGTATTGGTGAAATTTTATAGACTGTATAGATTCTTTATTGTGGAATATTTCCTTGGATAGTAGTTGCAACATAAATTCATGTCTGATCACAACTGACTCTTTTTACAGATGTTAAAGGAAAAACAATGGAAATTTGCTGGTTTAATTACTCAAGGAGATTTTTTTTTTCCTTCCCATGACACATGCAGAGTTGGAATAACCATATATTCCATAACCACTGTTTGAGGAAAGAGGGCAATGTCACTGTCCATATATTTATTTTGTAATTCTGAGCCTGGGAAAGGTCAAGAGCTTGATTCAAATTGAAAAAAAAAGAATTGAAACAGCAAAATGAAAAGTGTTTTGAAGGGAGTACATTCCTTGAATTATCTCCACATATAAATAACTTATTCACATCAGAAATCCCAGTGAACTGTAATCCTCATGTCAGAAAGTGCTGCATGACAAGGACTTCAGATGCTGCAGATTAAGGAATACACTGGAAAAACTTACTTGTCTTCCACTCATCTGGAACTATCATTCACACCCATGTAATCCTCTTGATCAGTAAGCACATAATAAATATGGGTTCCAAAACAATTTACTTTATAAAACTTGAATTATAAAAAGTCAGACTGGTTTTATCTCCTCTCCAGAAGTTTGTTTAGAGTTCAAGAGAAGTCCCTTTGCTTGCTCTGTTTCATAAATTTATTCCAGATTTTATAGGAATGTAACTCTTAAAGTCAGGAACTTGCTCAATAACCTCCTAATCCTAACACAAAATTTATTTTGTTTTCTAACAATTTGAAAGGCAGTGTATTTATATAGACATTTTAGTAATTTAACTTTACCTGATGCAATTTTCAAGCTGACATTTGCAGTCTGTATTACATCTGAAGTATTCCAAAGTAGTCAGGAATTCCCCAACGGGCCATTCTCTCCAGGTGAACAGTATGCAGCAAATCCTAACAGCAGGCTTGGAAAAATCAGCAGCAGTATTTATGTAATACTTATAAATCAAAAGGATTAACCGCTAAGATTAGTATTTTCATTGTGTTACTACGAGGCAAAAGGTTTTACCTCAGCAGTGGGTTGTTGTTCTGGATGAGAATGGTCATGCTGCTTGCTTTCTTAAGCTGCTTAGTGTTCAAACAATTGTAATTTGGAATTGGATAAGCCTTCTTATCATTTTTATGGTCGATTTCATGGTTTATGATCCATGGATATAACTGCTGTTCTATGCATGATCTTTTTTTCTGTTTCTCTCATGTCCCTTTAGATTCTGCAGTAAGCAAAGGCCCAATTTCACCATGACTTACAGGGCTCCATTAAATGCCATACCATACACTTAAGCAATAACTATTTAATCTCTGACCGCTGCCATTGAATTGTCACACTTAGCCTCAAGAATAACAGGTCTGAGATCAGCAGGAGGCAATTCACCCTTTGGAGCTGGGAAAAGCCTCAAGGCAAAGCTTCAACAATTTAGACACAGGCCCTCTACAATAGTTAGACTGGAACAATGTTTAATACATTAATTTATTAATGATTAATGGTTTAGGTCACACCAGGTCAAGGAACTTTCCATCAGCATAACTTCACCTGATAAACTACTAACTGGCTGCATTCCTTCCTGTCTTGATTAGCGGTGATCTTCATACTATACTGGTTAGAATTTCTAAAGATTTCTTTATGCAGTCCTACTGTACAGGTCACATCAGTTACCACAGTATTTGTAGGTATTTGTATTGTAGGTATTTGTACCAGAACATTTGTATCTGTACAAGCCTAGTCAACTGCACTATTGACAGTGCCATCACTAATGTTGCTGAATCAGAAAATCCTTAGATGTAAAGGACCCACATAAATCACTGACTCCAGGTCCCACACAGACAGGACAGCCCCAAGAATCCTACCGTGTACCTGAGAGGCCTGTCCAAATATTCCTTGAGCTCTGTCAGGCTTGGTGCTGTGATCACTTCCTTGGGGAACCTCTTCAGTGCCCAACCACCCTCCAGGGAACGTTTTCCTCATATCCAACCTAAACTTCCCCTGACAAAACTTCAGCCATTCCCTTGAGTCCCGTCCCTGGTCACCAGAGCAGAGATGAGTGTCTGCCCCTCCACTGCCTTCACGAGGAAGCTCCAAGACCACAGTGATGTCGGTCTTCTCCAGGCTGAACATGCCAAGTGACCTCAGGTACTCCTCAAATGGCCTCCCCTCCAGACCCTTCACCATGTTCGTCACGATACTATCAGAACACAATTATGTCCACAGTCAGAAAGGGGAAAAGCCATTTCCTCTCATTTGAGAGAGCACTGAGGAGAGCTCCAATCCGGCCGTTCTGTGGGCAGGGCGTGTGTGCGACCTGCCCGGCCCAGGGATGGTGTTACTGCCTGGCCCAGGGGACGTGTCCCCGCCTGCACCTGCCGCTAGTCAGATTGGCCTTGGGCCTCGTGCTTACTCAGAGGCTTTTATCGGGCAAAGGCATTTTCATTTTGTGCGTTCCGACATGAGAAACCCCACGTCACACCAAGCCCCGGCTCTCCCGCACGGTCCCCTCAGCCGAGCACAGCCCCGCCTCCTCAGCACCCTCAGGCCGGCGGGGCGCGCGCACGGCGCCAGGCGCACGCGCAGCGCCCCCTCGGTCAGGAGTGACGTCATTGGGCGAAAGGAACCCCCCTAGCTGCCACGTCAGGCGGCTTCCGGGAGAACCAAGCGGAGCCTTAAAGGGCCGCAGCGTCCCGCTACCTGGAGCGGCGGCTCCGGGGGGTGGCGGCCCCGGGCTCGGTCGTACTCGTGTCTGTACAACCCGTCACACGGCATCGCCCGTATAGGGCCATGACCGGCCGCGGCCGGGCTC
>JANPWX010000244.1:1323921-1351014 GCA_024734555.1 Trochalopteron elliotii
AGCGCGAACAAAGGCGGCGGGCGGGCGCGGCGCGCTGGGGCGGCACAACCCGCGGGGTAGGAGCTCTCCTGTTGCGCCGTGACCGGAACAAATCCCGGAGAGCGCTGACAGTGGCCAGGCCGGGGCCCGTCCTCTGCCCGCGTCCCCCCGGGACGAGTTTTTGGGGCTTTCCGCGCTAACAGGTGCGTGGTGACTTCTGTCGTTCTCCGGCCCAGGGATGGTGCCGGTGCGCCGTGCCTTCGGTGTGCCCGGGCGGCTCCGGCGGGCAGCGCTGGAAGTGTTTTGTTACGGAAAGTCAGAACTGTCTTACAGGAAGTGGGAAAGAAACCCCAAACCAACCCCAGGACCAAAACCAGCAACGAAACCCAAATATTGTCGATTGAAGTCACGTGTAGCAGATACTCAAAATCGGGTATCAAAGTTTATCTTGGTTCAAATCTTGTTGATAAATCTGGATTTATTGCTAAGATGCTCCTCCAGTTAGGTTTTTGGATCTGTTCTTTACTGAAATATTTGAGAGAACTGTAAACTGAAGTCCTCCAGCCCCTTTCCTTAATTTCGTGGGGAAATTAAGTGAGTTCACAAAGCGTCTTTGTTCTCTCCTGTTTTCTTACCTTGATTTTAAAGAAAAGGTGGCAAAGCTGTGAAAACAGAAAATAAATCTTGAAAACTATCTTATTATTTTGTGGATAGGGAAGAACTGGGAGGAGATGCAACGAAATACCGAAGGTAAGTACGGAGTGGGAAATGAATAGGTCTTAAATTACTGCTTACTGTTTGCTTTTATTCAGATATTTCATTTTGACTACAGTCAAGTTCACTTTTTAGAAATAAAAAGTGGAACTGCGTTATGTCTATGTTAAGTGGTTTCTTGAGCTGACATAACAGAATTCTGCGATTGTGGCCAGAAGTCCTAGATTGAGCAGAGGAGTTAACTCAGAACTATTGAAATGTGTTGTGTAATGTGTTTCATGTTTCTCCCCCAGCATCTTGCATGTTTTAAATATCTCATACAACACCTCAATGATGCGTGAACATGCACATAAAATCTTTTGTGCTTTTTCTCTCTGAAGAACACATTTGTTTTGTACAGATTTTGTATTGAGGTTTCTGTTTTCTCCTCCTTGTTTTGATGCCAGTCCAAGTCTGATGAGCAGTTTACAATCTCTGTAAGGCATGCTTTAGTTTGCTCTGCAGTTTATTATCTGTAATTATGCGTTTAATCTGTCAGGTGGTTGGGATGGGCAATAAAACGGCTTTGACAAGTCTGCTTTCTGGCAAGGCTTATTCTGGGATGGCACATACTTGATGTCCAGCTGGATCCTTGGCTGGGTTGGAGCTGGGGCTGGTGGAGGTGTTTGTGTCGGTGGTGTCTCTTGAGGAAGTGATCTGGGTGTAGCTGTGTGTGTGTGCCACTTCTCACTTGGCTCTGTCGAGGCAGAGTTCTGCTTTCCTGGGCCCCTGGGGTGGGCATTACACGTAGGTAGCTTTTGGATCCAAAAGCCTGAACGTATTGTGCTTGTTGCTGCTGTTAGTGGTGCAGGAGGCAGCAGCAGAGATGAGCTTTTACTTCTGGTAGGTGAGAGGGATTTATGTTGCATGCCTCTTAGTCATATCTTCACTCCTGCTGGTTCTGTTTCAGTCTTGCTCTTCCCTTTGCTGTGCCCGTTATTCTAGGGTGTAGCTTCTCTCCTCTGGAGTACAGTTTTCCTGTGTGGAAACACTGGTGAAATGTTTGTGGTGTTGTTTTATACACAGGCTTCTGGTTTCACAGATTCTGACCAAAGTTTTGACATGTGATGGTATAGATTGTGGGTTAATTTCTGCCAAAATTGAGGGGGAGGAGGCTGTTGCGAGAATACAGAAGGGGTCTCTTCACTTGGTGTGGTTTTATTTGGTAATTCAGCTGAACCACCGAGGCTGGTAGACATCTATCAGCTGCAGGAATGATAAAATTTTCGATGTGCTTTGTACTGTACAGAGATCTAATCTGAGATTCCTGTAACCCAGTAAATATGTTAATAGTGAACTCGGTCATACATGGCAGAAGGATATGCTCCTGTAATTTAAAAGAACACATCTATACACTATCCTTGCTTTGTAAGTTTTAGTTCTGGAGAGAGAAATGCATCGAGGATCACTGACTTCCAGTTGTTTTCAGCATTTAGGCCTGAAGGTGCAGAGAATATTAACTTAAAGTACTTGTAATAGGCAGAGCCATAAATATCTATATTAATATATCTATATTAATTCCCAGGGGGAGTAGTTCTGGTTCCTAAATGATGTTATGCATTTTCAAAGCATTCTCCATTCATCTTTAAAGAAGCAATGTGCAAAGCTCTGTGCAAGAGGAGAAAGAATCAGTCCTTCCCAATTCCCTGTCCTGTGGGACTGGATTTTCAACTGGGGGAACTTGTCTGCATGATATTCTGTAGATAGGTGCTCTCTGGTCCTGCATTTCAGAATTGGAAAAGCTCAACTCTGTAGTTTTACATAGTGGCACCTTCCTTTTTACAATAGCCAAGGCCTATCTTCTTTCTGCAGAAAAACACAATTTCTACCTTCTGTATGAATTTATTCACTTGTGTTCCAGAGATTTGCTTTGCAAAGATAGTCTAGCAATTGTACTCAAAGCCCTTGTGCCTGAATATGGCACGTGGTATATGCTAGATAATGGGAATGTCCTTTAAAATTTATCTTAAATGCCTTAGAAGTGCTAAAATACAGAAAAGAAGAAAACTGCCTTGCCATGTGCTGGAAGGAAGGCAAATAACCAGTGAGAGGCATCAGTGGCTTTGTATAAGGGAGCAGTGGAGGTGTTCCTGCCTGCCTGCACTGGCACAGACCTGTTGTCCTTGGTATCTCCTGTTTGGATGGGTGGACCAGCATCTGTCAGAAAAGGTGTCCCTAGCTCCTGGCAGGGTCCTTTCTGTCACTTGGCTTCTGGGAAACATGATGAATTAAATCCTGTTATGAAGACAGAACAGGAGAAATTGTTCTTTAAAATCTCTAGGCAGCTTTTTTTTTTCTTTACTACATTTAGTAAATTGAGCTTGTATTGGTCTTATAGCAGCAGTTGTAGAAATACTGCATTTAATGGAACAGTTAGTTCTGCCTGTGCTGTTGGTTAGTGATACATTAGCCTGCTTTCTTTTTTTTAAGCTCCCCTACTATTTTTTCTTTACTTTAGGTTGTTTCTCTTGGTGAACTCCACAAGGAATAAAACAACACTAGAGGCTTTGCTTTTCTTGTAATTTTTAAAGCAACATTTAGACTGTTTAAGTGTGTGTATGTACATAAGTTTATTTTCTTTCAATTCTGTCCCTGCAAATGGAGAAAGGCTGTTGCTACATGGGTGGGGATTTCATCTTGGAAAGTGGATGGATGACATTAAAAGGCAAGACATGATTGTTATTTGCCCTGTATATAACTGAGTCTTAACATGTTTCTGGTTGCTTCAGAGGATATAAGGAAAATTTGGGTGCAAGAGATACTGTTAAAGGTGCTGTCTGAAACAATTTTAAATCCTCTGCAAAATCATGAAATATTGGAGCACTTTGATTGTCAAAGTATTCTAAGGAAAGATAATTTTTGTCTGAATATCTTGTGGATGCAAATGAGTAGGAAAAAAATAGATAACTGCTTTGAATAATAAGTTTCAACACTCACATATGTTCATCATTTGCTAGCTATTCTTATATATGCAATGCCAGTTTGTAACATTTCCATTAACTTGATTGTTGTGGAGAAATTGGATCTGCACATCCTCAAGTTCAATATATCATTCTTTGATGTTATCTTAGAGGTGATAAATAAATGCAGGTGTTACTGTGTTGGACTTTTCTTGTGGCTTTGCAAGTTGGGGTGGAATACTGGGATTTCTAAAAATTAGTAAAGCTGCTTTAAATATTTGCCCAGATTGCAGCATATGCAAGACCCTAGTGTGGCAAGGTATTTAATTGTCAGCTGTTAATTCACAGGACTAAAATGTGTTTTTCAAAGCTTACTTCTGAGGGAAAACATGCTAATATTCCTACTTTCTCTGGTTAGTGTGAGAATTTCTTGTTCTTACAAGACTTTGTTTGAATTCTAAAACCTAATCCATGAGTGAGTAAATAAAAACCATTCAGAAGCCAAATAAAATGTCCTTTAGGCATTTATGTTTTGATTTCTTCCTTGATACACTGTTATTTATTAAAAACCTTTATCCTATAGCATACTATGTATTACTAACTTATGGAAGAAAAGGTGATGCATAAAATGACATGAAAAACAGTTAGTTCCTCTCTGGAGAGTGGATTACTGAGGGTTATTTATATACATGAGCAAGCAATAGCTGAGAAATTCCTGTTAGTGAGCTATCACAGCTGTCCATGATATTTATCTAAAGACTGAGTTTTATTTTCATGTTTTTTTATAACGCCTGCTCTTACTGAGGTCACAGTGGGAAGTGAGGTGAAATGGGGCCCTTGGAGGGCTTCCAGTAATTTGTTTAGAAAATTACTCATTTTTATGCTCATTTTAGGAATGTTTTACAATAGGACTAATGCATAATGACTTGAAGTAGTCTAGACTTCATACATTAGTTTAAGGGACTTTGAAAAGGTTTGTAAACATTATTAGAGCTGAAAATTCTTCAGTTTGTTTCCTTATTCCAAATGATTCAGAGAAAGATAGGTATCTTCTGCAGCCCGTTTCTGTTCTCAAATGGGATTTTGTGGAGTTTGCTGTGGGTTAGTTTGTTTTTCATTTTACTTTGTTTTCATCCCTCTGCCAGTGATGTGAAATGGCAACCTGGCACAAAATACTGGCCTTTTTTAAACTTAGTTTCAGGCCTAACAGAAATGTACTGCATGTAGTTCAAAAATTTTAACTATAAATTCCTACAAAAAGTAATTTTTCATAAAACATCCCCATTTCCTCTAGCTAAAAGCCTTTTTCTGAACTTGAGTAGTTTCCGAATTTGAGTTGAAATGTCAAGCTGATAATGTGGAGTTACATTGAAGTAATTCAGTTTTTCAAGTGAAGTACGTCTTTGCTACTGGTAAAGAGTCCAAGGTTTTCACCTTGGCTGAGTGGTAGATAATAATAAAGCAGTACTGTTTGCTTCTAATTTCACCTTAGTGCTTGGGGCTGATGAGGTGCTGTAGAACCTTCGTGGTAGCTTTCTCATCAGTTTGGTTTTTATTAATAAGTATAGCAGGATCTTGAGTTTATTCCCACTTCAACAAGCAAATAAAACAAGTGTAAAGCTCTTAAAAGGGGATAGTGTGGAACTTCAGCTCAGTTTAGCAGTAATCCCTGAAAAGCTGGGCTTGTAGCTTGGTGCAGTTACACTGACAGGACTCTGCATCCTCTGAGGGAAGTGAGTGGAAACCAAAGATAAATTAGAAATTGGAAGAAAGGTTCTCTGCAGAAATACTGTGTAACTGGGCACTGATGGGGGAGTGTTGGTTGTGACCTGGGGCTTCTCCCTCTGTCTCTGTGGGTGCTTCAGCTGTGTCAGGAGTTTCTGCAGTGCTCTCTGAAGCTTGGTGCAGAATCATCTTTGTACAATGGACTTAGTGTTGATGTGAGAGTGGATCCTTCGGGGCCAAATGCACACTGAAACATGTTATAACAGCCATTTATCTCTCTTCCTTTTTGAGGAGTGGCATATCCGAAAAGTGGATGTTCAGGATAACATGTCCAATGTGTCGGAAGAGAGAAGCACTAGACAACAGGACATTAAGAAAGGACTCCAGTTTATAGAGTATGATTTTGTGGTTTTTATTCTTGTATGTTCATTCACATGTGTATATATATTTCTGAGAAGGGCCTACATTTCTGGGAAGGGCCTTTAGTATTTTTCCTCAGAATATTTGCTAGCACTAACATGTTAAACAGGGGACAGCTTTAAAGAAAAGGCAGCACATGTCTTTGTTCCTAAACAGAGAAAATTGAAGGTGAGAGGTTATTCCTTTCCTGCCTTTGAGAAAAATTAGCACTTATTCTTTTTTTTTTTTATGGGTAGGAAATGTTGCTAGCCTGATAATCCACCTTAAGAATAGCTACACCTAAAACTAGGTTACTACTGAAAGGGTTGGATTTGCTCACCACTACCTAAATGTTTTAACTCTCTGGAGCTAAAATTTAAGCATTGAGAAATCATCTGAGTATTTAATTTTCATTTGGGTCAATGCCAAATTCTTTTGAAGATCCTGGCTGTCTTAAATTAATTTTGAAATTTCATACTAGTTCACTGCTGATATATGGCATTCTTAGATAACAAAAACAAAAAATCAACTGACCAACCACCAAAAAAAACCCAATGACAAAACCTTTCCCTGCAAAATCCTGTCCATTTAAAAACTATTTAAAAACAGAATCTCAGTTAACCTGTATGCAAAAGGAAAGGATTCCTGCTTTTCTTCCTGAAAATGTAGAAGTAAAGGCCTCGCATCTGTCCTAGAGAAAATCTCTGTTGAATGTCATATGAAAGAACTCTTAAAATTCCTGTTGTGTCATCGGTGTGACTTAATTAAAATTGATGTGGGTTTTTGACAGATAATTTGTCATTTTATAGTACTTACTAGAAGATTGCAGTTCTCCTCATCTATTATAACATGGTTCTGCACAAGGGAGGAGAGGAAGGAAATTGCTTTTAAACAAAGAATAGTGATGTCTAAAACTCTCAAAGCATTCAAAACCTTAACACATTTTGAACAGCAGAGTTCAGATTCAACATATAACTTCAAAAGAAAGTGAGCCATTAGTAATAAAGCTCAGTTTTTAATGAAAACTCATCTACAGAACTTTTCCTTATTTGCTGCAGGCTGTGGGCAAAATTTAGAGATTTGCCTGTTGTAGAAGCAAGGCTGCTTTTACTGAGAACCAGCATTCCTCAGTGTGATTGTCTTTTAAGCAATATGTATAATAAGTGAAGCTTGTAATTTTTTTTTTCTAGATCCACTTTACCCTATCCAGGGACGCAAGAACAGTATGAGGTAATGAAATGACTTTTTAATTTCCAGAAGGATTTTTAACATGGACCTATATTATTATAGTTAATCTTAGTTTTGGTCATCATTTAGGTAATGATATAATATGAATGGTAATTTAAAAAGTCTCAGTATTGGAACTGAACAGCTACTAACATGATACAGGTATTCAGATATGTGGGTGTCTCAAATTTAGTCATACAGGAAATTAGACAAAGTCTTTCTGTACTGGTGTTGGGGTTAAATTTGGGGCATTAATGGAACGAAACAATGTGCTATTCTGAGTAAAGTTCAGAGTAGCACAGCAAAAGTAAGATTAAAGGACTTCAGTCACAGAAACCTTCAGAACAGATTTTGTTTCTGTATGTGTTGTGGTTTGCGAAATTTTGGCTTATATTTTCAGATTCATCATTTTAGGTTTTTTTCCAGTGGTAGGTGGTTTCATTGGATTTGAGAACATATTAGATAAAAATGCAGTCATTCACATTTTGATTAAAAGACCCTTTTTGCAAAAGCAGCTTTTGTGTTCTCCTGCTTTGCCAGCTGCTATGGCTTCTGCTTGCTGAAAGAATATATGGAACATAGATACATCTTTGATATTGTCTTGGAAAAATGTCAGAAGAAAAACACTAATGTAGACGAAAGTTTTGCATTTGACTCAGACTCCATGAAGTTACAAGTATAAGTCTTCTATTTAAAGTTCTCCTTGGAAGCATGGAAGATAAGCAACTGCTGTTGATGAGGTTTTCTTTTCTTTGTTGCAGTTATTTATACGAGATCTTGTTAGAAATCTTTTTCATGAAGGAAATGATGTGTATCGAGAAGGTGATTGGAGAGGATCACTGAGTCATTATACAGAAGCTATAAACATAGCTGATTATGCTAATTCAGAAGAAATCCATGTTTCTGATGATATTTTAGAGAAGCTGCACGTGAACAGGATCGCATGTTATTCAAATATGGTAAGTTTCTGTTTAAACTGGGATTTCTCCAGAACAGGATGCAAACACGGTATGAAGACACAAAGTCTAGTGAGTGAAAAGCTCTTGATGGCAGTTCAAGGATTGACATGCTTCAAATCATCACTTTGGCAGGTTCTTTAAAAGTTTTTTACATGTATAATTGAGGTATTTTAGTTGCTAATACTAGAATTAACATAAAAGAGTATTACTAGGCTTGGAATTTGATGGAACAGTATTTTTATCCATTTACACTGCTGACTGCACTGAGTTGGCTGCTTTCTGTGTGGAACAAGATGGCTCTTGTGAAAGAGCTAAATTTTCTTTGTGAGTGTTACTGGATTTTACATAATGATGGCCCTGCTTGTTTTTAGTTGCCTGATTGGTGACTTAGCAAAACTTCCAAAAGCACTGTGCAGTGGCCTTGGTGAATGCTTGATAGTGTTTCAATACCTTTCTCCAATACAGTTTAAATCCACTATTTCCATGATCATAGTTCTGATTAGTGGCTTTTTTTCTTTTCTCTCCTCCTAGGGATTGCATGAAAAAGTTCTAGAGGACTGTGAGGTAGCATTAAGATTGAATGAAAACAATTTCAGAGCTCTGTATCGCAAAGCAAAGGCTTTGAAGGAACTGGGAAGCTATAAGAAGGCTTATGATGCTGTAGCAAAATGTTCTCTTGCTGTACCACAGGTGGGTAAATTGTATATTGGTGATTGTTTTTAAAGCTTTGAAACATACACTTACTTTAAGACCAAGGTTGTTTCTTTTGGTTTGAGGTTTTTTTAATGCAATAAAATATTTTTTATTCCTCTAAGTGTTATTTTTTCTTGTGGAAATGCAGACTGAGGGCTGAGATTACAGTCCCCAAGCTCAGTTTGTTGTATTAACTTTCAGCAGAAGAAATGCAGTGGGGGTCAAGTGCCATGAATCTTTGCAATAAGCACTAGAACCACTGAATTAATTGTTTAAAATTCTCTATGACATGAAGAGAACCCCACCATAATTATAATGTACATTTTTTCTTTTGATAACTGCATTTTAGCTTTCCAAGTATTCAGTACCATTGCTCCCAGAGCATTGTCCTTGCTGTGAATCACTTGCTGTGCACCCTGAATCTTGGGCTCTGGTGTGTTAGCTGGCACTGTGTGGTGTATATGTGTGGAGATGATCTGTAGGCTGAAATGCTGCTCCTGAGGATCTGCTTTCCATGATTGTTTGTGTCCTGCAGGGCCTTAGTTCCATCCAAACCCAATTTGGTTTTCTGGGACCCTTCATAATGCAAACTAAAATGCTGTGAGTGAGGATGATTAAGAGATTTCACTTTAAAAATGCATTCCTGATTTGAATTTACATGCTGATGGAATCTTTACATGCTTTGCTCAGAATAGACTGATCACAGGATAAAATACTGACTTGCTGCATATTCACCTTGCTGCATCAAAACTACAGTGAGACACTAGACAAAAGTGTGGGCATAGGTTTGCCTCTTGATAAGAGAGAAGGTTTCAGTTTTGTTTCCAAAGACATGAACAGTTCATCTGTGTGTAACTTTGGACTTTGAGTCCTCACTTTGCACTTCCAGATCTGAATGTTTTTGCTTAAGGTTAATATGCCTTTATGTAAGTTTTATAAATAGCTTCTTCTAGCTTTAGGGCGTGATCTGAATACTAAATCTTAAAATAATTTAAATAGGTAGTTATACTGTAGGACAGAGAGAAATATGATGACATTTTTAATTCTAGTTGTATGATGCAATGCCTCCCAAAATACAGAGTGCTCATTAAATATTCATCAGTATCATGTAGTAGCTTGTATGGTAATCAGGAAAAAAGCAAAGCAACAAAATAAACCTCCACCCCCTTAAAGAACAAATGCCTTCCTCAAATAAACAAAAAACACCCACCCACAAAAACAAAACACCCAAACAAACAAAAAACAACAACAAACACAAGACAAAAAAAAAACCCAAAAAAACAAAAAACCAAAAAAAACCCACTTCTGAATTTCTCTGATTTTGGAAAGTCTTTATATTATTTTAAATCCAGATAAAATAAGGAGGGGGATACTGTCCATTTTCTGTCAACATAGTTTTTGTTTCAGGGTAACTGTATTTTCAGATCTGGTTTCAGTTCTGTGTTTGTGAAGAATAAAGCTGCATTTTGAGACATCCTGCATATAGGGATCTTGCAAAATACAGACTGAGATATAAACAGATGTCTTTGCTTGATGACAGTACATGTAAACTCTGAAATTTTATTTATGTCTTTTCAGGATGAAAGTGTGATTAAGCTTACCCAAGAACTAGCTCAAAAACTAGGGTTAAAAATAAGGAAAGCATATGTTAGAGCAAAGGTAAGATTTTGTTTTAACATTTTATATTAAGCTTTCCCTCTTTTGATATCAAATTTGTATTCAATGAAAGTATCTTTTCTTTGTAGCCACCCTCCTCAAATTCAGTTTCTAGTGATGTATCAGCTCAGGTAAGGTTTTACATGTTTCAAGTGCAAGCTGACTGTAAACTACAGGAATAATTGTTTCATAATGATAAAGGGGCAGTGGTGCAATTGACATTTTATGTTAGAGGCTGTTATTTGGGACTGTAGGGTTCTATTATGTTCAGTTTTGCTGTATACGTAGGGCAGACTAGGACATAAGATTATTATTCAAGTTATCTTTGTTGAATGAAAGTTAGCTAAAAGATTAAATCCAGTGCAATGCATGTATTTATTTTTCATGTCCTGAGGCAAAAGCGAAGTTAATGGGTTTATTTTTTATTTTATTTAGTTGACAATTATCAAAATGAAGGTGCTGGGATAAAATCCCTTTTACTTTTATGCATTTGTCCAAATTTGATCTTCATTAGCTGCTGAACTTGCATTTGTCTTGCTCTTTGTAATGTGTCTGAATAGCAGTAGTGGAGTTTATCTTTATCTTACAGACTTCTTTCACGGGAATATAGACACTTTAGCTGTAAAGGAATGAGGAAATGTAGGAACAGCTCATTGAAGATATCATTTAGACTCTTTCATTCCCTGAAGTGTCATTCTCACTTTGGTTGGTTGGATGCAAATTTTTGGTGATACCGTGAGTGGATTTCAGTCTGCAGATGGATGCTTTATCTAAAAAAAATGTGACCTTTAAATTTCATTAGACTTCATAAATTTGAGATTTTATAAAACCTAAATTTGAGAGGATGTAGATTCTTTGTCTGTAAAAATGCATTTGAAAATTTTTGATGGCTCTTGTGGCTCAAAGGCATTTTTTTCTCATTTACAGAATTCTTCTGTAGAAGATATTGAGTTAGGTAAGTCTTGTGTTACATTACTAACGCTAGGGAGCTAGATATGCTATTCGTGTCTCATTGTATTTGGAAAATTTGGAAGGAAATTCATCTGGTCATTTGAAAGTACTCGGGTAAAAGTCTGATCTGTTCATCTTTAAAACTGCATGTTTATGTGGCTGAGCAGATTTCCCTTTGGCCTCCTCAACCTGATACAATTGTAACTGCTCCTGTAAGTGATCCTCTTCATACTGTCCTCTTCAGCTTGAAAAAATAGGGAGGGGAGAATATGCCAAAGACTTAAAGTGTCAGGTCTGTAACTTTTTCTGTCTGTTTTAACTTGTGTAATAAATAAACATTGAGATGAAGATACCTGGAAGCTGATGGAAGCTGAAAACATTTAATGTGATTGTGCTTGAACATTCTTCACATTTCTTCACTCCCTCACCCTGCACACTGTCAGGGTAAAAGTTATGCAAGAACTTCTCACATCTTTGAGCAAAGGCTATAGTCATTCCCATCTTATCTGTTTCAGATTTTTCTGACCAGAAACAGGAGGTGGTTTCTGCTGCTTCTTCATCAAACTTTGTTTCTGAAGTGTCTAAAGTGTCACCAGTACCTGTACCACCTTTACCTGCTGTTATGCCTCTTCAGTTGGAAAAGGTTCCTTTGCCTTCTGCGGTGTTGTCAAATGGAGGGAATGTTTCTTTCTCTATGCCAGAAGCATGTTTAGATTGTGGAGATGGAGATATAATTATTGGAGAAGAACTTGATGAGTTACTTGATTCTGTGCCTGATCCAGATGAAAGTGTAATGGTGAGACCTTTTTGTCTGTTTTCTTTCTTGAGAGGCTCTCTTTATGAGTGGGATCTCATATTTTTATCAGGTGTGCTAGTGGTGAAGTTTGTGTTATCTTTCCTTGTTACATTGAGCTGTCTTTGGACATAGTCAGTTTGATTTTATTTCAGGTTCAGATTCTTGTAAATGTGGCTGTACTACTACTTCAGAAATACTGTTATGGTACTACTAATGCTACTTACAGGAAGTACTGTGTAAAGTGAGTTGGACATTTGAAGTCTGGGCTAGTGTGGGTTTTTTTTGGGGGGGGTTGTGCAAATAAACCCTCTTAGGGCATGAACAGTGTGTTGGAATGATCACCCTCTAGCTGTGGAAACTATGGTTAAACGTAAGCAAAAAGCTTTGCAGCGGAGTGGTACTTGGGCTGTGGCCTTCCAGGATATGCTCACTGGTATCTCTGCAATCAGAGCTTTGTCCAGATCAACCACCTGACTGAAATAGACCATCATGAGTCTTTTTGTATTTTCAGAAGAGATATTAGAGAAATGTAGTTCTTTGAAGTGTTGTTCCTGTTTACATCATTGTGCCAGACCTAGAGCAGACTGTGAAGCCTCCAGAGTTCTGCAGTTGTTATTCAAAATGAGAGCTCTGACTGGTGAGCAGAGATGTCTGAACTTACTACCAAGGTTCCTGACTCCCTGTTCTGGCCCTGCCAGCCATTTGGAGTATTTGGGCAGACTCCGTGCAGACCTACTCACTCAACATCCAGACAAGGAGGGAGCTCCTTGGGGTGGCAGGAAGAAGGGAGGGGAAACTCCCCCACTTGGTGTGTCCTTAACAAAAGTGTACTGAAGGGTATGTTGCTTTTAATGAGAGGAAGGAATGTGACCTGGCCTTTGCAGAATGTGTTGTCATTTGATTGGATCTGAGGATTTACCTCAAAGCCAGCTCATATCTCTTTGCTGTACTGCAGTTTGAATTACATTCTCTTTATTGAGAAACAAATACTGTTGATATCTGACTCTTTTTACTCTTCCCTGGTGTCTGTGTTTTTAACATAATTTGGAAATTCAGCTATGATCCGATGGATGAAAAAATCCAAATCTCTTACTAATTTAGTAGGTGTCTGGTAGCTGAACCTTTAAAGTGTTTGATCAGTGGATAATGCCTTGCACCTGGGGTGTTGTTTAGGGTTTGTTTACTGCAGCTCTGTGCAGGACTGTGGTGCACCTGTCATTGATGTTTTTCAGTAGCTTTATAAAAACTTTGCAGAAACTTGACTAAAAGAAGTACTGTTGCAGATTATGTTCTTGAGGCCTTTCTTGTTAGGTCTGAACGTTCTTTTTAATTTATTTTTTTTTCCCAGCAAACTACAGGAGCCAGAGGACCTATTCCTGCAGGGAGTGTAGCTCCTAATGTACCTTTCTCTGCCTCTTTGTTGAGGACACTGCCAGTTACTGCAGGATTTGTTCCTTCAGCTTCTCTTTCAGAAATCTTTTCACAGCCTTTGGCTTCTTCGCTGGAAAACTTTTGTTCACCATTAAGCACCTTTTCAATCAGTGACCCAAAAAGAGGTAAGAAATGAGTCTTAATATTTAAGCTTTTATGATGATGGGAGTTGCAAACGAGCCAAGTGGCTTTCCTTTTTAACAAATTAGTTTTTACAACTATTAGTTATATTTAACACATAACATTTGAGCTGTGCTAATAGTTTTTGAGTGTTGGTTGTATACAAGAATTCATAAATAAAGCTTTTGTTTTCTTGGGGTCTGCATAAGCATGCTCCAAGCTCCCTCTGTGTAGTTTTTCTGTATCTATTATATAAACGTGTTTGTTTCAGGTGAATAAGTTTAAAGAAGAAATACTATACCCTCAGACTTTTTTTTTAAACAAAAACTTGCTCTTACAACTTAAAGTATTTGTCATGATTTGTCAATGAACAAGAATTCTGAAAGGGTAATGTAATTCTAAAAGGGTAATGTGTACTCTGAAAAGGTACCAGTATTACATGCTTGGATTCAAACTGCACAGACTATTATTATGTAGTGAAATCAGGTATGTGAAATAACAGGATGCAAATAACAAACTACAAAAGATAAAACAGAGTTTAGTCTTTAATTACCAGTGTTACAGGGCTATGCTGTCTTTGAAACAAAGCCAGATTTACAAAATAAAATCAAAAATTGAAAAATCCTCTAACCCTTCTTTCATCTCCTCATTTTTTCATAGTCAGATATTATTTATCTTGCCACCCTTTTTGTACTGCACAAATATTTTCATGTTGCTTCAGTATCTGCCTGTGAATCTGCCTTCAGTATCTGCCAGTACTGCTGGTGGTACCCATGTGTATATTTTGAAGATGATTGGCTAATAACTTTTCAGCCCTGATGTTTACAAGGGGCTTTTAGATAATAAAAAAACCCACTTTTTGTAGCAAACAAATCTTCACTGTTTGTCAAAAAACCCAAACCTCTGATATTTCTCAGGAATGATAAATTATTTTTTGCATGGGATTTTCTGGGGATCTGATTTAATTAAAATATCTTTTTATTCTTTTAGACATCTCAAGTTCAACTTCTAGAGATGGAACACCAACGCTTAACAGCAATAATTCCCCATTGTTTGTATGTATTTTTCATGGTTTTGTTCACGTCAGTTCAAATGTTAACACCTTGGAGGCTTTACGCAGATCTGAATTTTTACAGCTGAAGTTTCCATTTTTAAAAAAATAGCACTTCTACCATTAAAAGTGGGTTCTGGCTGTGGGAACTTAGAGGAACAGTAACAAAAAAATTACGGAGGTTGTTTTATGTATGCAAATTTTGACTGATGTCACAAGCATTACTCCATTTTGAGGGACTTGCTGTAAAATACAGTGAAATTGTAAAATAAGCAATCTAAAATCCTTTATGATCTGAGCACCAAACACTAGGCATCCTGAAGACCGTCCTAGTACAGGAACAGAGCAGATGCCACCAGGTGTCTGAGGGTCTGTCTGCTCTCTGTATTTGCAGTCATGTTGTGCATTTTCCATCACGCTGCTGGCATTGATTGCCTGGGGAAGGGTGGCATGAGGAATTGCATCCTCAGGAGCCACAAGGGAGTAGTAATTAGCCTGACAAAGGCTGCTGTTCTGCCTGCACCTGGTTGCCTCTTGTTTTATGCTTAGTTTGTGCTGTGTATGTGGCCTCTGTAAAATCTCCATGTTCCTTCTCAGATGTGTGTTTGAAGTTCATATTATGGCTTTGAAGAAAAATTTTTGTAGGTTAAGTTTTAATTGTAGATAAATAAATTCTGTGTATCAAGTAAAATGTGCTCTCTTTCAACAGATAAATGGTCCTAGTAGTTTGTTTGGGTCCGAAAATTACATGGGAATTGCAGGCCAAACTAGAAATGACTTTTCCAATGTTTTTAGCAGTACAACTGCTAATATACCTGTATCTCCAGCACTGGCGGGAAGGAACCCACTGGAAGGCACACATGAGCTAAGACAGGCCTGCCAGTTATGTTTTGTCAAAAAAGGTAAGGAGCTATTGGACTTGATGGGGTTCATTTTTTTTTACTTAAAAAGCACACATTTAAAATCTTCATGTTCATAATTTAACACTGTTGGCTTCTAAACCACGTTAATCCTGACTTGTTCTTTGCAGATGTAGCACGATCTTATGATTGGTGAAATATTTCAACCACTATTTTATCTTCTTTCCTCTTGTCTTTATTTCTTGTCCTAATAGATTCTTGATTTCTAAACCCAGCACAAATCACCACACGCTTTCCCTGTGTGTGAGGTCATTCACATTCTGTATCCGCTTTCCTCCCAAACCCCAGGGTACTGTGAAGAGTGACACCTTTGCTCAAGACTAAATAAAACTTGCAATACTCTCTCTGATTGGCCATGGGGAATTGAACTGCAGTTCAAAGTACCTGGTAACCTTCACATCCCATCTGTTTTATTGTTCTTTCAAACTAATTCTAAGTCATAATCATGAGGCTTCCAAACCTGAGTAATAATTAACTCCACTGTATTGACTTAAAGGAGCTTAACCAGTATTGGTCATTAATATAACTAATCTTTGAGGCCTGAGCTGTTGCTGTTAAACAGAGTCATATTCTAAAGGCAATAGCTTCTATTAAAACTAATCTTAAAAATAAGCATTGTGTTTAAAGTTACAGGTATCATTGATATTTATGTACTAATAAAGAATTGTATTGAGACCTTTAGGGGATGACTATTGTACTCTTAAGAAATTCTATACTAGTTTAAATTTTTTACTAGAAAAATCTACAAAGTGAAGTTTGAAAAACCACAGAACATGTTTTGCTAAAGCTGGAGCTATAACATATTGGTGAGAGTACTTAGCATGTTCCTGGCTTCACCTTTTATGTCAATGCATCTGCTTCCTCTCTTTCTTTCCCTCTCTATCAAAGCTTTTAAATGTCTCCTGCTTTTACTGTCTTTTGAAATTACACGGTTCCATCATCTTCTTGTCCAGAGAAAACTGGGTCGTGCTCTTCTTCTTTAGTCTCATGAATAGCAAAATTCACTGATTATTGCTCATCTTCAGATGCTCCTCCTGATGTCTTCATTTAGTACCATCTTTGAAGCTGGGCCTATTTTTGTTTTCAAAATCACAAAGTTCTGGGATTGGCATTTATCTTTTTGGCACATGTGAACTTCTTACCAAGTGTGTTTTGTCTCTGAGCATAATACCTCTCCTCATAAAATAAATGCTGAAGGTTAAGAGAGCCATTTACTGATCACTGGGATTCACCTGCATTGACTTACTATAGATAAGCAATTTAAGTTTTATAAACTAGTGTTATTGGAATGGGTACTTTGGAATTTGAAAAAACACAGCAATTTGGTGACCCAAAGCAACCTTAAGGCTGTAACACAGCATCCCTCCCCAAATATAAAATAACTTGTGGGTTTTTTCTTGATGAGAATGCCTTTTGTAAGTATTTGGGTTTTTTTTTTCTATTTTGCTCAACAGGGTGGTTAATGACTTTTAGTTCTTCAGAGCTGCTGGTGCAAGTAGGAATTCTGTACAGTGTGTGTGTGTACTTTGCTTTTGGGCTTCTATGCCAGTCTGTGTATGGACATGTTCATGTTTGATGCAATTTCTGCAAATACAATGCAATTTATGCAATTTTCTGTGATTGTTTCAGGTCCTAAATTATTGGATTATGCTTACCATCCCAATTTAGAACATAAATGTAAGAAGGATATTTTAATTGGCAGAATAAAAAACTCTGAAGATAAATCATGGAAAAAAATACGTCCAAGACCAACAAAGACACAGTATGTGGGACCATATCATATATGTAAAGGTAGGTGTTACAGAGAGTAAAAATGGGAATGCCTACACTCAAAGTAATACAATTTAGCTTTTTCATAGTGAAGTGTAGAAAGAATTTTTATTTATTCTTATGGGATATGGAGAAGGAAGTTCTGGGTTGTTTATAATTTCAGAGGCTGTAAGGAGAGCCATATTTTGACCACTGTTATGATTATTAGGGAACAGACAGTGTACTTCTGTACTGTTCTCCATCAGGAGTAATTTTGCTTTTGAGTGTTGGATGTTTAAAACAGCAGCAAAAAAACATTTTTGGTAGACTTTTGCAATGTGTACTTCTACTTATGATGTAAGCAAAATGACTTGTGGATTAATGAGCAGCTTTATTTGAGCAGAAGGTGTTCTGGGTTCTCAGCTGGGTTCTCGTTGCCCTAGATTAGTGCAGGATAGTTGATGGAGGTGTGCATTATAGCTGTTTTGAGGAGTTTTACATTTTCACCAAGTCATTCAGCGTAAGGTTTTGCTTCTGTTAGATTGAAGTGACAAATTTACAACAGATCTCTGTAACTTCCTTATTAAAAGTATTTGAAAGGGATATAGTGGAAGTTTTCAGATGAATTTCCAAAACAAGTTGTGTGAAATCCTGTTGAATGCTGTCCTTTGAGATGTGGCTGCTGAGGAGGAGTGCAGGTACCCCGGCCATTGCACCTTTGCCTATTGCCAAGAGGAGATCGATGTGTGGACGCTGGAGCGCAAAGGAGCCTTCAGTCGAGAAGCTCTTTTTGGAGGACCTGGAAGGATCAACTTGACTGTGTCCCAACTTCTTCAAGAATACCATGGATTATTTATGTTTCTTTGTGAGGTGCTGCTTTATTTCTCGTAACACAATAAAAATGGGAATGCATAATTAAACTATGTAGGAAGAAATGCTTAGGTTCATAAATTACTATTTTGTAACTTTAGAAACAGATTTTCAGTAATTATCTGACTGCCTTTAGATGAGAGACTAAATGAAGTATCTGTTAAAATCTTTAAGGTAAGGTATATTTTTAATTGTCCAAAATATATACTGTAAAATTACTTGTTTTTATATTCCAGAAATGTTTTGATCACAAGCCCAGAATAATAAGCAAAAGGAACAAGGATAACTCATCTTCTTGTTCTCACCCTGCTATGCATGAATTTGAAGACAACAAGTATGTTTGAAATACCATCTCTATAAGCTGCAATTTAAAAGCAAAGGCAGTTTTTAGTACTGACTTTCATTTCTTACCTGTTGGTCAACTTTTCTTCCCTGCTGACTGTTAGGCTTTGGCAGTATAGGCAAGACAGACTTAAAGAGCAAGGTTTGACAGATGTAACTAAATTAAAGTGGGCTATTTCTTTATCAGTCATTCAAAATTAGTGGTGTCTGCCCTCACCTTTGAATCTTATGGGCTTTGCTGTCAGGTTGTTAATAGCTTATCTACCTGGTGAACTGTATTGCTGTAAACAGATGTGTAATGTTAAATTAAAACAGGAACTCCTAAGTTGTTGTTTCTTTGATATGTTTTTCTTATTTTGCTGTAGTTTTAACTCAGGTTTACCTTAATTACAGTGTATAAAACAGACATACTCCTTACTAACTCAGTTGATAAAAAAACAGTGTGAGGAGTGTCTTTAATTATTCTTGGAATAAAAAAGTTTTTATTGTTGTAATACTGAAAAGTTTTGGAGAATTAAGAGACTTTTTTCTTTGCATGATGTAAAAGTAAGTTGGGAGCATTGGAATTGCTTTGTTTGTATTCCAGTTCCCTGTACTGAGGAAGCACTGCTGCTAGAAGAGCTAGGCTGTTACTCTTCTGCATCATCTCTTCCTTAAATGGTGCTCTATAAAGGAATAAGTACGTCAGTTAGTAATTAGATCAGGATGTATACTTGAAAGTGGATGTGATCTGCTTTCCTTCTTGGAAACCAGTGATCCAGCTGGATTGAAATCAGTAATGGTTTGCAGGAGAGGGACTCTGGATTCCCAAGAGAACTGTTTAGTGCTATTTAGTGTGTTTACTCAGCCTAGAAATGATGCTTAGATGTGACCTCCTTCTGGGAACTTTCCTGACTTTCTGATTTCAAGTAAAAAGTATTTAAAGGATATTTGAACAAGCTGTGGGGGAGGGTGGTTATTTTAAAGAGTATCTAAAAGTGACTTTTCAAAACAGGTGCCTTGTCCACATTTTGCGAGAAACTATGGTGAAATATTCCAAAATCCGCCCTTACCAAGCGCGGTGTCAGCTCGACCTGTGCAGGCATGAGGTGCATTATGGCTGCTTACGAGAGGATAAATGCTTTTATGCTCACAGTCTGGTGGAGCTTAAAGTCTGGATAATGCAAAAGGAATCAGGTGTGTTGAGTAAAATACTCACTTCACTCCTCATTGTATTGCCACTTCTTCCTTTTCTTGACTCCCTCTGAAATTAGCAGCTTGGGATCAGTGCAGGAAGCAAGCAGGAGCAACCTGCTGCCTCTCAGCTTGCATTTTGGAGGGGTTTTCCATGGTACATACAGTGAAGACTTTGTAATGATGTTGGCATTACAGCTCTAGTACATTATGTTTAAATACTGAAAGATGCACCTTAACTTAATGTGAGCTGTATGTCATTTCAAAACCTTGTATGCTTTCCATTGGGGATGATACAGATAATATTTCTGTTTTGGATGCCCTCACTATGTTCTTAAGTGTGTGTGTGTGTGTGTATGCACATAACATCATATCCAGGGTGCAAACGTATATCACACATGGGTGAATACTTCCACAATATACAAAAAGAGAAATGGGTAAAAGCTTTGGAGCTTCAGTAGCATTCCAGTTTGTGCATGTCTGTAAGGCTGCAACAGTCATAAGTACTCAAAGCCTGTTTCCCTTCCTTTACAGGTATTTCACATGATACTATAGTTCAAGAATCAAAGAAGTACTGGCAGAACATGGAAGCTAGTGCACATGGAACACAGGTATTTTCATTTTTCCATGCAACTAATCGTGCAGTGACTGTGGTGATAATACTTTTTTATCTGCATACATAATGTAGCTTATTTTAGAAATTACTTTTTTAACGGTTTCCAAATAATTTCTTTCAGTGTAGGCTTTCTTCAGCTTGCTCACTCAGACTAAAGTGCCTGCTCTGCTGCTGTGCAACTCCTTTTTGCTTTGTTCTGTCCCAGGTGGGACATAAAATGTAAATACAAGTTCAAAGTCAGCTGCTCTAGGGAATTGATTATCTTTTCGATATGTAGTGCTTTTATGTGTTTAGCTTGTACATATCACAACTTCAGGGTTCATATACCTAAATCAGAAATAAGTTCAGTTAAAAAATGCATTTGTTAAGAAGTGTCTAGTTTGAAATGACAAGTTGAGCTATTACAAGGTATGCAGTGTAATATCTGCTTCCCAACATGTGTTGAAATCTCTACCACAGGGGGTAATTAATAATTATATACGGATATCTTTGCAGATAAAAAATAACCTTTTATTGTTGGGTTTTTTTTTTTTTTTTTGGCTTAAGATTCTTGGGAACCAAATGAAATATGGATCACTTAATTTGAAGATGAAGTTTGTTTGTGGGCAGTGCTGGAGAAATGGTCAAGTTAGCGAGCCAGACAGAAACAAAAAATACTGTAGTGCAAAGGCAAGACACCCGTAAGTAAGATTAAACAGCGAAAATTCTTCTGTTTTTCAGCCATTTAAAACCTCTTCTGGGAAACTGTTGCTTCTTAGGAAAGAATCATACAAGGAATTTAAAGAAAGCAAACATACTGAAGTAGGACAGAGTTATCTCTTTGTAGTATGCTAATAATTGGTACTGAGAAACACTTTGATGGCTACCAAAGTGTTTTTGTTTTGGTTTTGGAGAGCTTTTTGGTATTAAGGTTTTTGGTCAAGTTTCAGTAGAACTTCATTTAATCTTAAATATATGGTGAAAGCTTTAAAAATAAATTCAGCTTTCTTGGTTCTGCCTCTGTGCAGAAATTGTGATTTTTTGGAATAGTATTTTCTTTCATTGAATGCTTGTGGTTTCAGATGGAGCAAAGATCGCCGTGTGGTGCTGGTGATGTCTAATGAACGTAAGAAGTGGATGACCATTCGTCCTCTTCCTGCAAAGAAACAAGTGCCTCTGCAGTTTGATGTATGTTAACCTAAACTAATGTTTTGGTTAAGAAAATAGATAATAGTCACTGGAAAATACGAGTAATTGGGCTGGTTATATCAGTTCAGCAGAAATTCCCATGGGAGTTGGTAGGAAAATGTTTGTAGTGTTTCTACAACGCTCAGCCTTAGAAAAGCACTGATCTCATGTGACTACTGAAGTCCTTACTTGTCAGTGGGAGTAAATATTTCTGAAATAATTTATACATATCTGTGGTCTGGTAGTGTGATAGGAGGCAAAAAGTACTCATAGTACTTGCTTCCAGCAGTTCTCTTTTTCTAACTATAATTAATGTGGTTTTTTTGTAAAATAAACATTTTTATTTTTTGCATTCTATAAATGTTTGACTGGGAGGGGAAACACTATGTAAGACTGAAAAAAATTTTGAAATTCTGCTAGCATCCATTCTGCTTTACATTCTTAAGGATTTTTTTTTTAATTCATGTTCCAGTTGTGCAATCATATTGCTTCAGGCAAGAAATGTCAGTATGATGGAAACTGCTCATTTGCTCACAGTCCTGAGGAGAGAGAGATGTGGACCTATATGAAGGAGAACAGCAGTAAGTAGAAGAGTAAATCTAACATGTTGTAAATCTAACTGTTCTGCTTTTCATTCTTGTACTTCAATTACTTTTTAATCCAATTTCTTTAGTTATCTTTTGTAGTAAACCCTGCAGGTGCCCTTGTCTTTGAATTTAAATAAACTCAGACCAGGCATTCAAAAATAGTATTAAATAAAAATAGCTGTACTGTATATTTGTTGCTTGATGGTTTTTTTAGCAATAAAGTAGTTGGTACTGGTTTTTTTAGTTGTCTTAGAAATATTGATCCTTGCAGCAGCATTAGTTGGTGTTTGTACTCTGTATTGCCATGTGCACATACATGGATTCATGGAATTACATATGAGGGAAACTATTTGCAGAACAATCCCCCTCCCAGTGTATTTACTGGGAATCACCATTCACTTTCTGTTGCTGACTTTACTATCCCATCAGTGTTACTGGGGAGAAAGCATCGAAAATCAGAAGTAACAAATGACATAAATGATCAGATCATGGTCTGCAAGAAAGCAAACTAAATTTACCAAAAGCTGTAGCAGACATGAGATTAGTCCTTTGAAATTCAGGTATTGGTATGCAGCAGCACAGTTGCTGTCTGTACTTTGGGTGCCCATTCAGAAACCTGTGACCTCCTGCTGTCCCCTCAAGAGGCACAGAGGGCTCTTGGTAAGTAGCCAGAGATGCCTCTGCCCCTTAGCTCTTCATCTCTGAACTGTGGAACTGTCTACATTTGTTTTCTAACCTTTTCCTTCTTAGAATAGGTGGGGACTGAATTATGCTCACAAACTCAGTCATTTATCTAGTGCTCTCAAACTTTTGCCTTAATTGCTAATTACTTATTTTAGCTTCTGCTCTCATTAGTTCAAGACTTGGAGCAGTTGTATGACATATGGCTAAAAACTCAAAAACCAGAAAAAGGAGATGATACAGCTGCTCAGGCAAACAAAGAAAATGGGAAGCAAATTCACATGCCAACTGACTATGCTGAAGTTACAGTAAGTAATCATAGGTATAATCCTAAATCCAAGCATGTGGGGGTTTTCTGGGCCTTTTTTCCCCCAGTTAGTAACTTAGGTTGTTTCCCTTATTTTCTTGGTGCTTCCTTAGACCATAGATAGCTACACTAAATGTGACTGACTCTGGACATCAGTTCTTCTAAAGGCAGTGGAGATCATAAACCTTAAGTGCTTGTTAAAATATTTGTGTCTGTTTAGGTAAACAATATCCTGCAAGCCAACATAAAGAAAACATTCAAAATGTATTAGGAGAAGTTCTGTCCTTACAGCATTGAGTTCACAATGTTTTGTTTTCAAATTCCTTGTAAAACAGGTGGATTTCCATTGTTGGATGTGTGGGAAGAACTGTAATAGTGAGAAGCAATGGCAGGGTCACATTTCTTCTGAAAAGCATAAGGAGAAGGTTTTCCACACTGAGGATGATCAGAACTGCTGGCAGTATCGCTTTCCAACCGGATATTTTAGCATTTGTGATAGGTATGTGTTTTCTAAGAATGCAAAAATGCTGAAAAATGACAGTTCATAGTTTAAATAATTAAGGCAGTTACTGGTTCTGACAAAGTTTCTAGTATTTCCTGATTTGCATACATCTTTCAACAAGGAAAAAAGTAATTAACAGTATTTTAACATGTTAGAACTCAGGGAGTGACAAAGGTGCCTAACTTTGGAACACTGCCTGTGTGATGTTAATGAATGGTAGCAAGTTCATAGCAGCTGTGTGAAGTGAATATTGTTGGTATTATTACAAGTTTACTAGGCATCTGCATATTAATTAGAGCCCAAGAACAGTACCTAGCTGGACAGTGATACTGGAGCTTCAAGGCAAGTAAAAATGGTGTTAGCATCAAACCAAATTTGTTAAAATTGAGTATTTGTTACTAGAAATTATTTATGAACATGTGGAAGAGAACTTCGAAGACCTGTTGGTTTTCCCCAGCACTGGTTGTATGTTTTGCTGCTCCCTTTAATTCTTAAATGCAGCCTGTTTTACCTGACTTCATTAGATTTTTTTCCTTTTTTTTTTCTTTTTTTTTTTTTTTTTTGTAAATCTGTTGAAATCTTTTTGGAAGGCTAAAAACTTTGGAATCGAGCATTCTGGAGTTTAAGGTTCAGTTTGCTGGTACGGATCCCATTGTTACTCCATTTTCAGTTGAAGATTTTAAGTGTCTTGAAGATCTTGAGAAACTGCATAGCAGAGAAAGCAAGTTATTTTTCATTTGCAGTCTTTGCATGAAAACTTTCATGTCCCTTTACTGAATTTTTAAGTAGCATTCTAAATGTATTTGTTTTGAACATAACAGGCCTTGGATATGCAGCATAAAGTGAATACAAACTGGTGTTTGCTGTTAAGGTGTTCTGAGTATTCTAACTTCAAATTTAGTTAACAAGGGTAATTAATTAATTGAATTTTTTTAACAATAGTCGTTCCTTAGTGAGTTAAATGATAAGGTGTTCATTAACATGATGAACTTGATGGTTTCAAGCATTATCTCAGTCTAAGTGGGAACCTGAAGAATAGAAAGAAAAGACCCATCTTTTGTCCTCTGTAAATATTTGACAGCTGGGAAAGAAAAACACAACCAAATGCTAAACAGAGTTAGTGTCATCTAACTTTTAAAAGTATATACTCTTCCAATTTTATTTTGTCCTTACCTACGTAGTGTATTTGAAAAACATGACCTGAAGAAAATACAGACACAGAAGTGATCATGGTAATTCTATGAAAACACTGTTCAAAATCTGTCTTAACAGATATATGGCTGGTACTTGCACTGAAGGAAACAACTGTAAATTTGCCCATGGAAATGCTGAACTCCGTGAGTGGGAAGAACGAAGACAAGTTTTAAGAATGAAACTCAGCAAAGCAAGAAAAGATCACTTGATTGCTCCCAGTGATAATGACTTTGGAAAATATAGTTTTTTGTTTAAAGATTTAAACTAATACTGAGATGACACATACATGTTATCAGCTGGAAGCGTAAACCAGAAAATTTGACAATAATCAAAAGCATGTGACAGAAAAGCTGCAGGTTTTCTGCTTTTATTGGCATACATTGATCCTCCTGAACAGCAAAGTATGGTAGATTTAGGGGGATTGAGCAGACCTGTCTATGCTCTCATGAAACAGAGTGGTGATTAAAAAAATCTGAAGTATTATGTGCTTACTCACCTCCTGTTGAACAGAATGTTAGGAAATAGAAGGGGGGAAGAGTGGTTATAATATCTAGGAAGCCCCCTAGTCTCAGACCTTCAGTTGAAAAACTTTAAGGTATCAAGGTATTGCAAAAAGGAGTGTTGGTGGGCTAAGAAAATGATGGATGAAAATTCTTCAGATCTTTTAATGGAGAGGATTTGTTTAAAACAAAGTTTGCTACTTATCTATATGTAGGTTGCTAAAAAGGATTTTCTTATTAAAGATTTTAAACAAAATAACCATTTAACTGCAATATATGTTGAATGGGTATTTTTTCTCTTTGTATGTTTCAATATAATTTACTGAAAAAGGATCTTGGGAGGAAAAGTATTAATTTTTGAAAATGAAGTAGTTAAAATTCTGTTTCTTGGTCTTTGCTGTTTAAATGATGATTTTGAAAGATTACACTTGTATGTCAGTATTGTGTATTATTGTATGGACTAATGTTGCCTGTAATAAAGAGAACTTTACACAAAGCTGTTTTCTGCATGTAGCCTCTCAGGACTGAGATTTTGTAAAAACAGTGATTTGCCAGTTAGCAAAAGCTTGAGCACCTGTAGCTAAACATTACTGAGTTGGTATTTGTGTCGCTAGTGGCTCATTTGCAGTTTTCTGTATTGTCATTAGCCTATGGCATCACTGAAGTAACAGAAATTGCCAGTAAGTTGTGATGTAGCAAGCAGTTTGGAGCTTTGGAGTGCTGGGACGTGTTTTCAGCCTTAAACATGGACATGAACCATGGCCTCAGCTGCACGGCGGATGGTGCTTCCCATTGTCTTTCCTGCAGAGCACAGGAAATGGAAAACAACTTGTGGGCTGAGCTGACTCCTGAGCCTTTGGGGTTTCCAGTCACTGGAGCTTCTGTTGTGTTTTGGCTTCTCTGCAGATCCTGCTTTCAGCTTTGTGTTTGCTTATTTCCTTTTTTTTTCTTTCCCAAGTTTCTTTCAGCCATTCATTTCAAAATAACTAAAACTAGGTTTCTTCTTCCCTCCCTCCTCCTTTCCCCCCTGGTACTTTTTCTCTGTTCCTGGCTGAGCTTACATAATTAGAAGAGCTTTAACAATGACCTTAGTAGTTCGAATGTAGTCATTGGGCACACATTGTGTATGTAAAAAGCGTTGAACCAAAGTTCAATGATGTCCATACACGCCATGGATGCTGCGTCACTTCACAAAAGCACAACAAATTTGAAACCAGCACCTTACGTGTGCTTCAGCCATAGCTTGGGGCTCTTGCGAAGTGACTGCTCCTCCCAGGCTGGGCTGCAGTACACTGGTGTACGAAACTAGCTTGGTGTTTGAAATGCCGCCTGCTGCAGTGCTGATTTTTTACGTTGTTTCTAATAAAGTGAGCGTGAGACAGAGTTCTGTG
The DNA here is from genome assembly GCA_024734555.1 of Trochalopteron elliotii. NCBI lineage: Eukaryota > Metazoa > Chordata > Aves > Passeriformes > Leiothrichidae > Trochalopteron > Trochalopteron elliotii. Next base: position 1,350,561 of record JANPWX010000244.1, read on the forward strand.
GACACTGTTATTTGTGTGACAAAACCTGATTGTATCGTGTGCCTTTCTGAATTGTTTTCTCAATTTTATGCTTTCATTGTTTAATGTAAGTGCTCTGTAAATCATTGGAAGTAATTCTAGACAAAACTAAACATGACATCCTTGTTCTGTAAGGCCGGTGTGAACTCCTTCCTGGCTGCGGGGTGGGGGCTGTTGGGGAATAGCCGCCGGCGGGGCTCGGGGATTATTCGTCCGCTGATCCCGTCCACGGGACTGGTAACGGTGCCGATGCCGAGAGCGAGATGCGAGCACAGCAGTCGCCGTACCGTTTCTGCGGTGCCGAGCGCAGGAGGCGAGGACGGCACTCCCCGCCCCGGTTTTCCCGGTGCCGCTGGCAGGACGTGGAGCGCCGGGCCGGCTGTGCGCCTGCTCGGGCGGGCGGACGTGGCGCTACTACGATATGCGTGACAGACTT
>JANPWX010000244.1:1351357-1386578 GCA_024734555.1 Trochalopteron elliotii
TCAGGATATGCAGGGCAGTGTCTGAGGATAAACCAGGCTCTGCTCCCTGGGGCCCTGGAATGGAACGGGAGGCAGTGGGCAGGAACTCTTCCTCAGGAAGTTCCACCTGAACATGAGGAAGAACTTCTTCACTGTGAGTGACCGAGCACTGGGACGGGTTGTCCAGAGAGGCTGTGGAGTCTCCCTCGCTGGAGATATTCCAGAACCATCTGGACGAAATCCTGTGCCCTGTGCTCTGGAATGACCCTGCGTGAGCGTGGGGGTGGGACCAAAGGACCTACTGTGATCTCTTCCAACCTGCCCCATTCCGTGGCCCCGTGTCAGGCACGTTGTGGACATGGAGCTGCTTTTGCTCGTTTCCAGAGGTAACTGGGGCCTGGCGCTGCTGCGGGAGGGCCGAGGGGGCTCTGGGCTGCAGCCCTGCCCTCGGCGTCGCCAGGGGCCAGACGAATCCGCCCTGTCCCATGCGTTGATGTCATCAGCTCCCTTTGCCTGCACCTGCTTCGGACAGAAAGATGTTTCATGGTTACCCTGCCGCTCTGCTGGTGCTCCTCTTGGGAGCAGGAGCTTCCTTCTTTGCACAGGACTCTCCAGTTCCTGTTTGCCCAGAGCTGGTGTACGTGGAACCAGGCGATGTTTGTACTGGAGGGGCAGAGAGCAGTGGCAGTGAGCGGTGGGCACAGGCTGCTCGGTTCTGGAGCCTAAACCAGGATCTAGATCTTCTGGATGGGTTTTAGGTCAAGGTGACTGTTACGTGCTCCAGGTCATACTATATTAAGAACATCTACTCCACTTGGGGTTTAATTTTGAGATTTGGAGAAGGCTACAAGGTACTGATTATGTCCCTGTTCCACAGCATCCGACAAATTTTTGTTCCATGAAACACTTGATTCAGAGATAATGCTTCTGAAAAATGCTAAGGCCTTCTTTGCTTACCTGTCCACAAGATTACTTGAATCAGAGGGAATTTTAAGTCTCTGAATGAGTGCCTCTGCGTAGCTGTGCCTCCATTCCAGGAGACTGTACTTCACAGTGACCAGATAATGTAGATGCAATTATAAGCTCTTGCCATATTTCAAAATGTATGGTGAAAGATTTCTGAACATAATCACCTCCCTGGTGTTACATTACTAAGAAAATAATACTTTTTTTTATACTTACAATGATGCTTCCTGCTCTCCTCTATTTAAAACCTGCATATTCCTCTCATTTTACTGCTAGCTGTGTTTGAAAGCTCACAAAGAGAATGTGTTTGGAATGTGGTTCTCACCACCCTGTAATCTAGAAGTTTGATTTAAAGGATTCAGCTTTTCAGATACTAGTTAAATAGGCAAACTAATATCAGATAGGTATTCCCTGTTTGGTTGCTGTCAGAAATATAGAAAATTCAGGTGCAAAAATTCCTTGTGCAGTTTGGAGCATGGTTAATTGCACATGTTAACTATAAATACAGGACATAGTTTGTCACCACATGTCAGTGTGATTTACTAGCAAGACACCGGGGCATAGGTACTGCCACTGCTCTTACAATATATAACTTTTGAGATCAATGGATTAAAAGTACAGAAAGGTAAAATTCCGGTACTACAAGGCAGTCCATTAGTGGGATTTGAAGTCTTGCAGGTTTGTAGTGACTCAAGGAACAGCCAGATGAGACCTGACCTAGCATGGGTTGTTATGGATAGCCTGTGGTCTAGAACCTGAATTATTTCTGGCACTCAGCAGATGTCTTTGAGACAACCCCACTCTCGGCACTGTGCAATCAAAGGGGCTGCTGGTCCTGTCGGCATTTGCATGTGCTTCCCTTTTTTACCAGGGTGTTCTCATGGAAAGTTTAAGTTTTTGTGGGCTCTGGCAGCAGCTAAATAACACAATCAGTGTTTTAATAAACAGCTTGTGACTATTATGTTTGTGTAATCGTTTCTTACATAATGCTCAGTTTATATGAGTGTAAATTTTAGGGGTTTTCTTAGGGAAATTAGTCAAGGTATTCTATTATATATTTGGTATTGCAGAGGAAGACATTTAGCAAATCTGCTTAAGCAGCTGTTAGCTATTGATCTGTTATATTTTGGCTTTTAATAATTACTGGAGTTTATATCATATTTGAAGGTAGTTGTGTAGTTTCTGACTCATTCATGTCATGGGACTTCTACTGACATGTTCTACCCGTTCTTGCAATTTGGAGCCAATTCATTATCTAATTTTTAAGTCTTATGCTGTAATTCTTGAACCAGTCATTTTCTTTTGGTTGAATTCAGTGGAGGAAGCAGAGATTTTAAACATATTGAGGTTGTCTGTTTTCATTAAACTAGATGGAGAGGAGAAATTCTAGCTGCTGTATCTGAAGAAGTGTTGTGCTTTCAGCAGCTGATCAGCCTGTGTCTGCCAGAGTTCACACTGGGTAATAGGCTCTGTTTATATAAACAACACATCACAAAGCTTTATGACCAGTATCTCTTTTCTTATCAGGGTGCTGTTACCTAAAGTACAAGTGTTAAAAGAGGATGAGGCCAGGGAAGAAATCAAAAGAAATCACTCTTACTGGTAATTTTATGCTCTGCAGCAACCAACCATAAGCGTGTGAGCTAACGTATCCATAAACACAGTGCATGGTATCAGAGTGTGACTTTCTAAAGCTCATGAAGGGTGATCTTTAGATTTTTATAGTATTTTGTGAAACTAACTCAGATAACATAAATTGTAGTCGTTTTGCATCAATTTCTAAAGTTTTGTCATTGCATGACTTTTGCTAAGAATAAAACTTAGGGCTTTGGGCACACTTTTTTAACTACTGTACAGCCTCAATAACCACTCTTAATTTTCTTCCTGCAGCCGGGCAAAAGATGTAACAATGCCAGCGAAGCTTCCAGTGAATTTTTTCTCCACAAGATCTCCAGTGGTTGACCTTTTTCGGGGGCAGCTGGACTATGCAGATCAGCTCCGGCAGGATTCAGAGATTGTGCTGTATTTCTTCTACGCGCCGTGGTGCGGGCAGTCCATTGCAGCAAGAGAGGAAATAGAACGTGTGGCCAGCAGATTGTCAGACCAGGTAACTCCAGAGAAGATACCAATCTTAAACATGACCTGATAGCTTTTCAGTGTCCAAGCTGATCCTGATTTTTGTCTTCTCATGAGAAACAGTAGGACTTGAATGCTCACATTTCAGGGAAACTTAGCTTAGCATACAGAGTGGTAGAATAAATGGAGACAGCCTCTCATTCCTGCTCAATTGTCTGTTATTTCTGCTTTTGAATGGGGAAGATTACAAGTTTCTTGTTGAAGAGTGTTTTCAGATTATTCACCTGCCTTCAGACAGACATTCCATGGAATTTGCTTTCAGTTCTGGGATCCTTGGAGACACTGGTAATCATATAAAGATTGTAACCATAGCACTGCTTTCAAAGAGTTGGGTGCCTGTGAACACTTCACAGGTACCACTGTCCTAAACCTCCACTTGTTGAGCTCCACTCTGCAGAAAAAGTAATTAATGTAGGTTGTGATTAAATTAATAAATTTGAAGGATTTAGATTAAGAAGTGTAAAAGCTAGAAAGAATAGTGACCAAAAGGATTGCTTTTGCAAAATTACAAAAAGAAATTTTAAAAAAGTTTGTCTGTGACAGATGTAGAATACTGAGTTGAAAAGGCCCTGAAAATATCAGATGAAATGGATTGGAAAAAGGTACATCAAGTACGTTTTAGATAAAGTAGGTCACAGTAGTGTACTCTGTTAACTGTGATTTTTTTTACCTGCTTTGCAGGTGCTGTTTGTGGCTGTAAATTGCTGGTGGAACCAGGGGAAATGCAGGAAGCAGAAGCATTTCTTTTATTTTCCTGTGATACACTTGTACCATCGGAGGTAAGATTTCGTGTGTACAGTCTAGATTTTTTATTGTTGTTTTGGGAAACAGAGGTATCATATAAAGTGTTGCATTTTGAAAATGTTACATTTCTGGCTTCAGTAAATAGTTTTTGGGTACATTCTAGGTGAGCTCATCCTGTATGCTACTCAGGTGCCAGGTAGGGCTGTAACCGTCAGTTAAATGACATGCTGGGCAATTCTTCATCCTTATGGAAATTTTGGGTTGCCTGTGAATCTCCTGGAGGTTCTGCCTCCAATGAAAAGAATTCAGAGTTACATATTAATTTCTGATGTCTGCTTGCTCTGTGGATGGATTATAACAACTGGTCCTAATTTATGACAGCATTAAAGAATGTACACAAGGGTCGTTGAAGTTAGTGGCATTTAAGTGCATATTTAAATTGTACTACATACTGAAGACCTTGTTCTAATTTTGAACTCTGCGCTTACTTTTTTAGTTCCCACAAGATATCCCACTAAGTTCCCACTAAGATATCATTGTGTAAAATATAATATAGCCTCGCTTTTATTTTTTAGTATTTGTATGTATTGGGGTTTTTTTTCTCTGTGTGGAGCTGAAGGTAAGGAAATACAGTTTCTAACACTGCATAAAAGCGTTTATCCCTTGTATTTTACTTTTTATTTTGCTAGTCTTGAACTGCAGCTCTCTTTCATTACAGAGGCTGATTTTGTTTTTTGGGGAGAATTTATGCTTGGGGAGGAGCAGTCCTGGTCTTTGTTAGCTGAACTTGTAATAGACACGACACACTGGCATAATTCAAATGGTAATAAAAGAACCCTACTGGGATATACATTGAGTGAAACTTACTTGAACTTGAAATTACAACACAGTAGATGGATGCACTTGGTGTCATCAGTAACCTTAAACAGAGTTATAACAAGATGAGGTGTAAGTCCTATTGATACTTCATAAAATCCTGAAGGGCAGTGCACCCCTCATGCCTGAGATACTAAACCTCACATGTGGTGCCCTGGGCATGTGACATGTTGAGCAGTGAGTATTGCTGTGAAGACAGAGGTTTGTAATAAACAAATGGAGGATGTAGAATGATCTAGTGGGCTCCAGGAGACCATTTTGAAGCACCTCAATACAGGTATCTCAGTGCAAGTTGGGGATTTTCCAGGGTATCAGTATGTACAAGCTATATTAAAAATGCATCACATTAAATTCTTCAGTGGAAATGGACAAATTTCTTATGCTCTTTGTGTTTGATTTCATTTGGGACAATGATGCTTTGTCCAATCCAATGATAATTAGGAAGAGAACCTCTGGAATTCACAGCTGCAAGCCCCAGCCCACCTTATGTTTTAGCACTGCCTAACATTGTGTGAGCTGTTTTATCAGATGGCTGGGGGGGAGACTGGAGCTTTGCTGAGTCTGTTCATCAGCAGTGTAACTGAATTTATCCCTGCTTTACTGATTGCTGCTCATAAAAGCCTGCGTAAAAATATTGCACCTTTTCAGATTGATATTGTTTGAGATGCTGAAAAGACAAGAGAAAATAGTGATGTTTTTCAGATCTGTATGTCACGTGTGTTTTCTTCAGAAAAAGTGGAAAGATACGTATATGATCATGTAATTTATACCTGAGTTTCACCAAGTTGTTTAATGGGACTCAGAAGTGGTCTCCATCCCTCCATGCTCACCAACACTCTGCCCCTTCCACAGGTAGTCTGGCATTTCCCTCTGGTAACACAACTCCCTCATCAGTTACAGAAGCCACTGGTAAAACACAGAGAGCAATTCCCTAGAGGCTGAGCATGCTGTCTATGTAACTCCTATCTGCCACCCCCAGGAGGGACTCCTTACTGTTAATTTAAGTCTTAATGTTCTATTATTTTTTTTGGTACTAGTTTTGGACCAATTGAATACAAAGGCCCTATGAGTGCTGTTTATATTGAAAAGTTTGTTCGCCGGGTGATGACACCACTACTCTACATCTCGTCTCGATCAAAATTACTAGATTTCCTCTCAAATTATGAGGTACTTGTCTCTCTTCTCTAGCTTTACCAATGTGGTTCAGAAAGAGTTTGACTTGTTTAAGGATTAAATTTGATCTGCTCCAAAGTACCAGTTTATTTTCAGGATCCTGAAATCAGTGCCCTATAAATTTGTTAAAATCATAAGAATATGAAATGACAGATTCATAATGTTGGTTCCCTGTATAGTTAATATTATGATTTAGTGATGCTCTTAGTTTACATTATTTATTATGTAGAGACAACAATCAAAGTTGTTACCTCAACAAACTGTTGCATACAAACAAGAAAGAGAGAAATCTTTTCACAAAAATCTTGCTGTCTAAGTTGGGGCAGCATTTGAGAAATATATAATCATTACTTTAATTTTTAAAGAATAGTAAGCTTTTCTAGTAGGATAAGTCTTTTACTTGAAGCAAGGGCTCCTAATCACTTTACATGCAGTAACTTGATGATTTTAATCCACTGGTACACGGTGTTTTATTCGTTTTGGTCTCTTGTGTTTAGGGGTGCCAAGATTGGTAGCAATACTGGTAGAATGATAACTTCCAGTTAGACAAAATGTGCTTACAACAGAGCCATTTAAAATCCCTTTCTAACTGTTCATTCTTGTCTTGCAGAGTGCAGAAGTACCATGATCTTGCTAAAGCCCAAGCTGTTACAGCAGTGTGGAGAACCTGCTAAACAAATCAGTGCTGTGGCAGTGGGCACCACATGGGAGGGGCCCTGCAGTGTCTGGGGCTGGAGCAGATCCTGTGCTGCACATTGCAGTGCCTGGTTCTGCAGGATGGGGCACGACCTGTTCAGTGACAGCTGCCACAGTGCAGGGGACACACGCTGGGAGTTCCCCTGGGTAGATGCTGTGCTGGTCATGCCAGGAATTACTGCTGGGTTTGGTTTTCCAGTGTTCTAAGCAGGGATTGTGAGTGGGGAGTAGTGAATTGTGGCCTGTCTCTGGTGCTGATACGTTCTGTCATCACAAGCAATTCTGTTGTCCTTCCATTGCTTCAGTTTTGCTGTTCTAAAATTCTCAAACATTCCTTTGCCCCTTACAGAGATTTCAGGTTGCCATGCTTAGTTTTTGGTTTGTGTTATGTTAGTTCTTGGTAGGTTGCAGAAGGTAACTAATGAGCATATTGTCATTAAGCTTAAATTTGCTTTACAGTAAGAGGTGCACTTCCACTGGAAAAAGACAAAGATAAAAGACAAATTTAGGGGGCAACAAAAAGCATTTTTAAATTTTTAAATACTGCGCAGCAGTCGAACAGATATTTTTGTTTCTGCATTCAGACTTTCCCTCTTCCTGTGCCTGAAATTCTGTAGCTCCAAGTGCTGAGTTGCTCTTTATGTTCAGCATTTGTTGGTTCTCTTTTTTCTGAAATGACCCAAGAACAGAGGCTGTTCTACCTTGTTGCCCTGCAGTCATTCATGCCTGAGGTTCCATCCCAGACCATGGCTCCAGGTGCTCAGTGTCTTTCTTACCTTAAGTTATGCAAGAGGGGAAGGAGGGGATACAAAAGTAACAGATACAGATAAGATGAAAGAAACAGAATTGTTTATAAAGATGAATGCAGAGAAAACCATAGACACAAAGGAAAAGTTAGTTTTAAACTAGAAATAAACAGGTTGTTTCATTGCTTAAGTCAGAACTGTGAACATTTTCCAATGTTTTCCATGTGAGTTGAGAAATTGATACCTCTTGTAGGAGAAGATACAATCTAGGGGTGAGTCCTGTGTTTAAGAAGTGAGAAAGTTTGGGGAATAGAGTAGATTATGGGAAACTGGGACCTGTATGGCACAGACTGATTGCTATTTTGAGATCCTTGGCTAGTGTCTTCCTTTGACTTTCGATCTTCTTTGTATAAACAATATTAGGTTTTAGCAGAAAGGAAAGGACAGAAGACTGTCGAGGACTGCTATTGGGTACTTTGGCCACTGTCTGCTGGTGGATCATGTTTTTGTGATTTCACTGAAAAGCTAACTGATTTCAAGCTTAAAATAATTTGAAAGATTTGTCATCATCACTATCTAATTTTCAGTCCTGTGTTCTGATAGCGCATGGGTTCTGCAAACTAGAAGAAATTCTGATGAACAGAATCCAGTTAAATGTGAGAACAGGTGGTGTTTGTTACTTGGTCTTTAATTTGTTCCTCGACCTAGTCACGACCTAGTCGTGACATGCCGTGTTGCTCTCACTAGAGGGCGCTCAACCCCCATAAAAGTGGTTGAAGACGCGCAAGTTGCGATCCTGCGTTCTCTGATGCTGTTATGGTTGGTTTCTTTGGGGCTGTGGAATGATACTAGTGTAAAACTAGAAATGGATAAGAGTTAATTTTTGAGAGTAAGGAAAATGTGCCATTTGGAAAGCAGTTGAAATCTTGGAATGTTAAGGAAGATCTAAGTGAAATGAGCAGAAAGATGTGCAGTTCCTGCTGTAACTCAAGGTACCTGTGAGTACCAGTAATCAGATTTCCTTTGTTTTCTTACCTGCAGAGATGTAACAGTTTCATTTTAATCCAAACTGGCGTCTCTCATTCCTCATCTGACTGCCTCAGCTGCTAGAAATGGCCTTGGCCTCCTGAGGCATAGAGGAAGAAACAGGAAGCCACTGTGGTTAGACAAAAAAGCTTCACTCATTTATGAAAATTAAATGTGCTCAGGGAATTCATCATTTTCTGGTTTCAGGAGCAGTAGGACAGGAGCTGGTCTCTCTGGGGGTGGCTGCTATGTCTCTTAACATGATGTCAGCTTTCTGCTCTGCTCTCTTTGTGTAGGAATGCTTCCTGAGCATCAGTCAGCTGGGTAGATCTGACACAGACAGAGACTGACTCTTGTGTGGGGCCTGTGTTAAATGATGGTGTGACAATTTGCTTTCAGGTCTGGATACACAGTGATTTTAACATCACTGGAAAATGATGTTAAATGTAAATTTAATCTAGTATCAGTCAACAGTTTCTTTGCATTTCTACAGTACAGATTTAGTGGTATGGAATGTTGGTTCTTCTGTTCCCCAGAGAAGACACATTCCTTTCCTCTTCCTGCTTTCCTTCTCATGTTCACAGATAAAATGAGGCAGGAGCTGCCTGCTTGCACAACTCTGAGTCTGAAAAAATCACCTCTTTACTTCAATGCAATATAGCCAAAACATTTTCTAGAAATGACAAATTGGGATAGAAGTAACTGGAGTATTACAAGCATTTATCCAGTTGTAAACTAATCAGTAGCTGTGGGATTTTTCCTATCTTCTGTTCCCATTATTTCACTTTTTTTTGGCCTTTAAATTTCAGAGCTTTTTCATTGCAGTCATTTAGTGCTGCCTTTGTACAACTCTTCAAGTCAGCTGTAGTTTCAGTGACTCCCACCAACCTCTGCAAATTTTGTTCCTCATCCTTTCTTCCCTTTTCTAAAGTGCTTATAGAAATATTGAACTGGTTGAGTATCAGTACACATCCTGGCTGGCTGTCTTTGGCTGCTGAAAAACATTAATTTCTAACTGTTTTTTGTCTTTCCTGCTTATCTGGAAAAGGACCTTCCATGTTATTTCTTATCACCTTAGTTCCTTCAAGAGTGGTTGGTAACTTCTTCTAGACTTTAGGGAATTACAGCATGCTGCATGGAGTCATTTACATGCTTGCTTATTCTTTCCAAGTGCTGTGATAGGTTTGAGGCTGGTTGAGTGTTGCCCTGATGCAAAAGCCTTTTGATTGTTACAGTCTTGAACTGGAGTTTCTCACGCAGCTTCACAAAAACAATATGTATTTTTAGCATTTATCTATTGTTTACATTTTTCTGCTATGGGTGGAGAAATGTGATGGACAGTGATGTTCACCATCCAGGTCAAGAGGTGGCAACCTGTGTAGCCAATCTCTGGCCTTTTGTAAAAATGTATATATGGAGTCAGATTTATAGAATAAAGGAGTAGAAGCCTTCCCTTGACCTGCTGCGTCTGCCTCGTTCCTCGGGTGCCCTGAGACTGCCACAGTTGAGAAATAAAACTGCTGGCTTTTCTCCAGGAGAAATTACTCATCTGAAAATCCCTGTTCATTGTTAGTTTCCATGAACTTGCTGTTTGGTAATTGTTGAGATGCTTGCTAAGTCTGTTACTGATTTAATTGCATCCCACATCACTTTCCATTCCCGTGGTGTAGAGACCACGCAAGAAATTGGCTTCACTACAATTAAGGGTTTTGTATTTCCAAATATGAGTTTCATTAGGAGATAGCACTAAGAAGTCTTCACTAGTGACATGCTCAGGTTTGCTCCAAAGCCCTTCCTACAGACACTTGGTTTGAGACAGGGACTGAAAATGGTTTCATGGAAAGAAAAGCTCCAGCAAGCTCCACTCTAGCAATGCCCATGCTCCTAATGCTCCTGAGCACCCCTGTCAGTGTTTATTCCTCCAAGTTTAGACAGCAGCAGGTTCAGCTGGTTACTCCTAAGGGCCCACATGAAGATAGGTACCCAGAACTGCACACCGGTGGTTGCCTGGAAGCAGCTGCTCATCAGTAACAGACTGGATGTAGACATCCTCCTGAACTGTTTGCTGGCAGCTGTTACTGAGTTTTGGAGGGTCTCACATGAAAGGAGGTGGGAATTGTTGTCCAGCTCTCCTTGGTCTACTTGTATTCCAAACCAAGGACCTCTTGTTCACATTGAGATACCTCTTCTGTGAGACTTGAACCTCACTTGTTACTTGCAATACCTGAAAGCATTCATTCTTGTTAAAAACTTCATTCTTACACAAAGGAAAACTTCATTGGTACTTCAGAAGAAATGCAGTATTTTAGTCCCTTTCCTCACAGGTATAAGTGCACCCTGTAATATGACAAAAACTTTAACTGGTCTGGGATGATGATTAAAAGGACATTAATTAACCAGGTTACTGATTAGGCATAGAACATTAGTAAATACTAGTAGTATTTAGTATATAGTAGTGTAGTATATATTACTGTATAGTAGCATTTATTCTCTGACTACATTTTTTTTTTAATTGAAAAAAAATACAATACAAAAAATTATCTTTGGGGAATGTTATTCACACTCTGGAAATCTTAAACTTCTGGTAGTGTAAAGCAGAACTGGCAGTCTGAATCAGAATGCTACCTTTTAAATAACATTATAAATACTTCTGCATCTGACTTCTGCCTTTTTGCCACATTTTACTGTCACTTTTGACTCTTCTTTCATTCACTGTTTGGGGGTCTAAATTCACTTGGTACAGGATTAGTATTCGAAAATGGTCCTAGGAGATGGGAAGCTAAAACTTTGATTATCTGATCTGTCTCCTTCTTTTGGTTCAGTTGAATGCTTTCAAAATTCTTTAGAAGGGATTGTTTCTTTTTACTGTCTTAGTTTGGAACTAAGAGAAAAAGATGAACATTAATTACCAACCTGTATGTTGTTTAAAAAAGAACACTGAGTGCTATTATTTTGCTGTGGGTTTTTTTGGCTACTGTTTTATTTCTATTTTTATTTTCTTCTTGGTAATTATTGTTGCAGAAATTTCCCTAATTGCTTATAAGTCGTTTTTATTATTGATAATTTTCTTGGGGTACCTCTTGAAGAACCTTTATGAACAAGGGGTTTATGCTTAGCATTCATCCATAAAAGAGAATTCCTGCCTAAAAAGAGAAGTCATGAGGTGGAATGGGCAATGTTGTTATTGGTGAACATCTTTAGATTGCTAATTCATACTGAATTAGATCAGTGTGTTAGGCTGATATGAATAACTGAATTCATATTAATAATAACAGGTACAATGTATGTTCATGTTTAAAAAGGAAATTAATTTTATATGTAGAACTCAAAAAAAAAAAAAAAAGGCAGCCTCTGAAGTACCAAGTGAAAATCCTCATGTGAGGATGTATTTGCCACACAAATGGGTGCCAGGTGAGTCTGGAATCTTCTGTTCCACAGCAGCCCCTGAAGTGCTCTTGCTTTGTGTGTCAAATGCCTTCTGTATGCACTGGTGGAACTGAGAAACAAATAACACCAAGTAACCAAGTGCCATCACTTACTCTGTCCTGAAAGTTTATCAAGTCCATTCGAGTAATGAGTCAAAAGCATAATTAATAGTAATTTTTAATGAGTTATATTTTGAATAATTTAAAATCAAAGCTTAACTGAAATATTGGAACAAGAAAAATCTAGAGTGTGTACCTCTTTTTTCCAAGTCAGCTTCTCCCAGATTGTCTCCTGAATTGAACAGGAAGTCATTCACCTGAAAAAATCAGTAGGCCTGTTCTGGGATGAGTCTTTTATTTCAAATTTGGAATTGTCTATCTGGCAATTTGAAGAGCTTTATGGATATGCAGATGGGATATGGAGTTCTCAAGATTTTTGTGCAGTTGGTTTCTCACTGACTCTTGCAGGATATACTGAAAGGATTTACAGTGACTGTAGCTTAAAGATGGGATGATCACTTATCTTAGCAGTTCAAGTATTCACGCACAAAATGTGTGAATTCATATGTAAATACTAATTATGTGCAACATAAACAAAGTGTTACTGCTTAAGCCCTTTATACTCTGAAAAATTATATTTGATATTCCAGTTCTAAAAGAAATCTTTATGATGCTTGTGGTTCTTATCTTGGTGCTGGAACTGGTTCAAAATAAAGTTGCAAAGCAAATATTAGTTGTTTTTGGTGAACTTCAATATGGGAAACCCACCATTAGAAATGTAGCATCCATAAAGCCTCTCTCTCTTACATAAGCTTTTGAATGACAGCTTCATTCTTTGAATGAGAACTGATTTTGATACAGTCTTTTAATATTAAAATTTTTGTTGCAGCATAAAATAACTGCTCTTCAGTAAACATTGTTGTCTTTTAGGAGTCTGTTGTGTTTATTATAGTCCCTTGTATTTATACTTGAAAATACCTTAATTAATTCTAAATCTTATTATTTCAGCCTGGAGTTGTGGGATTTTTTGAGTTCAATGCTTCACCTCAACCGCCTGGTTATTTAACATTCTTCACGTCAGCATTACATTCATTAAAGAAAGGTAAAAACTCCATTTTCATAATTAAAGGTGTCTGTGAATGAGTTATGTCTAAGATGTTTCAGTAGTTTTTTGCGATATTTTGTACCTTAGGAATTAATCCTTTCTGAGGGTTTCTTGGTGTTGATCTAACAGTGAGACTGTCTCATTACAGCTGAGGATTGCTTACATAAAAAGCTGATGATGTGATCAGCCTGGATACAGCAGGACAGAGTTCCCTCAACCCCCACGAGTGTGACTGCAGCCCGTGCAGGATCATAACCAGACTCACACTTGTTTGCAGGGAGTCCAGGAGTCTTTGTCCTGTGCAGTGTCAGAGGCACTGACTGGACTGTGTCAGCCCTTGGTGACTGAATTCAGTGCTGTCCTGGGTGGAGTTACAGAGCTACTGCAAGGCAGCCTGAGAGGGCCTTTTCCCTCTCTTGTTTGGCACTGTTAATCTAAAATACAAACCCTCTTATTTGTGTTTAAACATGCAAACTTTGTGATGATTAATATTTCTTTTTTGGGTCATGAATTTGGGATGGACCTTTCTTAAAGTTAAAAATTAACATGTTTTATGAGTTCCTTCCTGTCAGCAGATGAAGGAGATGCATACTTATTTTTTTCTTATTCATACTTACTCATTTTTATTTTTTACTGTGCAACTGATGTGATAAAGAGCCTGCTCTATATTTTGTTCTATGATTTTCACATTTGTACATTGTATTACTTCTTCGCAACATAAAGATAATCAATCTATCTTTATGTGTACATATTTATAAATGTAGAATATATATTTATAAATAATATATATTTACTGTAAATACACGTCACTTAAACAACGTTCATGCCTTTCCCTTACGTGTATCATCTTGGCTTTTGAGATGCCATAAACCACAGCAAGGTGCATCTGTGATACCAGATTCTGTATTTCCTAAGCAAATGGAAAATTTGGACAATTGAGGTTCCATAGACAGGACTCAGTAGCTGGAGTGCAGAAGGGGATCATGTTTGTACTTCTTGCCTTCTTTCTTCTGCCCTGATCACCAGTATTGGCAGTCGCTCTTCACAGATTTCTGTGCCTTTACACAGCACTGGTGTGTGTTCTGCTTTGAGGGCGGTGTTCCAGGGGAGTTCAGAGTGTGTAACTGCATTCAAAGATTGCAAATATGCAATTTGATTTTCAGATTACCTGGGGACGATCCGCTTTGGAGTGGTCACGGATAGACGTGTGGCAGAGGAGATCTCCCTGGTGCACTCTGGCAGTGTGTATTTGCACAGACATGCCAACACATCTCTTGTGAGTATTGCTCTGTGCTCTAGGGACTCTGATTTGGTACAGGGGCGATCAGGGATCAGAATTACAAAACTGCTTGAATGAAGATATGAACAAAGATTTTGTGGAGGGATAGTAGGAACAGTGAAAACTTCCATTTTGGCTTAAAGGTATAACATGGCAGTGATTAGAAAAATCACACAAATTAAATTAATTGAAATTATAACTCTTAATCTATGTGTCCTGCTTTTTGAAAAGCTAAGGCTGAAAATACTAACTTTCAGATTTACTATTTGGTATAGAGACACTACCTACCCACACTGGCACCCTGAGTGTAAACTCTGTGAAGATAGGTATTGTGATATGTATTTTATTCAATTGAGACTAGGGAAAACAGGGATATTTTGGGTGAAGTAACATAAAATACATAAAAATTTCTTTTTTATGGTAATTGTTTAAGATAATCTTGCCTTAATGTATTAAAATTGATCCTAGAACCTGTGAGCAACTTTTATTATATATTTCTTTTCTTTGCATTCAGGAATGAGAAATGCCAGTTTTTAATGCAGCCTTGATGTTGGAGTCTTAAAAGGCTAATTTAAAACGAGTTAATATGGTGACTGAATAGTGGGGAAAAATGTTCTAATATTCCATAAATTAAAATATGTGATGATACCAGCTTCAAGCTCTTTCACTTACAAAGAAAATTTGTACTGTTGAGAAAAGTCAAGATTATAAAGATGTAGTAAAAGAAAAAGGAGCTTCCCCAGGTAGAATCCTTTTTGCATGTGGATGTTACTGTAATCTGATGAAAAGCTTTGGAAAGCTTTCCCATAGGGAAAGGTTGTGTGAAATACTGAAGTTTGCTGACACTCATTACATTTAGAAAGAGAGTTCTAGTCACTACAGTAGCAAAGCATGCCATGCTGAAGAACTGCATTTGTTACTAAATCAAATGAGGACAAATCTATTTTTTCCCCTCCAAGATCTATCCAAAAGACATCATGAACTTCACTGCTGAGAACATTTGCAAGTGGGCTCTGGAAAATCGGGAGATGCTCATACGCTGGCTGAGACCGCATGGTGGGAAAAGCCTTCTTCTAAACAATGAGCTGAAGAAAGGACCAGCACTTCTCATATTTATCCCTTATAATCCCCTAGAAGAAATTCATCCTCTTTTAGATGAAGTAAGTGAAATTTTTTTTTTACTTCAAAAACACTAAAACTTGACAGCTGTAGTCAGGGGTCTGAGCTTAATTGTGACAGATACCTCATTTTATCTCACTGTTCCAAATATCTGGTTTTGTTTAAAACCACTTTCTCAAACCATATTATCACAACTCTCTTACACTGGTTTGTGTCCCACACAACATGCCTTTGTCTCACTCAACAGCTGTTTAGAGGAAGCATCTAACTCTTCCTTGACCTCCTCTTTTTGTGGTGGGTGCAGTGTAAGAGATGCAGATCTTTGGCAGCTGGGAGACTTTTTTGTCCACCCTATTCTATTTCTCCTCTCCTGTCTTTCCAGGGGTGCTTGTGCAAGGAAGGATGGATCTTTTGTAAAACCAGACGGTGTTATTTGAATTACAGCCCAATTGAACCATTCAGAGCCAATCCGATTTTTACATCCTGTGTGTTCCTTAGTCACCTTCCAATCTGAACTGCCTAGGACAGGAGTTTGTGGAGCTGTGCAGAAATGAGATAGGGAAGCTAACTTGGCTGAGAACAAAAAAAAAAAGTTTTTTGTTCCTGGTCTATTTTTCAGCTGAAACCATCATTCCATTTAGTGTAGCACAAAGCTGCACATCCCAGTGTGATCACGGAGGTCTAAGCAGTGGAACAGACAAGCATCTGTGAAAGACCAAAAGCAGGGCTGAGTTTTTTTGACAGTGCTGACTTAGTTACATGGCATCTGTGTCCTGGAATGTGGAGTTTCCACAAGGAGGCCTAATTAATATTGCAGTGTCTGAAACAATAAGGAAAAAAATGAAAGTAACTTACTATACAATATTTAGCTAAACTAAATAGACACAATAAAAGGTACACTAGACTGCTGTGAAATAGGGGTGGGGAAATCTATGCCTGGAAAAGAACTGGCATTACTCTTGTAGTAACCTGTCTTCTGTTCGGCAGCTTTATTCAGTGGTGCTTGTCACAGATGAAACATTTTAGTAACAGGTACCACTTACTTAGATCAAATCAGTGCAACATAAGGTGGATGTTCCATTTCAAATTTCATTCTGCTAAATAACAGTGTTTATCAAAATGTGAAATGAGATACAAAATAATTCCAGTTGCAGGACAATTCCAGTTGTCCTTGCATAGCTTCACTTTGACAGAGAGATATTATGCAACTTGTTTACTCTGGGAAGAGCTGTTTACTGCAACCAGCCTGTGGGTTTCATCAGGCAATGAAACCACTTGACTGTAAGGCAGTTGCAGAGAACATTCATCTCAAGCTGAATGTTGAAAGATCTCACAGCAAATTTTTTTTTTCTGGTCACAGCTCACGGAAATGAGATTTCTTACTGCACATCTGGTTTTCTGTTCATAATCTCTTCTCAAGTTTCTCTAGGTAGTCCAAACCTCCAGGCTAGGTTATAGTGTGAGGGGCCAAGTTTTTTTCAAGTATTCAGTTAAGCCTTTTCAGGATGAAAACGTCTAATAGCTAAATCTAAAAGACTGTAACAAAGTGTTGCTGTAGACCACATGTTAATATTGACAGTCCTGTGACACAACAACCCTCCTGGATGTGACATTTCAACATTCCTTTGGTAATTTTAATGGTTTCTGTCAAAGTGTTTTCCTGTAAGCAGTGTGTGTATGTTCTGTATTTTGTTTAGTGTGTTAATAGGGTTGATAGGAAACTTCCTCTTTCATTTTTCTTTCTTGCATGTTCTATTACTTGTCTCCCAGAAAGGGAATTCCTTGTATGATCCATACAGTTGCCTTTTTGTTCCCAGCTTGTTTTACCCTTGGTTATGAAAAGCAAACTGGTGATGCAGCATAGGAATGTTTGCATGGAGGTACAGGCTGTTTTTTTCCTGTTTCTTTCATCTCCCAGTTGGTTATGATGTGCAGAGTACACTTAGAGTATCACAACCATGTGTCCATGGTTGGGAGATTACAAACCAATGTAATTGCTTCAACTCTCCTAGTGATTGTTACAAAATCTGTGTACCACCTATGCCAGAAGAAATCTCTGTTCCCTTCTTATATGGGAATGCTTTCATTTATTTTCTTCTGTTGGAAATTCAGGAACTTCTACTCAGTAATGCTTCATGTAGTGAAGTTTAGCCATAAAATGTAGTGTTATTGCACTGTAGTAAATAAGTTGCATAGAGGACCTTCCAATCAATGTGGTGGACTGAATAATATTTTAAAGGGACTTTGTTGTTCTGTGTATTCAATGTTTATATGCTGAAATATCTGAAAATTAAACTTCGTTGTCAAGTCAGAGGCCTCTGTAATTTTTTGAAAGAACAAAAATTAGTCAGCTTCATGTTTCTGAAATTCCATCTCTAATTGCATATAATGTTGTTAAACCTGCAACAGATAACCGCATTTGGATGAACTATGTACAGTTAATCTTGATTTTTTTTTTCTCTCTTTTGTTCCCCCCCACAGATTACCAAAGTGGCCTTGGAATACCACAAGTGTAATAAAAGCCAGGCAGCTGAGCCAGATCTTCAGCACGTAGGAGACTCTGATTCACCAGCTTTTGATTCCTCTGTAACACATGCACATCTCAAGTTCTCCGAGACATTTCCCATAGCCAAGTCCCCGTGCTGTAACACGGTGGTGCTGCCTCAGTGGCACTCCATCTCCAGAACTCACAATGTCTGTGAGCTCTGTGTCAACCAGACTCTTGGTGTCAAACCAAATAAAGTCCATGTGCCACACTGTAACTTTTTAGAGATAGAAGCAGCTTTGGACTCTTTCTACCTCCAGGAACATACCTTTTTTCAAGTAATATCAAATACCATAGAATGCAGCAATTTCTTAAGTTTCTATAGTCCCTTTAGCTATTACACTGCATGTTGCAGGACAGTAAACAGGCATTTTTTAAGTTTCATTAGTTCTGAGAAGACCATCTTTCAGACCCCCAAAGTGGCATTTTCTTCCCATGGGAAGAAAGATAACACTCAATTTTCTATTCCTCACATTGAGGATAGGAATTGTTTTATTCCTGACCTTGATATTAGTAGCACGAACATTACTGGTCTGAGCTGCAGGACCAACAAAACCTTGAATCTCTATCTACTGGATTCAAATCTTTTTTGGATATATGCAGAGAGACTAGGAGCATCAAGATCTACTCATCTTAAGGAATTTGCTGCCATTGTTGACCTGAAAGAGGAAGTGCACTATGTCCTGGACCAGACTCAGTCACTTGTGGGACCTACCCTGGGTACAGTATTAATTATACAAATGCTCACATTCAGAAAATTGCGTTTCCAAGCAGGATTGGAAAACTTAATGCCATTTTGGAAAGTGAGACTACTTTGTGAAGTTAACACTGTGAATTGCAATTTATTCTATTCTACTTAGTAGTTAACCAAGCATTTATGAATTGTTCTCTTGGCTAGAAGTTCTAGGTGACATAAGAACCAAGTTCCTTATACCAAAGTAATTTGCTTTATAAGAAGTGAACCTTAGAATATGTGATCCTTGACTGCCTGATGCATTGATGGAATTGGTAAAATCTAAATTACCTTGTGTGTGGAAAAAAATTCCTGTTCATCTAAAATAACTGATTACAGAAGACATTTGTATATTAATGGTGTCTTGGTGTTTGCTCAGCTGTTCTGTGTACTAAAATAGCACAGAATTTTGGGAGATACTGACCACTTAGCAGCAGAGACTTCCCCATCCTCTTGTCCTCTGAAACCAACTTAAATTGCTCTAAATTTATTTTGAAAAGTGTGTCTGTTTTCAAGGTAACAAGGTAAAGCTCTGAAGTGCTTGTGGCCAAATCTGCCAGTTATCATTTCCTATCTGTATTAGAGGACAAAACAAACAAAACCAAACAAACAAACCCCTGACAAAACAACCCAAGGATTGCAGTTCTGATTTATTTGCAAGTTTGTGAATAAGACAAAATATTCCTAACCGTGTGCATTTGCTTGCCTATCATGCTGATCTGCAAAACTGAGTCTACCTTCAGAAAATACTGGATTTTTTAATGTTAGCTATGTAAGTAAACATGGAAGGAAATTCAGCTATTAAAAGAAATTGCTCAAGAACATATATCACTATAATTCTTATGGCACCAATTACCTTTCCCTTTTGCCATAAATCTAAGAACAAAAATATGCACAACACAGAATAAATAGCCATTTTCTTATTAAAGATCACATGCAGCCTTGTATCCTGTCTCTATTCCAACCCCCAGAAAAAGACTCTGGAAAAACAAACGAAAACCTCAGTGAACTATAAAAGGATACTTAGGAAATACTAAGATCAGAATGAGGACATATGAATTTCCTTCCCCTTTGTGCTCCCAGTACTTTCTGTCTCAAACATTTTTTACGTCACAGGATTTCCTGAGCATGATGAGGGTTTCTCTGCAGAGCAAGACTGAGTACATTTCTGTTCCATCATTTGAACATCCAGAAAACTTTTGCTTCTACATGTTTTATCAAGGAGTCTCTGATTTATGATTGGGTTTTGTTTTATTGCTTTTTATTTTAATTTTGTTTTCATTCCTTAAGATCTTAACTTAGTATTTCATAATATCAGAACAGATTGGTGCTTAATGCCCTTGTCAAATCTCACTCTTTACAGGTGGTTTCTAGAAATTCAGGACTATGTCTTCCAATTAACCCCTTCCTTTCAGTTACTGTTTAATCATGCATAGATATTCCAAATCTGGAGATCTGAAAAGAAAATAAGCCTCTTTTGGCCTGGAGTGAGAATTAAATGAAATGCTGGATAGTAAATAAAGGACTATTTAAATAAGGACTTACTGAATGGTAGATAAGTAAATGTACTGCTGTTCACATTTTAGAGATAAAATTGATGATATGGTATTTTGTACCTCTGTGCAAAAGTGCCAGTTTTACTTAGACCTAGTTTTTATGTTGGAAATAAAAGCACAAAGTTGTTTGTATTTGATCAAACAATTATTTTTATTGTTTTTCATGTTTTACCTCTCTGAAGGCACAGAATAATACTTCTATATCCAAGTTGAAAAGAAGGATATTACTGATACTTTGCAGCAATTAAGAGAATGTAGTTCAAGCTCAGAGTAGTGTAGCTGAAGGTCGTAGAGGGCTTAGGAGCTTATTTTAAATTTTTGCCAGTGGCCAGCTACTTGTTAACTGTCTTAAAATAAAGGAGAAAGTAGAACAAAGAGGAAGGTGGTCACTGGTAGACAAAAGGGGATTGGTCATATTGGCATGGGAATAGCAGATACTTAAAGGTCAGAAGAAAAGAATTGCAGAGAAAGTAATTGAAAATGGAAGAAAAAATGCAAATAAATATGGAACTAAGTGGAGCCTTTCAATATAATGTAGAAGTTAAAAAATGGAGATTTATGACTTAGCAGATGTTTGGTTAGGAGAATAGAATATTATTATTATGGCACTTTGACACAAGATTAAAGTCTGGTGTTGCAAGTGACAAGACTAATGAGCAAAAAAAAAATATATATATATATATATACACACACTGAAGCTTTATTGTCTTTTCACATCAGTTGTGGTTACTCGAGAGTTGATACCAAATTATCAGAAATTGACATGAAACCAGATTTCGGCTTGTATTTTCTCTAAGTTCTACTAAATTCTAAAGCAAAAAGTGCCAGTATCACCTCTGCAAAACCGAAGTAACTTTGTTATGTATCAATTTCATTTCAGAGAACTTCATTAAAAACTTCAGTGTTCTCTACAGTCCCTTGAAAAGGCACCTGGTGGATGACCCTTCAGTCCATTTTCATGGAGAGCACGTGGTGACTGAAGTGACCACAAACACCTTTCACCAGACCGTGTTCCTCAGTGCCAAGGTAACACCTGCTCACTCAACAGCTCTCTTGAGATAATGGCACAGATTGTCAGGAGGGGGTGTTTAATATTGATAAGCTTTTTCTACTTGTAACACAAAATACAGTGTTTGGTAAAAATTCAAAAGCTTTCCAATTGCATGCCATGAAAACAGATGTCATCCTGAGTACAGTTAAATTGCCTTGATTTTGTAAAAGATGTGATAGTAAGGAATATCCATTGTCATTCAAGTCTGCAGTGGATGTCTGCATCTGCAGTTGGTTTCCAGCAGCCCCAGCCCCTGCTTTGCCAGTTAGAGGCAGAAAACAGAAATCTGGACATCATTTTTTCCCCCACATGAAGTGTACAGTTGGTGTTAGATATATAGGAATTTAACATTGCAAAAGAATCTTGGGAAGTGTTTGGTGCATTTTCACTTAAAGGGAATGATCCTGAACTAAATAATCTTTTATTTTGACTTTATAGAAAGAGAATTCCCCAAGAATTTTTGTGCGTTAATTCAGTAGTCAGCAGCAGTTAATAACTTATTTTAATTTCATTAATATTAGAAAAAAATTTGCTTTCACATTTCAAGGGTTACTAGATGGAGTGAAAACTAGTCCTCCTTTCTGCAGATGACCTCCAACAGATAATCAAACTCTTCTCCATTTCATTTTCCAGAATGTCTTGCTGCTGTATTATGCACAGTGGTGTGGATTCTGTGCTTCTCTTAATCACATCTTTATTCAACTTGCTCGGCTTTTGCCTCCCGACAGTTTCACTGTGGCAAGGTAAAAAGATTCTAATATCATCTTTGCGGAATAATGTAAGATCACTGAGGTCATCAGCCTAGAAAATACTTCTTTTTCTCTCTTCAACTGTGCAATATAGATGGGAATGTCATCTGCTTAATTTCTCTTTGAATGCATTATTTTATTCTCCTTTGCATATATTTGGTGGTTTTCAATCTCACTGCAGTAGTTATCCACTTTCATTAAAATTAATTTTTCAGCTGTGCAATTAACCTTGAAACTTCCTAATTTCAGCAGTGAATCTGTAACTCAGTGATGATTTGTAGCAAATAGTAATATGCTATTTGTAGATATATATATGTATTTGTTAGCAACACCATTTTCATCACAAATCTAATACAACAACATCCTACAATAAAGAAAATTAACTCTATCCCAGCCAAAACCAGTTTACAGAAATGTATTTATATCTATATATGCATGTGTGTAATGTATATTTTTAATATATATCTTAAAATATATTTTATATGTAAAAAAGACATTGTTTTCTTTGGCGTTTCCAGGGTTATTAATGTTTCAGTACAACTGAAGCATTCTTGTTCATGTACGTGACAATAATGCATAAATACTTAAAACAGAAGATTGCTCTGATTGCATCTGTATTTGATTCTGACTGAACTTACTGCAGGACACAGCATGAGATGAAAGAGAAAAAATAAGTCAATTAAAAATCTGGATTTTCATCCCGTTTATAACTATGGTTTTATTGCCACAGATGTGATGCTATTCCCAAGGCTACACCCATTCTCTTGCCTGACTTTGAAGTTCTCTCCTTTGCTCCATTATTTTCACAGCAGTATTATTGATGTGATTGTTTTGTTCTATAATAATTTGTAATTACAAGAATTTGATTTGTGAAAAGAAGCCCTAACACGCAGAAGAAAACAGTAACAGTTGAACCAAGTGTTCTTTCTACTCACAGCTTTCGGAAAAAAAGCGTCTTTAAGAATGTGCTTGTCCTTGGAAGAAACAAAACTATTTACTCCCAAAATTACTCGAGGGGACAATATTAAGAGATGTACTTGGGGAACAAATTAATGACTAAAAATACCTTGTCTCGTGTTCGGCATGTCTCTCTCAGAAGGAAGGTGTGTACACAGTGTGTGCTCTGGGTGTACACAGTGAGCCACTGGGGTTTCATTGCTGGCTGAGAGCAGTTGCAGTATTGAATGTATTTTTCTAGAGAAAAAACCACACGGATATTTGTTAAACTGGGAGTCATCATCTTCAATATTGGTAATTAATTCTGCTGACTCATATGCACAATGTATTTTTGGCAGAACCCATTTAGACTTACTTTCACTGGTACTTAAATTTCCTTCTTCCCCGTCCCTAAAATGGCATTTTACAAGAAAATGCAGATTGTTCATCTGCCTGCTCTGTTCATCACTGTGTCTTTTCCTCACAGAATTGATGTGACTCGAAATGACCTTCCCTGGGAATTTATGACAGACCGTCTCCCAACCATTTTATTTTTTCCTCATCAGAGGTAATGTAATTCTTTTCCCTGTGGATTTTTAATTTCCATTTTACTAAGCTGCAGTAATTATCTGGTTACATGTCTTAGTAGAGAAAAAAATGAATTTCTGTATATGCGTCTTACTTCTTGGATATTCTAATGAAAAAAAACACACCAGCAAAACAACAAAATAACCCAACCTACACTCACAGATTTCCACTTCTCCCTCAAGGGCTCTTCCCGTCAGCAAATGGGAATTCAGACTATTGGTACTGGGCACTTACCTAAGACAAAACCTTTAAACCTATGCCTTAAGTTTTGCCATTCATGTTTTAATCCAATACAGAAGGAGTTTTGTTTTTATCTGTTTTTTATTTT
The DNA here is from genome assembly GCA_024734555.1 of Trochalopteron elliotii. Taxonomy (NCBI): domain Eukaryota; kingdom Metazoa; phylum Chordata; class Aves; order Passeriformes; family Leiothrichidae; genus Trochalopteron; species Trochalopteron elliotii. Next base: position 1,375,114 of record JANPWX010000244.1, read on the forward strand.
TATCTCAGTTTTGTTCTGAGCCACCCCAACTTCCAACTGATTATCTCCCTGTTTCTTTTTGTAGGTACTCATTTTGTCTCAGTCTCTGTAATGCTCTAGACAGTCTCTGGAGGGACAGACTGAGTAGTTTTATTATTTTTGTAATGTTCAAAGTAGTTTTATTAAGGTATCTTACCTCTAGTAATTGCTTTCCCTCCTGCTTTTCCTCTCCAGTGTTTTTTATATTTTGCTGCCTGTAGAAAATCAAGAAAATTAGGATCTGATAGTACATGTAGTACCTGTAGCACTACTAGAGTAGTCATATATTCATTTTGCATATAAAGGTGCCTCATATTAGGGCTTTTTATGCAGCTTCTTATCCATTTGCCTTGTGAGATGATTTTTGCAAATTAACTCTGTTCTCAATTTCTTTCCACCACATGCTGTTAATATTTTGTTCTGCTATTTGTTTTAAATAGCCTTTTAGCTTCTTTGATACGTGCTGTAGTTTTGATGGATAAAAATGGATGATGATGTGGTAAAGCACCACCACAATATAATGAGTCAATTTTGATTTAGCGTAGACTATTTTTTGCCTAAATTATGTCATGATTCATTAATCTGGGATAGGAGCTGGTAGTCAGCTGAGCAACTGCTGATAGTAATTAGAAGAGTAACTTGGTCCATCACCAGGAATCTGCAGGGGAGGAAAACTCACGGTGCTCACACTGCCAGAAATAGCTTAATCTTGATGAGCAGGAGCCTCATCTGACTGAAGTTCTTGAATTAGTGATAAAATATGGTATCGGTCTTCTACCTGCTGTACAGTAAGTAGTTTTCAGTAAATGAAATGAAACGTTTTTATATCGCACACATTTATGAGTTGGATTTTACAGAAGGCATTTTTGAGGGAAGTGTAATTGGCAATGGAGGAACTCCCTGGTTCCAGCTGCACATTGCAACCAATTCAGGACACAATGTCACACACAAGGGGACACAAAAGTTTGCCCTGGTCTGTGTTGTACCAGGAGCACCAGGAGGCTTTAGGCATTAGACATGAATCTGGCTTTCTTGCTTTGCTGTCATTTTTGTTTGGGCTTATCCTCTGCCCTTTTTCTCACTTATGTAATTAACCCATATCTGAATGTATGCTACTTACCATTACTCTAGTCATGAATTTGACAGCCAGAGGGAAGCAAACTAAGCTTTTCTTCCTTGTTTTCATGGCTGCCTCAAGAAAGAGAGAATACGCTGCTGACTGGCAAAGCTGGAGCAGATCCAAAGTGATAAACTATTAGCTGGCTTCCCAGTTGTACAGAGTGAGCTGGAAGTGCCTGTGCTGCAGGAGAAAGTGAACTTGTGTTACGCTGGAACATGCTGAGTGAAAGGCTGAAGATGGAATTGGTTCAGAAAGAGAAGAGCAAGAGTTAGTTCCAGTCTAGTCCTTAGAGGACAGTTTAGCCTCCTATGTGTGCACAGAGGGCAGTAATTATAACATTTGTCACAGCTGGAGCTGGTATTTTTTAGTCGTTGGTAGTCTTGAGGAAGAAATTTGGTAGTTGCTGGTTTTGGCCTCTCTTGCCCTGTTGTAACAGTTTATGCTGTTGTAGAAAGCAAGGAGGCTGACCTGCTCTGTAAGCTGCCTTAGTGTTCACAGCTTCAGGGGGGAAAAACACCAACAGGAACCAACAGAAAAACCTTGTTTGGTTTGCTTCCTTCATCACCTCTGACATAAAGACAAAGCAGTAAAAGGAACAAATAAGGAGATTTTTTTTTTTGAGATGCACTTACTTCTGACTAAAGCGACTTCCTGTTTAAAAGCAAACTGCTCCCTTGCCACAGCTTTCAGGTGCTGGAACTCACTAAGCTACTGCTTCCAGGAAAACAGGGTAGCTGTAAAGATCTGGACTTAAATTCTAGCAATATATATAGACTTAGGAACATTTAAATGTCATCCTTCAACTTTAAAAATGCTAATGGCACTGTGCTCTGATCACACAGTGATGCTGCCCTATATACTTAAGGCTCATAACCCATGATAATGAATACTTTTAAGAGTGAAATCTGCTTTCTGAGATTTCTCAGAATTTTTTCTTCAAATATCAGTCCCATGCAGAGATGCTTACAGCACCCAGACTGGAACACAGGGAAAAGTGTTCATCAAAAGAAAATCTATGTGCTCTATCATTATGTTTCTCTTAGCTGCTGTACTAACCATACTTGATAAAAAATAAGGTATTAAGTTGAACAGCAGATGCTTAGGTAAAATTATCCTTAACCTTCCTGAGTATTTTACCATTCACTTGTTATGTCCTTCTAGGAAGGAGCAAAGTGTGAAGTTCCCTGAAGACTTTTCAGTTAACCTTCCCAATCTCCTGAAATTTATTTTACATCATTCAAGTCTTTCTTCGTCAGAGCCCTGTACCAAAGAATGCCTACATAAAGAGTCAGTTCTACAGCAAGGACACATATCACACTTAGAGAGAGAAATTCAGAAGCTAAGATCAGAAATCAGTGCCCTTCATCAGGCCCATGACCAGCTTGAAGCACAGCTGTCTGAAGCCAGGAGAGAGGAGCAGAGACTCCAGCAGCAAAAACACACACTGGAAAAACAGCACAAGACTCTGCAGCTCCACAGTGACCAGTTACAGGCCACATATGACCAGAAGAATCAAGAATTATTAGAAATGGCTGAAAAGCTTCAAGAATTAGCTGATGCATCAGAAAACCTCCTTAGAGAGAATGCTTTACTGAGAATTCTGGTGGCATCAAGAGGAGGAAAGCTACAGAGCAAAGACGAAATTAAAGAACCCCTTCAATCTGAGCAAACACTTTCTGAAGATAATGATATATCACTTTCAACACCTACTGCTGCTTTAGAGGAAAAAAGGATTGATAATATTGATACCATGGACACAAAGCACAGTAGTGGAAATAGGACAGAATAATTGCTAACACAAAGTCAAATGATGCAGTATTGGGTAGGTATTTATGCAAATTTTATTGACATTCATTGTAAATAAAGACTTCTTCCCCCATATGATCTAGAAAAAGAAAAATCAAATGGAATATTTTTGTATACTTGAACAATTTATTAGATACCCCCATCTTAAGAGAAGAGAATGGAAAACACTTTCTGCACTTTACTATTGCACTAACTTGCAAACACCTATCCATTTAAATTAAAGACACTGTTTGTAGGGGCAGCAGTGTGCAGCACCTCTGACTAAGGACCAGTTTTCATTGGCTTTCTCTTACAGCTGCTAGAAGGGAAATCAGACCTTTGACTTATACTTTTCCATGATTTCTGAAGTTTGCCCTTTACACTGCATTCTCTTTGCTGAATTAAAATAGATACTTCATCTGTGTAATCAGTAAATCTTGCTACAACTGTTCTGTTCTAGACCGTCAGCACTTTGTATCACTTTTGTATACTGGGATTCTGACTGTCTGGAAACCCCAAGAGCCATGTGTGAGCTGTTCTCTACTGAAAACCAGAGGAAGTCTTACTGAATTAATCCTTTTTTCTTTGCTTTTAAGAGGTCTCAAATACAGCAATTTAAGTGTGCAGGTCTGACTATACATGCAAGTCTCTTGAGCTGTACCCCATATGTAGTACTCAAGAGGCAACAGCAGGAGCTTTTTGCTACTTTTTTTGCTACTGACAGCATTTTTTTTGCTTCAAATTACAGCTTTCAATTTTAAAAAGGCAAATGTAGCACTAACAAAGCAATTCAACATCTTAGTGTAGAAGAAGGGGACAACTTTTTGTCTAGGCCATTCTTGTCTTGCATATAGTTAAAATTCTCAAGCAAGCTTGCTAGGCCTTAAGTTATTCCATGTGTACAGGTACAAGAAGCAAGTCTAATGCTTCCTCTGGAGCTGAATTAAGGCTAGGCAATTAAGTGTTTAAAAATATCAGTATGCAAAGGAGGCCATGTATAAAGTAATAGAAAACAGGCCAGTGACCTTTAAGCATGTGTGCCTACACAGAGTTTTAGAATATGTAAGCTGCCATTGGCTGCTCAGTGTTGTTCCTTCTCGTCCCTCCTCCAAACCTTTGCAGTCCAGAACTTTTAACACCTTTTTACAGTTCCTATAGCTGAACTCCAGCACAGAGCAGGAAATGTATGTTATCTGGAAGGACTTGGCCACTGCTAGCTAAAACTTCTACAAACTGACCAGCAACAACCCTTGCCCCTGTCAGCAGTAGAAAAGACTGAAACGTCTCCTGTTGTAGTACAGGTCAGTCAAAAGTTATATACGAGATACATTAAGAGAATTCTAGAAGAGTTGGCTGGCTGAAGACTAAAATGCCTTTTTGTAACAGGCTGTTAACGTACACCCAAAGTGCACAAACCAGGGTTCTGGGAAGAATTCATACTAGTTGCACTTAAGCCAGCTTTGCTAAGTTACCACTTCGGCAGTTTCAGCACACAGATCTGTGGAAGAGAGAAGCCTGCTCTACTGCCATTTCAAACACCTGGAAGCCTTCTGGACTTTCCCTGAGGGTTCAGTACCCATCATAAGTTCCCAGGTTGAAACCCATCAAAACGGCAGTTTCCTTGCAGTAGCTATATAGCTCAGTAGCTCAGTTCTAGCAGCCAAAAGCTTAACCAACATAGCTGCAGCTAAAGGAACTCTCCCTTTCTTGTAGCTCCTGTGTTTCCTCTTTCAGCATAGTACTGAAAGCTTATTCCTTCTTTTCAAATGAAGTACTCTGCATCAGTCCAGGAAACTGTTCAAAAGAGGAGTTGTGACTTAACAGCAGCACACTCAATCCAGTAGCAGAAACAAGCTTTAACTGCAGATTTGGTTTTGAAGGTCTGGAGTCCCATCCATGGTAGTGGTTCAGGAATCCCTGTGTGTATTATATACAGTTGCATCATATTCCCATATGCTACAGAACAAAAAGCAAGAAGTTTCTGAGAGCCTGTTTACAGTTCACAGTTGTAAAGCAGTTCACTTACAGTAGTAGTTCCATCAAAATAGGCTCAGCTAAACATTCAAGTAACAAAAAACAGTAGTAGTCTCTTCACACCAGTATACCCCTGTGCCCATTGCCAGCAATGGACATTACACCAGGCGAGTCAGCCCCTGCCACAGAGGAATTGGGATACACAGTCGATGCAAAGTGCAACTTCTCAGTGCATGCAGTTGCAAACAAAGCTTATTTAATTCTCATCAAGGTGTTTTCTGATGAGTAGTGTGCACATGACCAGGTTCTTCACAGTATGGAGATGCTTCTGCTGGTTACACGTCATGAGCATAGTCCACGTGCACGTTGCTCCAAGTTAGCTGTGTACTTCTGGGCCATTGGGAGTTAGCTTCGCTTTCCTGTCCACACAGGGTCCTTTAGCAGAGTACTGCACCAGCAGAAAGGGCTCTTTGGTTTCTCCCTCACCCACAATGCTCTCCTCATCCTCAGACTGGCTGAGCTTCTGCAGGCGCAGGTAGCACCAGCAGCCCAGGATCAGGGCTCCCAGAGCTGCGATGGCGATCAGGGTAACGATGACAGTCACCACTCCAGTGCTGGGGCTGTGGTCTGTGATTGACATGGCCAGCACTTCAGGCTGTACTCTTCTTTAGGAGATTTTCCTGTCCTCACTATCAGTCTTGATGCATCTTCAAACTCCTGCAGGGTTGAAAATAAATAATGAACTTGTGCAGTTTTACTGCACTCAGCACGATTATATTCATGACTGGTATTGTCCACGAGGGCACGTGATCCTCTTGCACTCCAGTGCTTTGTGCTGCTCAGTCACAGAATCACAGAACCATGTTTTGGCTTCTGACATGCTTGAGAGAGCACATGGTCAGCCTACTAAGAGTTTCAGTCCTGTCTTGCATCTCCTAGTGAAAACTGGTAGTTTTCACTAGGAGATGCAAGACAGGACTGAAAGCTCTATGGAATTCATACAGTTTAGTACAGGGAGATTTAAGACTGTTGATAAAAATGCTGTATCGCAAGTGACATCTCAAATTCATGACAAGGTAGCAATTCAGCTAACCTTTAGTTTCCCTCAAGGATTCCTACAGAAACAGTACATTTGAGAGTCTGGCCCTTTTAAAATTTAATTTACAAGCATCCTTATATACTAACAATTCCAGGACTGATAAGCTAATTGTGAAGGTAATTGCAGTGCTAATGAATTACTGTCCATAACTATGGTCTGTTTACAAGGGCTGGGTACATGGTAATTAATTGTTGATTGAGCTGATAAATGCACATAAAATATCTGTTGCCTTTTTTTATAAAAAGCAGGCAGAGCTGTATTTAAGATTAATGAAGCACAATGGAAATACCATCATTTTAAGCTTCTGCTTCTCTTAGTGGCTTCAAAACCATAAGAGAAAGGCAGTCTGTTAAGACTGCAGTTGGAATTGCAAGAGAGGCAGCAGCAGGAAACTGGAAGAGCGCCAAGACTTCTTAGTTTGCTGTAGTTTGAGCAGGACAAAAATACACAGGTGATGTCTTTTGCTACTATTCCTTCCAAATTCACAACCCTATTTAAAAAAAGTCATACAAGCCTTGTTTTTAGTGTCAAAAGTTACTGTTTGCAAAGCTGATAGCTTCACTTTCCTTTCTTCAACTAGGGCATAAAAGGTAATGAATTAATGACTTGCTTCTTTCCTAGTACCCTAGTTTTTCAACAAAACAGAAAGTCATGGAAGACTTTATAGTAGAGACCAGAGCCACTCCTACCCAGGAACATCTCTTACCTCTGTACTACTGTAAAAATCAGGTTAGGGCTCAATACTGTCATTTCAGGTACAAAAGGTGCAGTCCCTAGAGGCTCTAAGGCCAGCTCTAAGGCAGATGGGCCTTTCTCCTGACCTGTACCCACTGGCTGGCCATGGGGTAACAGGAGTATCTTCAGGCTGCCAGGCTGTCGAGGGTCACATACCCCTGTCCAGGAAAGGCTCTTCCTCACCATCACTGCTGCAGTCTCATCTGCAAGTGCAGCATCTTCATAAAAAAACCCCTCAGAAGAAGTCAGTCTTAACCCACCCTGAGTCAGGACCCCTGGGTTACAGTGTCACCTACTGCACCAAGTCTCGCCCGCATTTCAACACGAGTCAAGGAATTACAGAGCACGATCCTTAGCCAGACAGCTCAAGCCAGAGACTAAGTGTGTTCCCTGTTGTCTCATGGACTGACAGACCCACCATGGTGTGTCACCATTTCAGCAAGGACACCTCCACTACAGAGCTCAGCACGTGTCATTAGGGTCCAATGTCACATAACTCACAGATGCTCTGGTTACATTTCCAGCCCTGTAAATTACAGCAACCAATAGTGTGTAGTGTATTTGGTACAACAGCCAAGTTCTGCAGACCCAATCTTGCCTAAGTAGTAAAACCAAACCTGACCACACCACACACCCTCAGCAGGGCTGGGTGCCCACTGCAGCCAGAGAAGTCTGTGATTTGTCATAATCACCTTGGTTCTGCAATGCTTATTCAACAGGGTGATCAGCTGAGGGTGATTAGGAGTGACTTTCATGTAGTTCATTTTCCTCAGGGCATGTTTGAAGAGCAGCACTGTTTGATCCAGCCAGAACAGTACAGCATCAGCATAAAAGATAGTTTACCTTGCTTCTCATGCAGACACTGCACAGCCACGTTGAGGCCTCTTCTGCAGCTTGCACTACTGCAAGCAGCAGTGACAGCCTGCTGTTCCTCTGCAGAAGTTTGGGTCAGCATATGGCCTTACATTAAGCAGTTACTGTCACCTAGAAAATAGTTTTTCATAGTGGAAGCTATTGCAGGTGGTACCCCCTGCCAGTCTTTGAGTACACAGCCTCAACTATATGAAGTATGAAACTTTGCCAGTTCATGGTGATAGAAGATGGTGATGTGCAATCTTGTTTCAGGATGCACAAGAGTGATTTATGCTGACTAAACAATTTTGAGTCTAAATTCAAGTGCAACGCAGCAACTTACAGATCCCTCTTAAAGATCTTTCTTGGCCAAATCCATAGGTTTTTACCATTAAAGCTCCAAACATTTTCTATTCGATTTAGAATTCGAAGAACTTCACCTCAATGACAAAGCGTAGGCATCGTTTCTTCAGGCATATCCTCTTCCCACTCAGGGTTTTGAGAGCCAGCACTCTACAAAGTCAGGTATTAAGCATTTGTACAGATGGCACAAACAACTAGTTAATAGTGTGTGAAGCTTTAGATAGTTTGGAAGCTACAGTGTTGTTGCTAGCTTAGACTGCTATTTTTCTGCCTTTAAGTCACTGTACAGCTAGAACTAAAGCTCTCCTCAGTTCTACCCTTAGCACAGTATATTTGCATGTTGTAACTATATTAGTAAGAACTTCCAGAGAAGCCTTGGGATTGTGTTGTTTTCTGGACACACAACTCCAGTCTTGCTATTCTTTCCACAAGCACCTGATTGGAATCCAGATTAAGCTGTCTCCATACTCCCCTTGACAGGGGAAATACTGCAGTCTGTAGATCCCCTTACACTGATTTAAAGGCCACAGATAGTTCAGACTCGCTTTCCCCTTAAAGCCTACCTGAGCTAAAAAACCCTCTATGAGCATACCAGGAGCAGCACTGCCTTTGTCCATCACTTCTACTGGAAGATATTAGAGGCTGTAAACTCCTGCTCTTCAGAGGGATTGCCAGCACCATCCATATATATTTGGTAGCACTAGTAGAGCTATGTCCCTTCCTGCTACACTTGCTATCAAATCAAGCATCTAAGCATATTTACTCCTTAGCAAGACTAGCCAGATCACTGGTATGAACTGCAAATAGCCTATTTCAGTTCTTACAGCAATCAAGCAGTGAAAACATCAGCTAGAAACTATTTTTCCATAAGTAACTTGCTTCTTTTCTTTTTTGCCTAATACCAGCTTCTACTCAGAAATTCATTTGGGAAGTTTTATTATCCAATTCAGAAGCCGTAACTAAAGGACAAACAGGCAGTTTGAATTGCAGAACGCTGCTAGGGGACAAGTGCAGTGCAAGACTGGAATTAGTTTCCAAACCAAGTTTTTCATTATTACAGGTATTATGCTGCTAAATTCACTACTGTTAATGCCTTCAGGCATGTTTCACTGCTACCATTCAGGCCAAAGCTATAGGAAAAGGCTTAAATAGCAAATTTACTGTAGATCACCCAAATATACTGAAGTCCTCATCAAACAGTTATGCTCAAGGTTCAAATAGTAACTCTTGGGGCTTTTTTTTTTTTGGGGGGGGGTAGCAGGGAGGAGAGGAGGTGCAAGCTACTGTTTTATAATATTCCACCTAAAGTAAGTTAAATGGGGCACAGTTAAGAAATGAGAATAAGACTACCAGAGTGACCTTCAGCTTATTTTTTTTTTTTAATCAGTAAAATCTGTTTAGTTAAAAAGTCTCCAACAACAGCTTGTAATCAACATGCTTCTAATTGTGAAAAATGCTTTCTTCTGTTTCTGCTAGTAAAATCCCTTTTGAGGAATGCTGGATACTCATTCTTCTTGCCAGTGGAAGACAAGGAGAGAACCCACTGGGAAGATCAGTGGTGTACCTTTACCACTGGCACACAAGTGTGTATAGCACCCACACTACCTACAGAAAGCAAGGCCTTTACAAAACAGGAGTGCTCAGGCTTCACCACTTGCACATTAAAAAATGGCATCACTGTTATTCTTCATTAACTCCAGTTAATACCACCTCCTTCTGATAATGCCAAGTTACCCTGCACAAGCTGGGGCTTGGCCAGAGGCTATTTTAGAAGGAAGGAGCCGTTTAGTAGAAGGCTTCAATGCAAATCGTCTTTTCCCAACCCTTATAGTTGTGATGAGGAATAAAAGAAGAGGGCTTTTCTGTGCCTAATTAGCTGTGGACAGCATTCCAAGAACTTAGCATTCAGGCATTGGTTAGACACTCTAGAACGAAAGCTGATACCTAACAGCATTGGCTGGAACAGCAGTTAGTTCCCACATGAGGTGTAGTGGTACCTTAGACTTAATCAAGACTCACTTTTAAAGCTTTGCACCAAGCTAAACCACACAGAAGTTGGCAGTTTACAGAAGACAGCAAGGTGGAGCAATGACAGTGTAGCAGCCTAAGATGTTTTCCAGACATGACAACAGTTGGAAGTGCAGACAGACTTTCTCAGCAGCACAGCAAGTGGAAGAGGTTTATGCTGTAACTGCCTGTCAGGCAAGTCAGCCAGTTAATGCAGAACTGAAAACAGGTTTATAGTGTTAAGACCATGTTGACTTCAGAGGCAATTGCGTGGCTGGCAAAACATCTGTCAGACTCCAGATTTTTATCTGTCAGTGTCACATACACATGAAGCCCTAATGAAAAGTCTGTCCTGACATGATAAGAGTCACTTCTGACATTCCATTACCAGAAGCAATATGTTGCATATATCCCCTGGCATAGCTTAATTCTTGATATATTAGAAATACTGAGATGCCAACATTAAGTTTGCTGATAAAGACAAGGGCTTTTTTATTTAGATTCAAGGCAGCTCTCCAAATGTGTCATTTTGGGGGCTTTTTTAATGGCTTTGTCTAACAGCAGCTACACAGCACCCGATGTTTCTGATAGTCAGTTTTTATACACAGCTCAAATCTTTAGACAGCAAGTACCCCAGGAGTCAGTCACGTACCTGCACCAAGCAGCTCTGGGTAGGAGTCCTCTAGGCAGTTTCTGAGTCACCTTATTAGAAAGGGGAAGGTCACACTGGTTTTGGATCTTGTCTGGCAAGTCTTCCTTCTTGCTCTTCCCCTGTGGAGAGGGATCACATTGGTCTCTAGCTGCTCTGCATCCTGAGTGCCTTTCACCTTTGGCTTTCCAATGACACAATCACATTTAACTACTGGCTTCTGGCACAAGCTGTCAGGGAAAGATCCCTTACTGTTTCACCTACCTGCTAATCAAGGCAAGAGTCTCACAAGTGATTTCAAGTTCTTTAGATTTATTCAAAAGCAATACCTACTGACAAATGTAATGTCTACACCTACATTTGTGTCAGGAAAAGGAAGAGCACGAGACAGCACGGTACACTGCAGATAGTCAGAGGAAGGAACAAGAGTCGGTTTAAACAACTTGCGTTACCGAAAACTCCCGGATTGTCATCAGAAAGGAAAACTCCCGGACTGTCATCAGAAAGGTCGGTTTGGCCATACCCTGCAGCACGTACCGAACTCCTCGCACTGGGCGAGCAGGGACGAGCCTCTCCCACCCCGAGCGGCCGCCGACGATCCGTGAGGCATCGCCTTGTGACTGCAGCACGGCAGCAAACCGCCGGGAGACGGGGCCGAGCACGGGCCGGGGGAGTCCCGCGTCACCCACGGGGCCCACGCGAGGCCTGCGGGGCGCCCAGCACCGCTCGGAGCCCAGCACGGCCGGGAGCGGACCCTCCCGCGGGCCGCCGCGGCACAAAGACCGAGAACAGGGGGCTCCGGGCGGGGGACCTCAGTCGGCTCCGACCCCAGAGCGGGTCCCTGCCCGCCTGAACGCCCCCCG
>JANPWX010000244.1:1386972-1501267 GCA_024734555.1 Trochalopteron elliotii
GGCGGCGCCAATCGGCGCCAATCGGGGCCCGGGCAGCAACAGCTGCCGGGCGGGGCCCCCGCGGCCCTTCCCTCCCTTTCCGTGACAGCCCCGCTGGGTCCCGCCCCGCAAGGGGTGAGAATGGAACCACAGAGCCGAATCACAGAGTGAGACAATCATAGAGGCATGGAATCGTGTAATCATCGAGGTTGGAAGAGATCTTTAATACTGTCCAGTCGAACCGTCCACCCAGCACCACCAAAATCACCTCTAAACCACATCAGCCAGCGCCATATTCAGACGCCTCTTCCTCTTAAAACACCCCCAGGAATAGTGCCACCACCTCCATGGGCAACCCTATTCCATTGCCTGACTACCCGAACAGCCCCTGTCTCAGCTTAAAGCCATTTCCTCTGGTCCCCTCACTGTGGGCATGGCAGAAGAGACCGGCCCCCAGCCCACTACAACCTCATTTCAGACAGTCGTAGAGAGATCCTCTCGGAGCCTCGTCGGGACTAATCAAACCCAGCTCCCTCGGCCACTTCCCACAGGTCATGTTTTCCAGACGTTGCTTGCCGGCTCTCGGCGCCGGCGGCCCGCCGAAGGCGAGGCTGTGCTGAAGGGCTCCCTTGAAGGGCCGCGCGCCTTCCCCTCACCGCCTCCGCCCTCAGCCCTGAGTCCCGCGCGGCCTGGAGGCGAGGCCGTGACGGCACGCCCGCTCCCACCAGGGACGGAGTGTGTCGGGCGTCGCTGACCCAGCCCCAGCGCTCTCCTCGCCAGCCCAGCCGCGGTAAAACTCCTGAGACAGCTCCGTGACCCTACAAGAGGCGCCTTCTCGGTTCGGAGGCCACGCCTGAGCCGCCGCGCCCTTCGAGGCACCGACGCCCCCGCCGGGCCCGGCCGGCCCTCCTTCCGTGGGCCCGAGCGGACGGTGCCCGCCTCCTGAGGGCGTCTGCTTCAAACCTGAGGTAAGGTCTCATTCCCAGTATATCCATTATATTAGCTAATTCATGCCGTAGTGCTGCAGTTAGGAAATTGCCCAGTACCGGGGTTTGTCACCCTTCGGCTAAAGTTGGTTCTTACTGGAGTAAAAAAGAATATTGCGACTCCTCTGATGTGGTATAGTTCCTGGAAACACAGATCCCAGCTTGTGTGAGGTTCATCTCAAGTCTGTTTAGTTAAAAATTTAGTTAAAAATTTTGAGGGAATAGACTGTGACATAAGATCAAGTTTGGAAGTCACCATGACTTACAAAAAAACTTGTTTTATAATACAGTTTATCTCATGGTTTAACCCCGGTCAGCAAACAAGCTCTCCATTAGTAGGATGGGGGAGAGAATCAGATTACTTTATTTTATTATTCACTTTTAATTATCAACCCTGCTTTCAATGAAGATCCAAAACATAGCCCTACAATAGATGCTATGAAGAAAACTCGCTGTATTCTAACCAAAACCGGCACAACTGCAAAATTTTCTATGGAGTAAAACTAATTTTTCCTTCCATAAATGCGGGGTTGACCATAAGCGTGAAACAAGGCACGTGGTCTCTTTCCATTCTCATTCAGTGGAAAGCTAAATATGACCCAGTACCCACGTGGACGCCTCACCTCTTCCACTTGCTCCCTAAGCCATCCAGACACAAGTCATCTTTTGCCTGGAAGTTGTACAGCCCCCTTCACATATGTTGATGTGTCAGGAGACCTTCCTAAGATGACAGGTAGTGCTGGACTGCTCCCAAATCCTATCTGGCCAGTTTGCAGCATTAGCAGAGCAGCCATTTCATGGTACACACTGCCCCAAGCACACCATCCTGTAGCTTGTTTAATCAAAAATGTATGGTGGCATGGAATATCTAAGATACCACACCCAGTTAAGAACATTTTTATAAAAGTCATTGTTTAATGTAAGATTAACAGTTTAAGCTTTGGATCTAGTAAGTGTAGTGCAGCATTGGTTTCTACAGTCTTTATGCATCAACTGCCATAGAAGAAAGTATAAAACACTACTAAACCTTAAAAGCTCATAATCTTTTTTGAAAGAAGTGGAAGAGTAAGCACAGATGCTGGATTACTTTCACTATTGGTAACTAATGGTCTGGATTGTCTGGCAAAGTAGTGCTGGCCATGGCAGTAACCTTGTGTCAGGTGAGCAGATGCAGAGGTAGCCTTTGGTCCAGTACTTTAATAAGATGTCTAAATCTCATTTTGATACTTGAATCTCTCCAGAGATGCCTGTGTTACTTACATAACCATGGATGGAGTCTCCACTGTATGTAAGTGTCCCAATCCATTTCAGTGAGAAGGGTCATGCTCTTTTGTACAAAAATCATGAATGCAATTACGACAAAGCTGACTGGTAAAAGCCATCCAATAATAGCACAGCCATAAGAGAGGAAGACCAGCAATCTCTTTTGGTATAATTTGAAAACTTTTTGCCTTTGAGAAAGTTTTAATAGTCATTTTGTATCTCATATTTAGTAAATGGCTCGGAGAACAAAGCAGGTTCATTCACATCAGTTTCTTATCTTTGCAAATGGGCTGCTTGCTCTGCACAGGCTTGGATGGGAAATTTCCAGTCTGCTGTGGAGAAAGTACAGGGCTGTTAATCCTTCAAAATTGCTTAAAAGCTCCTCTCACTTCACCACCTTCACCCATCCCCAGTTAACACTTAAGGCTTTTAGCAGGGGCAAGGGTCTAATGATCTCAGATCCACACATGGGGAGCAAAGAATCCACTGTATTCTTCACCAGGAGCTGCTGAAGCATACTCAGTTAAAGCCATTGAGTGATATGGTTTTCAGCTGTGCTAAGGATGAAAAAATGAGTTTTCTCTCATTTATTTACTGTGGCTCCTTAGCTATGCACAAGTAATTGTGAATATGCAACATGCTACTACAGGAGATATTTTTCTCTTCCCTGGAAAAGAATTACAAGTTTATCAGTAAGATTTCTTCCTCAGTATTCATAACTTATATAAACAAATTGATAATTCTCTGAATTTATACTATCATTTAAAACACACACATCTGCTTTGATGTTTTCATGTCACGAACACTCAAGAGTTTAAACCATTACATGTGCTTACAGATTTCACTAGAAATTATCCACAGCAGAATTCTGGCGTCAATTGTAGTTGCCATTGTCACAGTCATGTCACAGCTCTCTGCTGGAGCTACTCTGACCCAAGCATAGTTTCCAGTAGTGTTGATTGTGAGTGTTACTAATTATAGAGATTCTTTTGTTTCTCTTCAGGGACTATACCACTGTCAGATAAATAAATGACCAGATTATGATATGTCTGTAATTTTTTTTGGTTAGAAATAAATTGTTTCCACTGTTGACAATTCACATCACACACTCCTAGTCTGCTAATGTGGCTATTTTAAAAGTACTTATTTCTGGAGTTTCCTTCTGTCAGTTATGTCCTGTGCCCTCTAAGTACATTCTTTGTATATTCATTGTGCTTCAGTTTTGAACAATTACTGTCAATATTTGTTGCTTTAATTAGGGGCATATGTTGTGTTACTTCTGAAATGGTGGCCAGTAGAATAACCATGTGCTCCCTCCATTTCCACTTGGAAAGACAGTGAATATGCAGCAGATGCATGTTACACTTACAATATCTGTTCCATTTCCTGTTGCTCTGTAGCACTCCTTGGTGCAAAATGTGTTCAGTAATTGTGCCCTCTAGAAAGTTCATGAGGGAAAGAGACCACACAGAACCATTTTGCAGGTCTGTAGGGGGATTGTTAAAGAGGACAAGCTGCTGCTCTCTCTATTTGAGGAGGTCTAAATGACATCTTACACCTTTACTTACAGGTCACTGGAGAGCACATACACAGAGAAAATGAGACCAAGCTGACCCTCTCCAGCAACTTGAGGTAAGGTTTTAGGTTTTTTTATTTCATCTGGGAAAAAATGCATGAGAAATTATTGATCCAGAAATTAAAGTATATGAAGAGTTTTTACAGGTCAAAGTTTCATTTGTTTTTAAGTTTTGCAAAACCTCAGGGTAATACTAAACCAGGATTTGCTTCCTCTACCAGAGCACACTGTACATGCCCTCAAAGCTTTTCTTGCATTCTTCTGCTGTGGAGCCCTACCAGCTTTCCTTAGCCTTCTGCTTAAGAAAGCATCTGTTGGGTTTTGTACTCAGCTATTTGTAATTTTGGGTATGACTCATGAAGTGTAAAAGCACTTTTAAGATTAATGTGAGAATAGACTGACTGTATATCTGAATAGTAGAATCAATCCACTTCTGCATTAGTGCTGGGAATACCCAGCATACCTATTTAAAAGAAAACCCTCAAAAGATAGTTTTTATATGACAGCATAATTAAATGATGCATTCTCTAATTCTGATCAGTGCTGTAAGTGGTACTTCATGATGAGAGACTGTGAGTCCAGGCCAGGCAAAATGGATTGTTTGAAACTCATTTGAGCATAAGCTTTAATTTAGGATTCTGAAGGCTGTAGCCCTTTTTTGGCATAGAACCTAAGTTGGGACAAAAGGTGTTTCTGCTTGGATGCCTTGCATTCTGCCCTGAAAAGACAGCCATTATATGTAATGCCATAGATAATAAAAGGTGAAAACAGTGCTATACATCATATTCACAAGGAAAAGTATAATTTTCGTTTTGCTGCAACACTAGGAGATAGCTGCAGCTGTCTCCTATTCACTTCCATGGCCTCAAAATACACAAAAAGATGAATTTGCTGTGTTGAACATCTTTGTCTCGTGCTTTGGAGGCTGTTTTTGTACCTGAAAACTGATGAACAAGGTACAAAGCA
The DNA here is from genome assembly GCA_024734555.1 of Trochalopteron elliotii. Classification (NCBI taxonomy): domain Eukaryota; kingdom Metazoa; phylum Chordata; class Aves; order Passeriformes; family Leiothrichidae; genus Trochalopteron; species Trochalopteron elliotii. The sequence goes on from JANPWX010000244.1 coordinate 1,391,743, forward strand.
TTTCCTTTGTGCAGCAGTTATTTCTAAAGCTCTCTGCCAGAGTTGTGAAACCTACTGAGAAAAGACATCTGATGAGAGTGCCAGCATCTCAGGCTCACTCTATGGATCTGGGTGCAGTCAGTCCCCCATCCTTCCAGGTTATTACTTAGCATCCAGCAGTCATCCCTGGTTATCTCAACATTTGTGCCAATTTGCCTGACTTAGCTTTGAATTATAGGAGCACTTCTGAAAACAAATCACAGTAAACAGTTCAAACTGGAAGTGTCAGCTCTTGGGGAAACCAGAAAACACTACATGGCTGATACCTACCCAGAACAGAAATCTAATGAAACATTTGCTACTGCACTTTAGGACTAACTGCCTGGTGCTAGGAGAGAAGCTAGGGGTAGTTTAGAGAGAAAATGGGGGTTTGAGTAGTGTAAAAAGGGAAGATGGAAATAATCTGAAAACCTGAAGCCCAAACTGACAAATCAATTCAGACAGCTTCATCTGGTCTCTTGATATCTTGATAACTCTGGTCATCTTTTTTTTTTCTGCAAGTTTCCTAGTAATTTTTACCTGGATGTTGTTGTTTACTCCTCCTGTTTTCCTGGGAGTAAACATAATCTATGAAACCCAGGATAGAAATATTGCACCGGAGCAATCAGAACATTTAACAAAGGCAATATTTAATACATGAAGAAGCTGTTCTATCTACTAGTAGGGAAGACCATTACAGCAGTCTGATTATGAGTAATTGTTTGAGTTGCAATTAAGATCTTCAGATTCATTCCCTGAATACCAGCAATTACTCACTACACTGCAAGCTGAGCCATAAGCTGTTTGATGGTGTTTGTTCAAAGGCCTTCCCTCTCCTTCATATTCCTGCAATTAATCTATCTGTAACTTTACCCTCTTCCATTTACTTCCGCTGTTTCAAGCGTCAAGTAAAGATTTTCTTTCTCTTTATTAGGACTAGATGTACTCTCCCTCTGAATATCTGCAGCTGGACATAATTTGGGCTGAGTCTGCTGCTGTAGCTGCATTATGCTGTGTCAAATCCTTAATGTCAGAGTATGTGCTTTTTGCTACAGTTTAATTGTTGGTAGTGTTCTGTGACCAGTTTAGACAGGGGTAGCAGAGATGAGGAGGGTATGAAATGGAAGTTTGCAGTGGTAGAGGATGCACTGGTCACTATGTGAGGGTCACATCTGAAAAAGGTCACAAAGCTGCAAGGATTGCAGAGTTCAGGGTCTGAATCTTGGGAGAGTACTACAGCTACCAACATATGCAAATCCTTAGGGGAGGGGGAGTTTGAAGGCCAAGGAATTCAAGGTGTTAACTCTGCATGGTGAGCAGTGCACATGAAGTCAGCATTGGTCCTTGACTGTTTTGCAAGTAAAATTTTACATCCCTGTTTCATCAGCTACAATGCTTATTTGAGCAGTGCCAAGTCCCTCCTGGGAGGGCAGAGTTATGAGTGCTTGTAAATTGTGGAAGGATCAGAACAGCCTTTTCTCTAGTGACTAGATGTTTTGTTGACTCAGCATTTAGAAAATTCTGTTTTTATAAATTTTTATCCTGAGAAATGTGGGTTAAGTTGTAGATGTCAAAAGTTCAGTATAAATGTGATTTTTGTGGTGCTTTTGTTTGGAATAGCTCTAGTTTAGAAAATCGTTTATTGCAGAATTTATGCAGTGGTAAAGCTGTTCCTACAAAACAGTTTACAGTAGCTGTCAGCATCAGATGTTTTCTAGGCACTACATTTGCCACCTAGCAACCACAGTAGGGTAATTTTGCTGCAAGTCATCCATGTGTGCAGTCCTGTCAGATAAAGAGACTCTGCTGCAGGATTACCCACCAGTCATTAGTCATTAATGACAAGATATCTTTCTTACAGTACAAAGTGCTCTGGAGATTCCCCAGGGCGAATGCACAGGGCTTCAAAACAGCACTGCATTCTTCTTTAAAAGAAAATCTATATGGTATTCCTTATGGTGAGGTCTCCACTCAGCAGTTGCTCCCTGCAAGGCAACGTTTGTAGGAAATACTTCATTTTTTTTCTTCCACTGCATTTCAGAATTCCAGAACTGAAAGGAAGTGCGTATTCTTTGAAGCTTATATTAATTGCTGTGAGAAATCAGATTCATTGTGCTGTGTGGAAAAATATATAATCCTTTAAATAGAATGACATATTCTTTTTTTTCCCCTGTCTGTTCTCTAGATGCTCTTACACCTTTTCCGAATACCTGCTCTCCATTTTAGAGACGTCTTTGTTTTTTGTCATATCTACTGGACTTTCCTGTGAGACTTCTCTGCTATTACTCATTACTGCAGCTGTACTAATGATGGATATTCTGGACAGCCTAGCCTGTCCAGAGTTAGACACTGTAGCTGTTCCCATTTTGGCAAGTGGCCGTTGCACTGGCTGAGTGCTGGCAAGGACAACATGCTGTGTTGGGGCTTGTGGGATATTGCAAATTGAGTAACAGGACTTAGAGTGAGTGCTGCTGCTGGGAGAGCAGCTACTTTTGAACACAGGGCAATTCCCTTAAATCCTTTAGTCTTCTGGAGAGTCAAGGACTATGGTAAGAGTATTAGCAAGAGAAACGGAGAGCAGGCAATCTGAAGGACAAGAAAAATGCTTTAAAAGCTAAAGGGAAATACAGAGCACTGTCAGTATCACCCCAGAAACTTGTGAGCATTATCCCAAACCTTGCTCGCCTCCATTTTCCTTCTTGTTGAAGCACTGAATGGAAAGACTGTAGCTTCTGGTGGGGTATAGGATATCAGACATGAAGGGATTCTGGGAATAGTCTTCTGGATTTAGGTATACACTTCTTTAACAGAAAAATCAAGAAAACATGTAGGTATTCATATGTGAAAGGTATTGATAGGGCAAAATTTAGTTCTAATTTAGCTTTATATGGTGTGTGGTTTCTCTTGGAGCTTGTTACCAGGTATCTGGATAGGGATGTGACTAGTGGGATTATTTGGATCTTATATTTCTATTTTATGTAGTAATAGTTACTTCTGTTTGCTGGAGTGTCATTGCCAGTAGCCAAAGTTCCTTTTCTTTACTTTAGTTCCCATCTCTGCAGACCTGTCTGTTCCTGGCAGAAACACTTTTGTTCCAGTGTAGGCTGGTTGTGTTCTCTCAAATAAACTGACTTCTCTCCTTGCATACAATTTTGTGTGTGGCAGAAGGGTGATCAAAGTGGAATCTTTGGCTGCACTGTTTTAAAATAAAACAGCGATTTTCACGTTTTCAGAAGATTAACTGCAAGATTGTGAAAGCTTTTCACATGTTCTGGTAGAATCCCCTTTCCTGTCGTATTAGATTACCATTGGCCACGTAATGCAGTTTTAGAGATTTGAATTTTTTCTTCTACTTTCCTCCAGACCTATCCTTCCACTGAAGCAAAACCAAATCTACATTCGTATTCTGATTACATAATATATAGCCTAATAAAAATAAACACCACCACCTGTCACTGTCTACACAGCAGCAGCCAGTGACAGAAACCATGGCCCACACTCATATGTTAGCTAATTTACTGTACTGAAAAGGAAAATCCATGAGTGGAAGTCATGAGAGACTATTCCAGTGAAAACCACATTTAAAACTAACTAGTATAAGCCTGTTTTTTCTTTCTGTCTTTTTTCCCCCCTCCTTTTTCCCTTTCCTTAACTAAAAACTTTGCTCTGACTTTGTGAGGCTAAGGTAACGTGGCCATGCAAAGAGTAGAAAGAGCTCAAAGCTTGTTTGACTGAGCAGCAGTGGGTTTTTTACTCAGTTTTGCGTTGTTGAGGTCACTGCTCGTGGCCCAGTTTTGTTCAGCTTGAGATGCTGAGCACGAGTTTCTTCAGATGGCGTGTGCAGTGCTCTCTAATCCCAACTGCCAAGTGAAACCTTGGAGCTACGTTTAAATAAAGGTAAAACAAAGAGATTCCTTAACAGCGTGGAAGAGGCAACTTGAAACACTTAGCTGCTCTTACTGTGCAGCCAGCCGTCCTAGCCTGGTACACACAGAAAATTTATACACATTTATCAAATGTTTCAATTTGCCCTTTTTTTGGTGAAAACTAAACTCTTCTGTAGAAGGAAGCTTGCTCCTATTCTGTTGCAGTCTTTTCAGGGCAGACTAAACATATTTGTGTTCTAAATGGGTTTTTTCACCCTCTTTAATTTCCAAGTAAGTTGCAAAAGGGGCTTTGTCATGCCAATGCACCTAAGGCATTATCACTCTTTGTAGATACATTTCCCCTTCCTCCCAGTTTTTGCTTCACCTCTCCCTTCCAATGTGCAGAGAAGTGCCTATAAAAAAAAGGGGGGGAAAGAGCTGTAATTAGGATACCAAATTACTAGATACACTTAACAGCAGAATTAGAGATCAAGAACTTGGCACCTTAAATCCATCTTGGCTCAGCTTTCTTGGTTGTTGCTGAATCAGCTTAGGGCACAGCTTTAAAATTCAATCAGCAACCTTATTATTATAAATGGGAAATTTTGTTAGGCTTTTCAATTGGTGTTCCCTCACTGTCTCTTCTGGAAAATACCTTGTACAACACCACATTTTCTGCTGTTGATGTGTTCTTTGTAAACAGTTCTTTTGTGGGCTAAAGGTGTCACATGAACTGTACCAATGGCTGTAATCATCACAACTTTGCAAAGCAATGATGGCAGAACTCTTCAAAAGTTCTTCAAACGCTGGGAATGGGGAATGTGGAATGGGGAATGGGAATGGGGAATGGCAGTGGGGAATGGGAGTTTCTCCTCACAGCATGAAAGACTGCATGATGTGACCCATTCAAATACAGATGATAACTGGGTTTTTTACATAAAATAACAGAAATTTCCATCTTCCACATCCTGTAACAGTCAGCTTGCCTCTACCTTGTGCCAAGTGTTAAAGGTGTCCAAGCTTCTCTGTGAAAAACTTTAGTGATTTGCAGGAACTTGAAATAACTCAGCTATTTCCAGTGATGTCTGCATCACCAGTCTGGAGTGGTGACACATGCAGAATGAAGAGGTGTGAGAGGAGAACAAATCACACACAGGACCAAGTGCAGTGACTGGAGTTCCCTTTGGGATCCACCACTACCATGGTCTGGGACCTGAGAGCGTTCCCCCACTTAGCAGGTGTGTGTGATCTGTGCGAATCTGTTTAAAAAAAAAAATAGTTTAGAATGAGACTGATGCCATGCTTGTCAGATGTATGAAGAGTGAATTAGAATTACGTGGGAAAGAAGTCAGACTTATGCACAGTTATAAATTAGACTGACCAATTGCATAAATAATTCTTTGTATGCGTATTATTAATGAATAGATAAACACTATTTTCTAATGCTTCTATTAAATATGTCACGTGCCAGCTAGGTCTAAAAAAAAACACCCAACCCCCCCCCAAACAATGCCGCAACATTCCAATATAGATTTCAGTGAGGGATTTACTAACTGAGGACTCAGATTCAGGTGATAGTGTAAAAATCTCAGTTCAGTATTATTGCACACATTCGTATGAATTAAATAGCTTGACTGTATAATTCTACAGACCCCAACCCTCTTCATTTTTGGAGCTGCTAAGCTCTCTTATCTCCCCAGGCAGCCACTGAGATCTCTGTGTGCTCAGATCTTCTAGAAATCCACCCCACTGCAATGTAATTCTAAACCAGAACACATCCCTGTTCTGCGTGACATCAGACACAAGATTCCAGTTGTTTGGCCTCAAGTGGAAGAATACACATAAAATTGTCCCAGCCATTGCCCTTTTATATGTCTTGAAAGAAAGTTATTTTTCTTCACTAACACAGAGCATAAAAATACCACTGAACTCTCTCATATGCTACTAAAAAAAGTAAGAGAGAAGATTAAATTTATGGAAAGTTATTGGCTCCATAGGAGATGCATGGCTTGATTTTTACAGCATGACAGGTCAGAATGCTTGCACAATCAGGAAAACAAACACCAACATACACAGCAAAAAAGTTAAAAACCAAGATTAGTGTTTTGTGGAGGGGAGGGAAAGGCAACTTACTATTTTCTTTTCACTACAGTTGTTTAAACAAAATGGAAACACAAAGAAGCTGTGAAATTTGTATATTTCTAAAATGTGGAATAGGATTCAAAGTGAATGGTGTCAGATTGCTATCATGGGGAATGAACTTGTATGCTGCTGTGCCTCACAGATATGGTAAACTGCTGACATCAAATGAAGAAACACAGTAAAAATATAGCACTTATGTGCTGGATGAAAAATGATTAATTTATGACTCTGCAGCTTTGAACATTCTGACTCTCTTTGAACTATCAGTTTTCAAAATGCTTTCCAGAGTGCCTCTTTTATTTATCCTCTCTGCACTGAGCAGAGTGTGGAAGTGCTTTCCTTTTTCTCTGAAACTTGCATCTGATTGGAGGTGTGAAGACCAAAGAGAAGTAAAACTGTTTTAAAGAGTCTGTACCAGCCCAGGAAATGCCACAAGGCCACTTCAGACACTTCAGCAACCTCTTCATCCTGATGAGCCAAAGAAGAAAAGCCAACTCAGGAGCTTTAAATTCAAACTTTTCAATCTATCTTTCCCTTCATGTAAATAATTGCATCTTGTCACTTCTACCCAGCTGTCTGGATTTGCCTGCACTGCCAGTTCAAATTAAGTGCACAGTTCTTAAGCACCTTATTTCAAAATAACGTGATGCTTCTTTCCCCTGCTTTGCTCTCAGAACTAAGGTCTTTAAGTTCTAAAGAACTTAATATCTAGCATAAACAGAACAGACAATTGGGGATACAAGCATCACAGAGTCACCCCAGGACATCTAGATAGTGGAACATTGCAGAGACACTACCTTCCATATGATGGCAAGCAAAATTGTTTATTCTCATCATTTGATATCTACATAACAAAAGGATAGATTTCAGAAAATCTGTAGTTTGTTTGAACTTCATTTAGATTGAGTGTCTTTTCAGATGGAAGCAGCAGAACAGGGCATTTTAGGCTGTCCTCAGTGACATAATGTAGCAGACTGTGAGTGGGTTTAAGCCTTTGCCAGACAGAAGGCTGAAGTTTGAAGTCTCGTTGCCCTCCAGGCAGTGGGATGCAGTGTTGGCTTGGGGATTGCCTGGGGATTGGGCAGACTGCTTAATGGTTGGGAAAGAAAACACTTTTGAAAATATAAAGAACAACATTCCATTTCCCTTTCGACTTATTTTTTGTCTGTTCCATCCTATTTGGTATTACTGTCTTTTTTATTCCTGTTTTCCATGTCTTGTTTTTTCCCCTCTATACAACCAATACTGTGTCAATGACGTCTTACCTAATGACGTGAACTAATGTGGAATTGTGTTAAAATAATATTTGTGCTATAATAATAAGTAATACCAAGAGAAGGAGACTGTACTTTGTGAGTCTGAAGTATATTTTTATAGGTAGGTGTGTTATAAAACCTCTAAAATAGGAGGCTATTGGAATAGAAATGCTGAGATAAATCTTACTGGAATGACCTGACTGCAAGGAATTGAACTTAAAGTTCACTGAAAATAATGAGGAGTTTAAGTATTGCCACAGTAACACAATACTGGTATTTTCATTTTAAATGTTAGAAGTTAAGTAACTGGATTTACTTGATTTTCTCTCCCTTGTTCTGCACTCAGTTCTGCTCAGTCTCTAACCCTACACTGCCTGCAGTGACCCACAGCCTGCCCTGCTTACCTAAACGGGCACTAGGAAGAGACCACATAGCATTCAATTCAGCACACAAACTGCAGCTTGTTAAATTAAAATAAACAGTTCTATTACCTGTGAAATGAAGAAGATAATTTTGGCACTAATCAAACTGATACCACTTTTTAACCCAAAGCTGTACAGAAGCTGATTGTATAGCTTCATAATTCCAAATTATAATTATATTTCAGTAGGCTGTTTATTTTGAGGAAATACTAAGATCCACGTCTTTTACTCTTCCTGGCTGCACTGGAAACTACATAGAGTAGTGGATGTAAAGTAACCAGGTTAAAAATAGTGGTTGTCTCATGATGTTTCCTGAAAGCTTTGGGGTGTCTCTTCTGTGTTGGATCCACAGTGTGCAGTGAGCCAGACAGTCCCATTGCCTGTGATTGTAGTGCAGTGTCTGACTCTGTGCGTGCGAGGAGCTGCTCCAGCAGGAATTCAGTTCATGGCAAAGACATTCAGAATAGCAGGAGGATTTTCATATTCAGGGCACCCTTTTTGAAGAAAAGCCTAAAATATTACTGCTGGCAGAAAGGGAGATGCACTGACAATTCCTAAGCAAGGATTAGTATTCCCTTTCCTGTGTCTGTGAGTCAGCTTATTCCCTTTCCTGTGTCTGTGAGTCAGCTTTAGCTGACTTGACCTTTTATTCTTTAGTATTTGCTTTTGCATTTTCATTGATGTTGAGCCCTCAGTGGGAAGAGACAGTGATTAAATTCTTCCCAAGGCTCTGAAGTGGGATTTGGCAATTGAAGGATGATAATTCAGTGAATGGCTGTGCAATTCAACCAGCCAAGGGGCAGTGCAGATACATTGGTGCAGCACTGTATGATACCCTAGAATATCTCCACAATAAACAGAGCTGTTTTTTTCAGTCCTTTACTGGTGATGCAGATATCCTGGTGGTTTTGATGGCTGCCAGATCTTATTCACAGATAAATTAACTATGCCAAAACTCACTATGATAATCTAAGCTGCAAGACTTTGGAATGTCTAGGCTGAAAATCAATGGAAGGATTGTTCAACGAGAGGCATTTCCATCCTTTACATGTTTTAATAAATTGTCAAGGCTGAAACCTTTTTTCCTTTTCTTAAAAAGATGTTCTAGATGCCAAGGAGAATGTCTGCTTGCTAGCACAGGATAAAAAGCCAACTATTTTTAAGAGAGAAAACTAAAGCTCTTTTTTGTTAAATTCAGCAGAAGTGGCTCTGCTTGTTAGCCAGGACAATGACATACGTTCTTCCTTTTTGGCCACTGTGAGCTTAGGAGCCTCACCACTGTTTCTAGTGAGGGTTAAACATCCCATCACTCGTAGAGATGATTTCTAGTGCACTCCACTCTGGGAGCTTTCCACCAGCAGCAGTGTGCCAGGGTGCCAGCCTAAGGACAGCTTTGGGAGGTGAAGTCTTTGTGGGTTTGTGTTTTGTGATGGAATTCTGAATAATGTGACAGAACTTTATACAGATGAGCAAGAATGGGGAATTTCAACTCCTGCTTCTTCAATGCAAAGTTGCAGTTGAAAAATGGAATGTGTGTCCAAAAGGAAATAGTTGGGATAAAGCTTTAAATAAAATAAATAATAATAGTGTAGTGTTCACTATTTTGTGCTTTTCTCATTCTTCTGATTCCTGCTCTCCCTTTGCCCAGACAGGGCACCCTGATAGGCCACCCTTCCATATCTTCCTGCTTTAATCTCTAATAGCCCTCTAGTAACCTATTCATGAGAAGAATTCTTTATACTCTCATTTCCCTGCCACATAAGCTGAGAGGCAAGGCAGAAGGAGAGGCTGTTTTGAGATTCTGTTCAAAAGCAGGTCTTGTTTAATCTAATATTAACTTCTTCTCTACCAAGAAGTAATAGCAGGGTTATTCTGTCCTGCTAAATAGTGTTATTTGCTGTGTTTCTGTGGCTTCAGAAGGTCCACATGAGAATCTTAAATGCTGTAAACTCACAGCTGCCCCCAGCTGCTTCTTGAAGGCAGGAGGCAACAGAGGATGATGAGAAAAGAAAGATCAGCACAATAGGCAGTGATGTGGGTGCAACAGCAGCAGCTATATAGACTGGCTGATTTTTAAACCACAGGGTAGAATTTTAAGTAAATGTTTGACAATATTCCATTGAAGAATTTTTAAAGAACCCTTTCTGTTCATGATAAACCTAAGGAAGGAAGCAGCAGGCTGCAGAGGTGAACAGTGGAGTTTGCTGAACAGCTCCATATGAACAAACAGCAGATCAGCTCTAGAAGTGCATAAATTGAGAGTATGACCTGAAAATAAGGTAGGGGTAGATTAGAAAAGGTTTTGGAGAATGAAGGTAGGAGAATCAAAAAAGGATCTTTCAACAGGTTTTGACAGAATAATTTAAAAACTGCCAGGGTAAAATTCTTGTTGTTGATGCAAGTCAGTAGCATAAAGAGAATGAAATCACAGTTTTAATTATACCCCTAATATATTAGAGGAAAAACAAAAGTAAAGAAAAATTCAGTAAATAAAGTAAGTCCAGAATGTATTAAGACCACTGTGTATGGGAGGCTTTTATAGTGCTGCTACAAGGTACCATGAAAAGAAAGTGGAAGAAATGAAAACGTTTGGAGCAAGCTGATTCCAGTGTCACCATGGGTGACCATGGGTTTATCAGGAGGAGCTGGATAGTGAGATAACTGCACATCAGTATAGCTTAGAGAAACTGTAGAAGCTCCTGTAGCAACAAAATAACTGCTGGAAGCAATATAAAATGAAATTGATTGCACAGAAAAAAAAATAAAATCAATGCACAGAAGTCAGTCCAGAAGAAGGAATGAGTTGTGAGGGGAAAAAAATCTACACATTCCTCTAGACCTCATTAATCAATTTCCTTCTTTGAGTTATGCACATAAAATATTATGCAGTTTCCTCAGGGGCTGTAGCAGTGCAGTGTCTGGGCTTGAATGTCCAGGCACTCGTGCTGGTGTACAAGGGAGTATTGAGGAAAACTTGTTTACCAGCATTTCATCTCCCTTTCCATTACCTTTTTTGCCCAGGAGGTAAGTCAATGTAAGTTTGACCTTTCTTCTCAGTGGCTGGTTACAGCCAGTCCACCACAGGAGTTGGAGTGCCTTCACAATTTCCTGCTGAACAATACCTGGTGATCTGATTACCGTGTATCCAAAGCAATCTGATTAACATGTATCAAAATTAGCAATTTTGAATGATAAACAAATAAAGGACAATAAAAAAGCATTCACTGCCAACGACTATAGTATTATCTTTGAAGCTAGAAGAATTTCCTCTGGGTTTAAATTCATTAATGACTTATTTCTTTGTGCTGAGCCAGCTGGATTCAGTTTGTCATGATCAAAGCTCTCTGGGTAAAAAGAGAATGAAAAATGGAGAGAAGCAAACAAACACTTTTTCTTTCCAGAAATCTGATCTATGTATCTAATTTGTTTAATGTATCCTTCGAAAATGTTTATAGGCTTTTCTCATTCCCCTCTGTAGACTTTTTACAGTGAAGGATTTTACTGTCCTTATTAAAATAACAGCAAATTTATTTAAAAAAAAAAGGAAGGTCTTCAGGAGGAGCAGATTTATCCTAGGGAAAGCAGCTGCTTTGCAATCTGTACATCATCATCAGAAGGGCAGAAATTTATTACATGAATGTACGAGCAGCAAAGTCTTGTCTAGAAAAATACACTGTGTCAGAATATCTGAGTGCTATTTCTGGTCTGAGTTTTCTGAGAATGTAGGATTTCTCTGGACACTTCCTCTACACTGGGGGAGGGCAATGAGAGGCTCTTCTCTTAAATAATGCTGTTCACTGGTTTGATTAGGTTTTTGCTTTCTTTAATTTGGATTATAGTAGACTGTAAAAGCTGCATGTTTGGATCAGACAGGGTGAAGTTATGAAGACTTCATGTCCAAGTGGGTGATTATGCAGGATTCTGGCAGCTGGTCCCAGTGAACTGGGGAAGGTGTTTGTGCAGAGACACTGCCAGGAATCCCCCAAACACACACAGAGAATACAAAAAACATGTGGCATTAGCTCTAATTTCCATGTGCTCCACTAAGAAATTCCCAGCTCAGACTGCTCAGGTCAGTCCCTGTGTGCAGCAGGAGTCAGGTTTTGAAAAGTCCAGGGGAAATGACTTTTCAAAGTGACCGATGATTTGTGTACCTCTGTTTCCAGAACTGAATGTGGCATACCTAAAAGGAACTCATCTTTCAGCATGGGGCTCCTGGTCCCTGGTCAGAAGTGTTTGGAGGTTATGGTATTGTCTCATCACCAGTTCCTTGCTGCAGAGCTGCCAACAAGCAGGGAGCATCTTGGATACATGCATGAACTCTGCTTCTGGCAAGAGAGAGGGAGCCCCAGGCAGGGTCACTGCAGAAGCCTGTGTGGCCCACAAAGTGTCACTATTACATGTGTATTTCCCAGGTGTAATTATTACACCTCAGGATGCCTTCCTGAGGACGTGTGTCACGAGTTCCCTTGGGTCCATTGGGATCAGCCATCTCAACTAAGTCCCCTCCCAAGTCCTTGTGCACCCACTGCTGCCTCGCTGGTGAGGAGGTACAAGGATAGAAGATTGTTGCTCCTGGTGTAATGTTGGAGAGCAGTGCGACCCTTCCTTGGGGCCTGAAATAAAAGTGAAAGTGGGTCACTTCTCTTCATTTGGATAGGTACTCGTTGGCACATAATCCAATTAAATTATTCTCTTTTTAAATATTTCCAGAAATTGTGACCTAAATGGGTCTCTTTCATAGATAACTGGTAAAAAACTCTCTCTTTTGGTGTACCCAAGAGATGTTTTAACTGGACTCTCTTACAAGTGTGGCAAATGGCAAGAAAACCCCCTTCCCTTCTGCTGGAGGCATTGCTCTTGGCTCTTGTCTAACACTGAGGAACAGCTGGTGTTCTGATTTTACTCCTAAGACAATCTCTGTGTGACCATCCATGAATTCAGTTGAAATCAGGTGGTCCATCAGTGTTGCCCTTTCCTGGAGTTATTATGAGGTGTTAGTAAACCAGCATGTTTATTTGCCTTGAGGTTAGAAATGTGCAAAACACTCTGTTAAAATATACTGAATGTTTATTTTTAAAGTTTCAGATTAAAAGTACAAGGTATACGTTTACTGGTTTTGTGTTGTCAATCCACCAACACTGACGGATGCATGAAATATGAAAGGTGTATTCCTGCTGGTTTATGGTAATTTCAGTGAACATGTATCTGGTGTTTCTTGTGTGTATTAAGAATATCTTGACACTCAAATGCTGATTTCATAGGTATCATGAGGAAACATGCTTTTATGACCACATAATTACCACTATGACCACATAAAATGCAAATAATCTAAATTGTTGTAAGCTTCAGAACACTCTTATTCCTTAATGACCATCAGATCTGAATAAATGTATTATATTGATCAGCTCTTTATTATAATCCTACCCACAGGAATTAAAACCCAGGGTGAATAGAGGAAAAATGTCATCCAAATAGATGTGAAGATAATAGTTCAGTCCTGAGTGCAGTAGATTCATATTTGTAAAATATTCTGCCTTATAATGCATCATTTCATTTGTTTTTAAGCCAATTTCATTTCAGTTTTTCAGGCTGTTTGGTGCAAGAAGGGAACTGGATTGGACTTGGAATCCAATAACTATTGAGCTGTGTTGTTCTAATGCTTTCTGGTTGTATTCCATCTACCCTACCCACAGAGGGTAGGTCAAGCTATATTGATATAGATATTGTGTTCAATAGCCCCTCATACACTCAGGCAATGGAGATGTTTTTAATTTAAACATATAATGATTCAAATCAAAGATAAACTAGTAAAAAAAATGCAAATTTCAAACACAGTACTGTAGTTCTGTTAGTTCTCTTTTCAAGAATGTATTTTAATTCCCTCTTTTATAGGGTTATGACTTTGCCTTTTTGAACGACATTTCTCAAAGATTAACTCTTTTTCCCTTTCCTCTCTTGTCTATATAATGTTTAATTCCAAATGTACTGAGAAGTCCAGATCAAAAAGAACTTGTATGAGATGTAAAATTCTGTAATTTACAGAAAAATCGCTGCTTGGTTCCTAATGCTTACATCTACCTCTGCTGTCATATTATACTTCAGTTGTAAAGATTTATTTTGCCTGGACCAGTTCCAAATTAAACCTTAATGCTGCAGTCTCAACAGATGCTGATATTTAAAAAAAAAAAATTATTCATTTGTATTTTTAGAGAGCATCTATCTCTAGGTTTAATATTAAAGTTTATAAATTTGGAAGGAAGACTATCTTGTGATGGTAAGTTTCTAAAATCCTGCACCGGATCTGACAATGAATTTGCAAAGTACAGCTCTTGGTCATTCAGATCAGGTCAGAACTGTAAACACAATTTGCATTAATATGATGAAAGAGCAGATCTGAAATTTTATTAATCAGTCTGTGACTGGAGACAATCATCACCATCCTTAAACTTGATGGAGGGGAGGGAAGGGCCGCAGAAAGGAGGGGGAAGGAACAACACGGAGTCTACTGCTGACATTGTCCATGTGACACAGGAAAAAGTCTGATTTTTCCATAAGATTCCTGGAAAATTTGGACTTGGCCAGCGTAAAAGAATTAGTTTTCCTGTGAAGGGAATTACTTGCCAGACTAACTTTAAAATGTGTAGCAAACCCAAAAGAAATAACAAAAAAATATAGGTGTGGAACAAAAAAAGATTTAATTTTTTAAATTTATCTGCGGAACATTTTTAAGCCTGCTCTATGTCACTTTTGCCTTTCAAGGACTAGGATAATAAACCTATTTTTATTCTCTTCCCTCTCCTCATCCACTGCCTAAAATATCCCAACCAGCAGAATGGGTTAGCATTTTCTGCTCCATAGAACTTGATAAGAAAGTGTTCAGTCTGCAGAAGGCGCTGAGAACTTCCCTGGCCCTGCTTTGCAAGAATCAGAAGTTTAGGACCAGAGGACTAGGCAGATGAATCAATATATTTGTTCTATTTTTGCCCTGCTACAAAGGAGTTTAGAGTCTTTTAAACCAAGGAGAAAGCTTGCCATATATTTTTGGTACTATCACTGTGTAGTTTGCATTCTGTGGAAAGTAACATCAGCCCTGCTCCTTGCTTTCAGTCAGCACCTAAAGGGACAATATCTTCATCTGCTCCTTTCTATTTATGGCATGGCCAAGGGCAGCCCTCTAAACCACTCACCAAATTGTTTCTAAAGGTCACAAAAGACCTGCTCAGCTTGTTGAAGTTTCATTTACGAGTTTCTAATTTTTTGAGATGTGGAAAGAAAATTAAAAATTGAGTCCACTGTATTATATCTTCAGCAAAAAAAACCCTTTTCTTGGTAGATTTTCAACATTTTTTGTTCAACAGTAAAACATTTCAACAGTAAAAACATTTTTAAAGTATCTTTTCATTTAAATGAGGCCTTCATTTTTAAATGGTGGGCATAGACCCATCATCATATGTATTGCTTTTAAAAAGTTAACTTCTCAGGACATGCCACCTGTAACGGTGCTTCTGGTGCAAACGCTGCCCCAGTGGAGTTTGGAATTTGCCAAGGTATATCCAGGATGGACGTCTGCCTGAGTGCCTGTGGAATTCACGCTGTGAAGTGTTCGCAGGCTGTTTTGGGACGTGGTGTAATCAGTATGCCTGGAGTACAGATAAATGCACGTTGAGTTTGGAGAGCCTCATCTCCAGTCTGACTGCCCAAGATCAAGCCGAAGCCATCTTGAACTTCGGATTTCAGACAAAACTTTTATAAATGATGGGGAGATATCAGAAGTTCTGGTGCATTATGGTATCAACTTGTTTGACATTTGAAATATTTTTGCATCCAGACCATCATAGCCAGGTTGTTGTGCATAAAGTATAAATATGAACCATCGTGAAATAGATGTGTTGATATAAATAATATGAAGAACCACAGCTCATTTAATGCAAGCCAGAGAAAGTAATTGGTAGTTCTTTATGGCTCCCAAGTGGCAGCTAATTTCAGCTGATGTAAGCAGATAGTGGGTATCTCACAGATGGGCAAAGGATATGAAAGTATGCTTCCCCTTTTGAAGAGGATACCCCTCACACTCACAGCTGGAAATGACTAACTTCTGGCTTTGCTTTGCTTCAGTGAATAAACCTTTGTAGGAATGCAACAGATCGAATCACAATGAATGACTGTAAATGAGACACTTTGTACTACTACACTGAACGTGTAATTACAAATAATAGCTCTGCTGCTGTTTGCATCTTTCTCAGATAAAGTGCATGTGCACACATTGTCATGGGATAACTGCATATAATATTGGAAATGCCCAGCTGCTTGAGGGTTATTCTTCCATTTTCTGAGTCTGTTTCTCCTCCATCTCCACCAAAAACTAAGTTTACCTGTGCTGCAAATGTTATGCAGCATCTGTATACAGCCAATGCCACTTTGTGCCACTTGTACTGTGGAGAATATATTTCACTGGTTTGGTTTAATCCACTACTCTGTGGAGAAAAATGTAAAGCCGGAAAAAAAAAATTTGAATAAAATTCTTACACTTACCTTGTATATTGAAAACTGCACTTCAGGCTGGGTAAAACAATTATCTTAGTTTTTTCCTAATTATCTTGAACTGATTGCAACAGTTTTAAATTTAAAGTGTAGTTGCTTTTCTTCATCTTTTTTAATGTCCTTGTTCCACTCCTAGAGGGAGATTTTCTGTACTCAACAAGCCTTAAAAAAACTATTGCCCAAATCTGAGTGTTGAAGATAAACAGTGAATGGCAGTGTGTGTAGCTGCAGCCTGCAGTGCCCTGTGAGCCCAGGCTGGTGTGTTTGTGCTGCACTCAGACTGCCTGAGGCAGGAGCAGAATTGTCTCTTTGACTCGAAGACTGATTATTTTTTCATTCCCTATCCTGCCTATT
Organism: Trochalopteron elliotii; assembly: GCA_024734555.1. Taxonomy (NCBI): domain Eukaryota; kingdom Metazoa; phylum Chordata; class Aves; order Passeriformes; family Leiothrichidae; genus Trochalopteron; species Trochalopteron elliotii. Next base: position 1,408,345 of record JANPWX010000244.1, read on the forward strand.
TTTGCTGTCTGGCACTAGCCCCAGTGGCTGGAGCAGTATCTCATCACAATGTCTCAAACCCAAGTTCTGATGTTAGTTCTCAGCACTTTTAAAATCTTCTGCCTCCTGAGTCTGTCACTTCTTTATATTTGCGTCAGCATTCTGGAGGTACTGCACAGATCATGAGGCCTATAGGTAGTTGCCTCCTTTAGGCAGGACAAAGCTCTTGTGCTGGCAGGTCTGGTATTGGCTGTAGCTGTAGATTTGGCTCCTTCTCAAGAGAAGGAATCCTGAGTAGTTTTGTGGCAATGCAGTCATTTCTGAAGCATGAGAAACTAGCAGTTGGTGCAGTGCAATAAGGTCTGTGCTCATAAGATAACCTCTTTAAGATTGCATTAGCATTCTGTTCTATATATTTTGGTGGTTTTCAGTGTGTGAGGAATTTCAGCTGACAGGTACTGAAAGTGCTTTGTCAGTAAAACCAAATTAAAGGGAAAGAGAGGAAGCTCTGTCAGCTTCACCTGTACTTAGTATGAAGATTCTAAAGCTTCTTGCTTGGCAAGAAATTTAAAAAAAACAACTCCACAGATGTAAGGATAGGATGATATCTAAGTACACCAAACAGCTAAGTGCAGGGGATGAAAGTTCATTAGGTTTTTGGAAGCATTTTGAGGGAATTCTGAGGCAGGCTGTCTCTAATACCATCTCTTTGCTAACACTCTTGTCATTATGGCATCAAGCTGAAGACCTGAGCAGTTGTGCAGAAGCTCCTCTGGGAGACCACCCAGGAGCTGCAAGGCCCCGTTTCCCAGCCTCTCTTTCCAATAGGTAGCAAAGATTGAGGCCTAATTTAGTGGACGTTGCCATTGAACTAAACTGCTGTTTTAGTATTGATTTCAGTGGAGCAAAACAAGGCCCTTGCAGTGCTAACTGCATTTATAATATATGGAAACCGGAGAGATACAGCTGAGGGCAAAATTAATTCCACTATTTGGAGAGAGGGAGAAAGTTGTACATTTGCAATTATGAGGAACCAAAAATATTTTGAATTAGTCACAGGACATGCAATGTCTTAAAAGCACAATTTAAAACTCTAACATAAATAAACTCTGTTTGTTCAGAAATTTATATGCAAGACAGCAGTAAATAGGCTGAGCTAGCAATCCTGTAGAAATATTTGCATTCTCACTGGTTTCAAAGCATCGGTCATCCTGAATTATGTGTTGGTAATAAACCATTATTGAAGGCTGAATTGGAAAAATAAAGAAGAATATTATTTCACTGCTGACACAGGACTAATTGTATATCCAGACCTCAACATCTACTTTCTTTAAGTGCATCAAGTATCACTGCTTTAGTAAGAAAGGTATAGAGGAGTTTGGTGTTTTGAGCAAACCCTTAGCAGCATTCCTTGGCTGATTTCTGCTTTTGTCATACATTTTCAAGCACAAGATGTAAGAAATACTTCTGAATTCAAAAGTATCCTCATCAGAAGAGACCTGCGTTTGTTCTATTCATCACACAGTTCTTGTGTAAGGGGAAAACTCATGCTGCAGTTTTGTGGAGCTCCAAATGCAATGATTTGAGAAAACTATTCCCAGCATAGTGACTTTCTTGCACAGAACTGATGTTTATTTATTTACTTTTATGATTTTGTATATATTCAAAATTTCTGCAGTTTTGAAATAGCTCCAAGCTATTTCTCCAATTTTTCAATCACAATCTCTACATTTAGGCACTAATGCTTAATTGAGCATCTTGTGGTGGTGCTTCAGTGATTTAAATGACTGCACACATATGGTCAGCATGCTGCAGTTACTTTGAAATTCACGTCCCATAAATGTTTTTGCAGCTAAATGGAATTCTTGGTCTTGCATCTGTATTCAAAGGGCATCAAGTCTTCCTATGGCCTGTGAGATAGAACTTCAGCTGAATAGTCACTGAATTATTTAAAAATAATTATTTGAGCAATCCATTGTATGATGGAGCACAAAATAGGATCAGATCAAGAACCGAATGTGCAGTTCCCTAGTGTCCTGAGAGCCCTTACTAACAGCAGCTAGAAACACTGGCAGCAGCAAATTGCAAATGTGATTAACCTTAAATGGAAACAATTTTATTAAACTAAAGATCTGATTAGCAACTGAACTGCACAATGCAGGTTTCCAGCAGGGGTTATGATACTACCACAGCCTACAATTTAATGCTGATGTGAGTTAATTTGCTTCTTTGCATAAATGCTGTGGCAAAGAATTTTTTTTTTAAAAAAAAATGTCCATCCTTAAAATAATTTCTAGTGGATCTATTGTTGCCAGTCAGTGAGCTGTGTTGGAAATGACTTACAGAACCTTAGGAAAAAAGAGGAAGATGTCAATCATTCCCACTGATGGGCATCTCTTGTTTTCTGAGGTAGGTATAGCAATAGGTATTGCTGCCTCCCTTCCACTCTCTGTAGTGATATTACAAAATGTGCACAGTTCATTTCCAGTATCTTTCCTTCCACATTGCCCAGCAGAATTACGGAACAGTGCCTGTTTGAAAGCTGTAAGAAATTCTGAGGTTATGTGCAATACTGTTCCATAAATTCCTTGCCTGTTTTTAAACTGTTTTTACATTCAGAACTACCCAGCCAAGGTGTGACAAACAGAGGGAGACAGAAAATCTTAGCCAATGTCTAGTGCAGTCATTGCTTTTATTTGTTCAGTTTGCATATTAGGCTTCTCCAGAGAGCTCATGACACACCTAGAATCAAACTCTTATATAAGAATCCCCACAAATCTAAACCCACCGTGCTCAGTTTTATGGAAGCAGGGAATGAAGGCACAGCTCATGGACAAGGGAAGACCACAGTCTATGGATAAAAACCAGTAAAGGAGACCTCCTTCATTTGTAATTTCTAGGGATGTTATTCCTCAAGTCTTCTTCCTTATAACCATGTTCTATATAGTTGAAGAACAGCTCGACAAAGAAAAGATTTTACCATAAATTGGCACATCCTCACTTTTCCTATAGCATTTGGCCAGTTTTCTGTGGAGTTTAGATAGCATAACATAGCAGTCTTTATGAATGTATGTGTGTGGGTGGAAGCAAAGTCCTGTTTAGCATTTCATGTAGGAAGTGAAATGTTTCTGCAATCCATCAGCAAAATAGAATCTATGTGCCTTTTGATATTTCAAGGCTTGTTATCACAGTGCAGTGATGCAGACTTTGACATAGACTGAGCTTTTCTTGTAGGGAATCCAGTTTTTGTTTTGTGTTTGGGTGAGACTAGTTCATTCCTTCCAGAGGGATGAATGGAGCATTGTGTGTGTGTGGTGTGGGGATGTCCAATCCTCAATTGTGAGACCTCTGGCACTGTAACAGCCTCTTTTGTGAGGGGAACAATGTTCCTCTGCCACTGCTTTCCCAATTCCCTGGCCAGTGCTGCAGTCCATGCAGTCCTCCTGCCACTGCTGCCCTGTGTCCGTTGCCTCTCCACTCCCCAGCATTTTCAGTGGAAAAGGAATCTTGTTCCTCATTCAGAATCTGGGAATGCAGCTCATTAGAATCTCGGCAGCATGAATGAAGCTTGTGATTTAGCATCAGATATCATTATGGCTCAACAGGAGATATAAAGTGTCAGATAGGGACCAAAACCAGTACATTATGGATTTAGTAGTCCCTTTTTTCCCCTCTCTATTTTAATATGCTTTTTGGATATGAAGCTGAAGAGTTTAAACCTCTCACCGAAGTGTTTTTGAAAATGATCTCATTTCTTCTGGATCTCCAACATTACTGTGCTCCCCTCTTTCTGCCAGAGAATCCAAAGATGCTTAAGGAAATTAAGTGCTACAGATATGATGCAAGAGTTGCTGAATGGCAACTCGCTTAACAGGGAAAACTAGTTATTTTTATCCATTTTTCTTCAATTTCCAGAGTGTCTCTGGGACATCACTAAAGAATGCCATACTTCCTGCCAATTCTGGGGTGAAATTCTTTGAGCCTTAAGGAATGTGCACAATCCTCCTGTCAAAATCCTGTGCACATTCTGGAAAAAGGCACAATTTGCTTACTTCCCAATTTATAATCCTGTCTAGTATGTTACTGCTGAATTCCTTTGATTTTGAATTATTCCATGTTACAGTTTTAGGCCTGTTTTACAACTCTGTGTGATGTCATGCCTTCCCACGTGCTCCCACTCCTTTAGTCAGACCTGCTGCTGTACTTATTTTGTGCCATCTTTTCTAAAAGCACAAATTCTCTGTACATATACCTATATATATACTGCAGTTACAGTTGGGGGAAATGCTTTGTTGGCTTCTGTGTAGTACCTTTTCCTGATGAAAGCTAAGAAGACTGCAGCTGTGTAAGTTATTGTTAGTGGCTGGAGATTCTTATGGCACAAACATTCATTCCCTCCCTCAATCCATGCAGGTCTCTGGGACAGTCTGGCCCTCATTCCCAACAATTCCTGCCTGTGGTGGGGGGCAGGCAGCTGCTGCCTTGCATGAGTCCTGCCAGGGTAAGGACACGAGGGAGGGAAACAGAGCAAAAAATGCTTTTTTGCATTCCTTCATTCTTGAAAGCCTTGTTGATGGAAATCTGCAGTAATGCCTCAGCACTAGGAGAGCATCATTTACATTGATGCAATCAGGCACAATCTTTCTCTTCACTCCCAAAATGAAGGAATGAGGAGAGAAAAGAATCTTGACACAATCTGCTGTGACCATTGCAAAAGCACTGGTACAAGGAAGAAGGTAGTCACTACCCATTTTATAGCCTCTGTTGTAGCCAGTTCACTGAGTTTGAAATTGTTATGAAGAAACAAAATCAGAATCAAGTAAAAACCAAAAACATGGTGAAAACTAGCAAGCTGAGGTTATGTTTTTGAGAGAGAGAGAGAGAGAGAGAGAGAGGAGCTTTATCCCTATTGTTGAAGTTGCAGATATGGCTGTGTCACCTATATATAAATTTTAATTTCTTGTTAACTGTGTCCATTTCTGTGATACCTTCTATTTTAACAGGTATTCTGCTGCAATTATGCTGTACAAGTGTCTGCACTCATGTCATCCATACTTATAGGTGCAAAGTTCCACTTTCACAGTAAATTAAAATACTGAATTTACTGAGCTGTGAGTCAAGTGACACAGGGTCACTAGATGTGTTCAAACCAGTGTTGTCAGAAAAACTGGAAGACCTTTTAATGAAAAACCACCAGCTATGATTTTAGTTATTACAAAGGAATAAGCTGTTTATGCTTGTTCAGCTTGTAATTTTTGAATATTTAGAGTACCAGAAGGTGTATTGACATCTATAGCTTAGAATAAATAGAATTTTGAAATTACTCAAATCATACTGAAATTCATTTTTTAAGAGTCTGAAGTAGCTTTTAATGTTTAACCATGAGTATCTGCAGTAGCTGAGCTGCAATGAGACAGTCTGTAGAAATTAAATTAGTATCCTTGAAGTGATTTCCACTAATTTAACTAGATTGGATATGATTCATTTTGTTTTAATTTAAACTGCAGTTTAGACTGTAGCTTTCCTGCATGAGCGAGGTCTCAGAAGTGAAAGTACGCCAGAATACAATTCCACCCCGCCCAGCACATTGAACATCACTTGTTTTTAAATTGCATCTTTCTTGTCATAGGATGAGGAGGTGCTAAAGAAGCGCCAAGTCACAACACACAAGAGCCGTGCTTAAGTCATCTCTCCAGTCTGGCAGGGATGAAACTGGCAGTGTCATTGTCTTCCTTTGTTTCTTTGCAGACACTCCGGTTTTTTCCTGAAGCAGACTGTGCTCTGAGCTCAAGGCTGGGTGTGCTCTCCTCAGTGCACTTTGCACTTGTGTTTTGTTGAAGCACAGACTTCAAGTGCTCTCCAAACCTGCCAGTCTTTGAGGCAGTAAGTTGTGACTGAATAAAGGAACTGCTGTAGAGAATGTGGCTTCCCTCCTTTGTTAAACAGAACACAGAAGTACAGAGTTTGTTAAAGAAAATCATAAATTACAAAGGTGAGCACTTTTTAAAGGATGCTGTTCTCTGGTGTTTTGTGCAGTTTGGGTGACTGTATTAACGGTTCACATGCCTTAGATGCATGAAATCAGGTGGGATGAATAGGGATCTAAACCAGTTTTGGCCAATTACCTGATTTGCTATGGCTTCTGCAGCTAATAGTGCATAAAAATAACCGTAGCAAAGATAGAGGCTCAGACAAAAAGCCAATGTGTAAGGTTTGTGTCAAATAAAGAGTCACTACCTGCATGCTGGACTGTTGCCTGAGCTCCAGGAGTTGGTGCAGTGTGAGCACTGCAGCAAGTTCTGTACTGTCAGCACTAATTGCTGTGGAAGGGGAATGAGCAGTGAGTTCTGACTGAGCAGGTACTTGAACTGAATGAGAAGGGGAAGCAGAGCCCTGCCATTACCATGAGTCCTGTTAGCAGATAAGTAAGAACTAGTGCTTTATACACGTGCTTGTACTTACAGCAGAACTCCATCAATACGGTGGTGGTGGTTGTGTGAATGGGGCCTGACACCAGAAAAGCTTCAACTTTTTTATGAAAAGCTTAAGTAATTTCTCTAACATAAAAAGTACATCCAGCCAGTAATGCAGCCTTGTGATTTCATCATATGCCATGCTGCCTAGCTATTTTGGGCAGAATGAAAAATGTTTGCAGGCCATAACCAAGACATTGGTTTATACAAATAACCTGACCATTAAAAAAAATTAAAAATAAAAATTCTGTAAGACTTAAATTGATTTTGTTCATCTACAGTCCAGGCTGTAGTGCTATCATCTGTTTTTGTTAGGGGATCACTAATGAAGCTATGCTAATAATTCCCTGTGGTCACCAAGCATTTAGTAGAGTGGATAGGTTATTAGAAGAAGTTATTTTAGCTATTTAGGCTTGGGTACTGTGTTTGGAAGTGTAGCTCTTCCTTCTGCTTTCAAATGTTTTATTGGGGTATTTCATTGACTATTAGTGTTCTCTAACTCCTGTGTTTGGAAAATGCATATGAAAATGTACATTTTATGACTAAGCATCTGGAAAGAGTAAAGTATTAATCTGTATACAACCAGCCTAGTTGTATGAAACGTAACAGAGAGGTATACGAGATGTCTCTGTAGTGTTCTGGTTTTCCTATTTGAAAGTGTCAGCTGAATACTATGGGTATGAAAAGAGACAACTCTTCAGGGCTTTGAAACTCTTTTTAAAAATTTTGTCAAGTTTTCTTAACACCAAGCAAACCTAGTAGCAGATGTTGCTTTTCTAGTCTAATATATATCCAGTATACATTTTTGTCACTACTGATGGCAGCAGAGATTCCTCATGGTGTGTTGCTTTCAGTGAGGTAGGGACTAAGGACAGAATCTGATAGCTCTGCTGTAGGGTTGATTCATTCACACTCCTTGAGATTCTGGAGATTTCTGCCCTGGGATTTGCAAGCACAGATCATTAAATCCGATCTTATCTCCTGTGGGAGGAAAGCAATGCAGGGTCTGAAATCTAACATACCTACCTATAAGGTATTCAGAGGAAAGATATTTGCCAATGTTTTGTTAAATTTGAAAGAGATTGTGGCTCTCTGGAATTTTTAAGTTTAAAGAGGCTTTTAGTACATTAAGCCTATTTTTCACTTTATGGAAGAGTTAAAATGTTATTTAAAACATTGCTAAGCAATTACGTCCTAGGTACTGCCCAGTTCTCTCCTTACATGTAAGTTCAGCAAAGCTCAGTATGTCGTGGTGCTGCTGGCTGCAAGGCATTATCTAGGCTTGTTTGATGGGGAATTACATGCCCTGGAAAGAAAATTAATAAAGATATCTGCTTTCAACTCCTAAATTTTCTACCTAGTTCTTTCTGGGATTTAAAAGCACGCATTTTGATGTATGCAATCCTAACACCTAAAACTACAGAGTCCATTTTTTTTTGTCATGTCCAGGTCTTCAATGACCTAAGCAATTCATGGCAGAGTGGGAACGTTGGTATTATCTCTTCTTTTCCAGATGAGCTGGAGCAGAGTAAATAGGCTGTATACAGCTCTGAAAAAGCAGCTTGTTTCAAAGGGATCCTTTCAGCTGCAAGCCATTATGTCATCCCCTCTGAAGAGCTGCCCAGGCCTGCAGCTCTGGGAGAGCTCCCAGTGCTTGTCCTGGGGCTGGCTGGACAGACTCCAGTGTCTGGCTATGGCTCGGGATGCCGAGTGAGTGGCGTAGTCACACTGGAGCTGGAGGTGAGAAGCAGAGTTGTTAGTGATGCTGGCAAGGTGGCTATGAAAAGAAGTGTTTCTTTTGCATCCTTTAAAAATCCAAGGTGTTTTTATGCAGCCGTTCTTTGTGGCAGTACAACCAAAGTTTCATAGAATGCTGTGTCCTCATGACTCAGAATACATCTCCTGCAGTCATTTGTTTGAGGACTCACCCCTGGAGTGTAAAAGCTCACTTATATTAAGATCTGTGATGAAATGTTACTTCCATTACTTTTGATATGGGGGCTTCATCCACTTTGTTCCCTGTGGCCTGGTTTTGGTGAACATCCGTCTGTGTGTGATACAAAAATTCTTTCCTAAACTGCAAAATCTGCAGAAGCAAACTTAAGTATTTTTGACTCCTACATTTCTTAACCCTTTCTTGTATCTCTTTGAGTAAAACTTGGGTTTTTTATGAACATCTTTTTTCATCTTCATTTTAACTTCCGATTTCTCTTTTATCTACTACTGTTATTTGATATATCTGTAATAAAGTTCAAAACACTGGCAATTTTTTTTCTTTTGGACAAAATGTTTAGTTTATGAAAATTTGTATTTTTAGTATTATTCTATTTACTGAACGTTAATCACTGAATTAATGTTACATGGTAATCAAGAGAAAAGCAAGGCTATAAATCAGCACTGAGATTAGATGTGGTCGAGCAGCATTCTGAATTACACAGAAGCATGTGATGAGCTTCAACTTCAACCGCTTTGGAGAATAACATTCTGTATTGCTGGCAATCTTGAATGCCTTTGTGTGTTTACTCTTTTCTTCTATATATTATTTCATAGTCTTCAAACAGGTCTTGAACTTTGGTGTATTTAGTGTCACTTTGAGAGAAGATTGGGGAGCTGTCAGAGTAATTACTGTGCAGGAGCTGCACAGAAATTTTCTGCAAATAGGTTCTTTAACTCACAACCTGTGAAAATGCTGTTGACAGCAGGGATCCTTGAAAGTATAAATTCCTTTCAGAACACGCATTTAATGGTTTGAAGAAACAACAGTATCTTGTGTAGCTCCAGGCAGGGCCTGTGTAATGGAAACAGAAGACTGGTGCTGTGAGATGAAGCAGAACAAGGCTACAGGGCCAGAAGCTGTCCCTCCTGTGGCTCCCATGGCTCTCCCACAGCCAGCCAGGGCTGTGTCAGGGGAACGGAGGCCAGGGAAGAGCTGCTGTGGTTCCAGAGAGGGGATGGCATGGAAGCACAAGGTGGAAGAGAAGGATGACTGGAGGAGCTGGAGTTGATGGAAGGTCTTGTCAGGAGTAGGAATAATATCTCATGGGTAGTGAAAGCACTGAAGTGGAATTAGGTTCACTTTGATTGCCATACTCTAATTATTAATAGCTGTTACACACTTGTGTCTGATTAATAAGGGAAGTAAAGGGAAAGAGGATGATGGTTGTTCTGCCATCCTGATGCAGATGGAAAGAAGGAAAATATAACCGAGTTCACAAAGAGGGAATAGCTTAGATCATCTGGAATTAATCTATTTGTAAAAGTTTAAAAAGAAAGGAGCATGGGTGATATAGAAGAGAACAATGTTTTGCAGCAAGGTAGCTATAAATTGCCCTTGCTGCTGTGTAAGTGCTTCAGATAACCACAGCTAAAAGCATTCAGTGTGCTTGTACTGAAGCAAAGGCAAGGAGGTTTTTCTCTTTTTTTCAGGTCAGTGGTCCCCAGAATAATAATGTATGGTTAAACACACAGCCTCAATTCCAGAAGGATCATATTGCAGCTTCAATGTCTGACATTGAATTCTACCCTCAAATAAACAAGTTCTAGCCTCTCCCTCCAATCTATAGGGATTCAACTGGAATAAATGCAATATTTTGCTCTATATCTTGCATTCGGGACCTGAAAATTGATTCATTACTATACTAAAGAGATAAGCTTTAATTTCTTAGAATTCTCATTGTAGGGCACTGAGAATAAAAAATAAATGTGTCAGCAGGAGCTTAACCAATTTGCCCATTTTAATTCCATTTTCTTGGACATATTTCACATTCATAACTAATCTGAAAAATATCGACAGGCTGACATGTAATTAAAAAGTATGTCACATTCTGCATGGGGAAATGAGATGCTGATTTAACATTGCTCTTTTAGGCCGCTCTTGCAGCTGACATTTGTGTCTTTCCTCTGGGTATCCAAACCCAGTGTCTGAATTAATCACCAATGGCTGGACATTGAATGGTTTGGGCATTCTGGAACAAATTATACATATTCCAACTCAGAAATAAAAAATAGGAAATGTGTTAATAGTATCATATCCAGTTAGTGGTCCACACCTACTGATTTATAGAAGATAAAACATAATGCATGGTTTGCTAGACTAACTTTTCATCTAATATTTCAAGTTCTCAGGATAGGCAGCACACTGATACTGCTGCCAGCAGTCTCCAGTAACTTCATGGAGCAGTATAATTTCCAATAAGATGGAATACCACAGAGAATATTGTGTGCCTGAGTAAAAGATTTTTCTGATGGGGATTTCCATTACACACTGTGTAAATCTCTGTGGGCTTGAGATGGAGGGGGGTACGTTACACAGACATGTAGCTTCCACTTTAGAGCTGGAATAATTAAGGCAGATTATATTTTTTATATGTGTGTGTGATATAAGGTGCTTGGGAGGATTGGGGTCAGGGTGAGTTTTTTGGGTTTTATTATTTTTAATGAACAATTTGTATAACTTCTACCTCTGCACCTGGGTGATTTTTAAATTGACGTTTTCTCCCCTCTGTTTTGTCATCAATCACTAATAAAAAATGGACTGTCCATTAAATTTGCACAAAACACAATCCCATAATAATCATCTGCAACAGAAGAAATTCTGTGTTCTGTTCTTATTGATTCACCTCATCTTGCAACTGTGGATGTGGCTTTCTCATATAATTTGCTGGAGATCACCTTCGTGGGCTCTGAGTAACAGCAATTAATCTCATTTTGTCAGTGGCAGCTTTGTGCAGTGCAATTGGAATGACTTTGTTACAGAGCAATTCAGTAAAGGAAGAAGGAAACAAAACTTGGGTACTCAGACTACCAGTGTTTGTCCATCAGCTGTCCCCTCACCCAGCCTTCTTATTCTCAAGGACTTAGGAGGGTTCCCCCAACCTGTTAGCAGACCTGGTGCATGCTTAGGAGCACTTCCTAGCTGGCATAAAGGACAGGAGTGCAAAGTAGGAGTTGGAGGAGTTATAGTTGTATGCAATTGTATTTCTTCACTCTCACAAAGGGAGTCTGCTTTACCTTGTGTAAAATGGAATTTAGCCCCAAGTTTCCACAGCCTCTTTAGTTTAAATGTTAAAAAGAAAATGCCTCTAGTGCATATCCTGCACTTCTGGGCACTTTCACAAGTTCTGTAGAGCTGTTAACCTTAAAATAAATTTCTTCTAAGTGTCATTTCCACCTCACACTCACTCCCAGCCAGTTCGTGGCTCAGAGCACTGCCTGTTCACTGGTCCACTGTAACTTCTGAGTGTCTCTGTGCTGAGCTGAGAGATGCCCTTGTTGGCATTACTTGGAACCCTCCCCTTTCACTCTCAACAGTCCTATCACCCAGGTGATTTCTGCTCAAAACTTCAGCTGTGGCAGGTGGAGGAAGCAGCACAGACACAGAACAACCCTTGCCCTGCTGCACACGGGAGATTCTCTGCTCTTTTCCTTGGAATGATGAAGACCAAACAGAAATGTGATGTCAGCATTAGAAAGGACCTTGTTTTATGGGAGCAGTGTCGTACTTATTGTACCTGTTGTACTTGCTGCACTTCTAATTCCATGGATTTTAGTCACTTCATGTACACATTGCTGAAAATATCTCCTGAGTGACACCTCAAACCCCCTGTTGGCCTCTGAGACTTCTAATACAGTTGCCCATTGTAGCAGGAATTTTTCACTCCCTTGGAAGTTTGCCTATAGGACGTAGACCAAACACCTTTCAGTTTTCTGGAGAGCCACCAAGGGGCAGTTTCCTTCACATTGCTTGAAAGCAGATTGTTGTCTTGGTTTAGGCTAATTCCAGTTTGCAATGACAAGGGTAATCTGAAGGGGGGCAAAAGGAACATTGAGGGATTTTATTTTTTGTCAGAGTCCAGGGCATCCCTTTGGGCACCCTGGAAAGTCAGGGACCTTGGCAGAGATGTCTGGGACCCGAGCAAGAGGGTTTGAATCCTGGACAGGGGGATCTGGAACCTGCCCAGGGGGTTGGAGACCCTGGCACAGAGCTCAGGAAGACACTGGCTTTGATTTCAGTCTGCGGGAAAGGCTTCCAACACTGAGAGAGGAATTGCAAGTCACAAAGGTGTGAAAAACAGTAGTTTAGCTTATCATAGGGTGGAAAATTGTGTAGTTTTGGGTTTTTAGAATGGAGGTGAATGGGGACAAGATGGAGGATATAGGGTGGTACCCTGAGTTGTTCTTCTTCTCCCTTGGTCTCCATCTTCTGCTGTGATGGTGGCACAAAGTAGTTCAAGGAGATTGGGTCAGAGTAGAGGTGGCCTTTTTAGTATAGGTGATAGGTATTGGCACGGAATTGTAAATAAGAGACACGTAATTATCTGTGTAAGAGGCAGCGACGCCCCATTGGGGGGGAGTCTCCTCGTGCCCGAGCTGCTGAATGGACCTTGGCTGGGCACAGAGAAAATTGTAAGACAAGAAATAATAACGCAGGAAACCTTGAGAAACAAGAACTTGAAGACTCTCTTATTCTTGCGTCTGGCTCAAGGCTTTCAGAGGGCAAAAGACTCAACCACCTGAATCTTGGGTGAGAAAAAGCTGAGAATTTTTAATCTGAACAGACCTGTGAGGGCTCTGAGAATTCGATGCCTTCCTGTTATCAGGTATGTAGGGATAAATTCTTCTAGACTGCTATTAATTTTATCTTCCTATGAAGTACTGTTGCCTTCACTCTTGAGTTTTTCAGGTTTGGTCAGTCCTTTACACCTTCAGCCCTTTCCACTCTTGCCTGCTTCTCCTAGGTAGTAAGAAACAGATGTTTGGTAAGGTAATATTTCTCTCTGCAACGCCTTTGCCTCTTGTGTTTGATTTAACTTGGTTCCAGCCACCTGAAATCTCAAAGAGAAAAACTATTTCCCCTGAATGCCAGACATTTTCTGTTTTCCAGCTGAAGTCTGCTTATCTCGGAGGCAAGAAGATTTTTGGATTACATAAGCAAACCAAGAAAATAATTGCAGACAGGTTTTCTTCTATGCTTGCCTAGAAGGACAAAGAACTTAAGAAGGGTAATTACCATGAAGGTTTTTTGCCCCACAGATGTTACAAAGCACGTTTCTGTGTCAGTCCCTTCAGGACACAGTGCCTGCCATCTTGTGGACAATTCACACTATGTCTGAATCCTTGAGACAAATATTTGGAGACCATAATATTTTGTGTGTGTGATAAAATTGCTTATTTACTTGTAGCTCAATGCAAACAATTTTTTTTTCTTGGGGACTTATTTTTCAATTGAAGTTACTTGAGTTTGGTTCTCTTACTTTTGAGGATGCTTTATTTCCTCTGCTCCACTTGTTAGCAGCTATAAAACTATCAAATGTAAAATTCTCTGTAGTTTTCTATTTAATGAAGTTTAAATCAATTACCTAAAATGTTCATCTGCTGCCGGCAGAGTAGACTGTCGGTACTATTTCTACTTTGCCAGTAAAGCATTCAGTGTGACCTCAATGCCGTTGGTTATTCCTGAAATAATTATATGTCAAAGTCTTTTTTGTTGTGATTACTGGATTTTATTTTCTCACAAGTGCCTGAGAAATTTAAACAACTTTGAGATAATATTTCTCAGTAGGTTGGTAAACTAGGAAGTTATTGACCAGACTTCAGATGAAGTTGGTGGTCCAGGAAGGTGCTGTTAGGGCTTTGGACTGCAAAAATCCGAGTGCTCTGATAAACCTGTATATCCTGCTGGAGTGTTGCAAAAAAGAAGCCTTCAGCCTGCATTTCATTCTCGGTGTTGCTGACCGGTAGCTGTCTTAGACTCCGATGTGCAGGGAGCCCTCTAAACCACCCGTGGTGTTGGAGAGTAACTTGGGATTTCTAGTGAAGAGGACTGTGTAGGAATTGTTTAATTTAAGGATTAAAAATGGCAAACTCAGTAAGTAGTTTTCCACAAAGAAATCTCTGAAGCAGTTTCAAAATTAGAATATTCTGAAAAATCACTGTGAAGGCAGAAGAAGGCTTTCTCAGTTACTACTTTGGGTTGGTTCTAGGAAATTTGAGCTGCTGTATGAAATATGTAGGTTTTGGGTTTTTTTTAAAATTCCGTTTCAAACCTAGACTGACTCTGAGTTTGGCATTTGGCAGTCAGGGATTTTGATAGAGGGGCTCAGATTACATCATGGAGTATTTTATTAACTCTTTAGACTGGAATTGCTCTCTCTCACCTTCTTTAGTCATTGATGTTTGCAAAGCACACTTGAGAAGTTGCTTTCCCTTTAACATTTGTAAGCATTTCGTGAGCAAATGTTATGTGATGGAGGAAGTAAGTGCAGGAAAGAGGCTGTAGCAGCACAAACCTAGAGGAGGAGAGTAGTACCAGTAACTGGGATTGTCATATAAATTTCTACTTGTGACTCTTGTTTGAAGCAAAACAGTAGCTCAGCCTAGACCAGAGACTTGCAGCAGGAGGAGACAGAGGTTTGCCGGCCCACACGGCTTCCCTCGGGAGGTGTCGGCACGCAGGCACAGCTGGGCTGTGGCCATGGCTCCGTGCTGTGAGAGGCCGTGGGTTCTCTGATGTGTGGAGACTGAACATGGGCTCAGAGGGCATGGGAGGTGTGGGAAGAGCCCTGGAGCTGAAGAGCGGTCTGCCTGGAAGGCCTGTGTCTGAGGAATTGTACAAATCTGATTGGTACCAGCAGGATGGCGTGGTGGTTCAGGGTTTTCTGTGTTATTCACACACAATTTCACCCATTTGAGGTCTGAGATGTTGTTTAGTGTGATGAGCTGCCTTCCATGAACTTGCTTGCTCCCAATGGAAACATCTTCCCTTTAGTCCCAAAGGTTTGGCTTTAATTCTGTGTGCTTTTTGGTTGATTAATCATCAAGGAATGATTGCTAGGGTAACTTTTACATTTGTTTATTTAGTTTAAACTCACTGCATGGGATTGTTCTGAGCATGTGCTCTGTTATGATGCCATATACCTAATTTCTTTTCTTTGCAGTTTTCTGGGATTTCTAATAGATTAACCTCTCTTTCTCTTCTTTTGCAAAAAGGTTGAAATGCTGTTGGGAACGGGATCAGTGGCTATGTGTGTGTCTGTCTCTCCTCCTTACTACAACCTCCCCCTCCTCTCTGCAGGCTGCCCTGCCAGAGCCCCTCCTCTGGCTGGAAGAGGGGAGTTGAAATAGTGAACTCCTGCTTTGTGAAGGGAATTTTCTTTCAGTGCCTTGCTCAGAGGTGGCCTTTGAGAGCAGAGCTGATGTGTTTTGGTTAACTTCTGGTCTGAGGAGGTGATTTCGATGGCCACAGTGTTGCTCGCCATCATTTTACTCTGTGCTGTTGTGGCTGGAGCTTCAGGGAGTAAGTAGAAGAAATTTTTCCTCAGCTAAGATTGATCTCTCTCAATGCAGAATACTTCTGCTAAGAAATGTTTTCACTGGCAAAACTTCAGAGAATTATGTTACAGCTTGTAGGTTTGTAGTAATTCTTGTAGCAGCTTCGGATTTTTAGTGTTGTGTAGCAGTTTGGGTGGTACTGGGCAGGTGGGAGAGCACCCTCCCTGGAGAGGATGCATTAAATAGTGCATCTTCCTTTAGCATTCTGGAGAAAGCAACAGAAATATTGAGATTGTGTCAGTCTGTATACTTGATAGAAAAACTCTCATGGATTTATTTATTTGTTGAGGACCATGCTTTGATTTCAGTAATTTCACTGAAATTCAGAAGCAGCAGATCTGTGCTGAGCTGCACACAAATTTGCAGCACTTTTCTGTTCTGTTACCTGTCATTGCAGGATCCACAGAGAGATTAAGTTATGGAGCTTCCTGTTTTGCAGAATGTGCAGGTGAGTAAAACAAGATTGTATTCAGGATTTTTATATGATAAGGAAAGAGGGATCTGAAAACTTCCACAGGGATGTTGTGTTCTGAGAAGAATAATACATATGTCTCTCTGAGTGATCAGCATACTTGGAAGTAGCAGAGAAGTTCCACTAAAGTTTACTGGGCCCACACCTACCTGAGGTTTGCATTCTGTGAACTCTGAAACTCTCCTAAGCATTAGAGCTGAGCAAAGGACTAAACCAGTGTGGGAATAAGCCCAGCCATGGGCATGAAGAGCAGATCTATTTCATCTTGCTGTGGTGAAGGTCCTGCTTTGCTGCTGTCTGAAAGATGTGGAAAGTGCATTGTCTGCAAATGCTTTACATTCGTTTTCTGCCCTTGGAAATGAACTTCTTGCCTTGAAGGAAATTGTGAGGTTATGTGATTGAGAGAAGTCTTTTCACCCTCCGTACAGGAGCTATGGCCAGCATGCAGAATGCTTTCAGAAACCCAATTATTTCAATTGAAAGCCCAAGTGGAAAGGGAACAGTCTGAATATCCATCCTTTTGCTTAGCTGATTTCAGTGGCTGAAAGATAAAAAGGTAGAAAAAAAATAGAGAGAAGGAGAAGACTAATAGGCTAAAAAACCACACCCCTTTTTTGTTTGTTTATTTCCTAGGACACAATGCATCATACTTCCCCAGAAGAGCTCAATACAGCTACAGGTATTCAGCAGTCACCAACACATTCCTGCAGGGAAATATTTACAAAAGCAGTGGCATCTCTCTGGAGAGCACAGTGATCATTGAAGTATTGGGGAATTGCCAGATGGTTTTGAAAGTAAGTATTGTCATAATTGTTTGAGTGATTGGGATGAGCTGATGTGGAATCTTATTTTTCTTTGGAATTATTACTATATTTCAAACATTTGTTTTTCTTATAATTAAAAGCCAGTCCCTATCCTGGCACATGAATGAAAATTAACTGGTTAGTGACTTGACAGTGAAAGGGATATAATAGTGCTGTATGAAATGTGTTTAATAGTGAGTGAAACATCTTCATAGAAGAACTTTCTGGAAACTGCCTCAGAGATGCCACCTGAAGATGGGGCTAATGCAGTTCTGATTAATTGCAACACTGAGCCTTTGTTCATAGTCTGTGATGTTCTGTGTGGACACCCTGGTGTGATAAATCCACAAGTTCCTCTTGACAATGAAATATATTGCCTATAATCTTTTCTCCTAGGTGCAAGATGTACAGATTAAGAAAAATTTTGCATCCAGAGAGGAGTCTCTGAAGGAAATGGACAGTCTAAGGTAGAAAACCTTCTAATCTGGTGTGTTTTTTGAAACTATATGGCTTAGCAGCAGCATGACTTGGCATTGTTTATCCTGCTTCATACTCTGTTTAGTTGTAGGGTGGTTGGTGTTGTCTGTTTGTTTTTAAATGAGGTTTCAGATATGAGCACCATAAGCAAAAATGAGAGCATGAGAGGCATTTGGTCCAAACAGATTTTTCTTCAATTTCATCCCTTGGTATTTAAAGTCATTTGGACAGTAGGCAGTTCAAATTATTCTGAGTACAAATCAGCAGGCCTCTAGCAGCATGTGTGGATCACAGCTCTCAGAGCTGCAGGTGTTACTTCTACAGACTCTTGAGTTTTGCAGTACATTTCAGAAGTTCTTGGTTTAGAAGGTTCTCACAAGGCAAAATGTTGTGGTTTTTTTCTTCCAGGGTATTTATATCTCATTTATTTGTCCAATGAGATTTTCTTCCTTTTCTGTTTTTGGGTTTAGTAGCTCATTCATAACATATGTCAGTGTGTTTCTCACTGACTTGCCAAGGTATAATCTCCTATAAATGTAAATGGCCATACAAAAAGATCTTCTCAAACTGTGGAAGTCTGACATTTTCCCAGAAAGCTGATGCTTCTTGTGTTATCAAAAAAAAAAAAAAAGGACTTCTGTTGTCTGATTAAGCTCAGCTTGTAATCTTCCTCTTTGCTCTGCCACTTGGATTCTCAGCCTTTAAACAACACAGAGAGCTGAGGTAATTGACTCAATTCAAAGGGTCAAAAAGAGCAAGCTTGGAATAGATGTGTTGCTTTTTATATTCATCAGGAAGACCTTTGTGTTCTCTCTCTGGGCAGTGGTATCAGAGTTCAAATGAGTGTACAGGCACATCTTCTGTGAAGTTATTTGCAAGATTTTCATAGCAGTAAGAGCAGTTGTGTATTGTTCTTTGCAGAGAAGCCAAAAAAGAGAGGTAGCAAAGAAAGCATTCAGTGAAGCTTGGCTATTCAAAATAATTATTCAGACAAGTGAGCCTTATTAGCATTTGCCTCAGCCTATTGTGAATATACAGTAGTCTAGCTTGTCCTCTGAACATGCATGTAATTTCTACAGATAGTAGCAAAACCAGGCTCAGTTGCCTAGGAGTTCAGAAACCTTTATCCTATATGCCCAATCTCTTCTGGAAGGACTTTATCCAGATGTTGGCGTATTAAAGTTTTATCTCTTACTTTGTGATCTGATTGATTAGATAAATAGTTAGTGCCCCAGTTAATGTGCAGATGAGCTGTCTAGCTCCCTGTATGAGAGCTGACCACTGGGCTGCTATAGAATTTTTCCTTTGGATGGTTTGTTTTTTCCCATTTAGAGGGAAAATAGATGGTTAAAGTATGTTACATTGGAGTGAAAATCAGTGTTAAAAAATGATCCGTTGAAAACACTGTACTCTCAATCTAGGACAGCAAAAGCCATTAGGAAGTGTACTAACAGCAGAGATTGGGGAATGAGTTTGGGATAGAGCCCAAGTATGCACCCCTAGCAGTGCAGGAAGATATGGGTTAATTGGGAAGCAATTGTTCTTGTGCGTATCACAGCTGAAGAGGCATGGTGCAGTTTCTTTGCAGTTCAGACATGCCTATCAAAGCTAAAGGCACCCTGAATCATAAAATGGAATTTCTCTCTTAATTAAACAAGAATGATTGCCACTAAATACACCTACTTGTAAATAATTTGCCAGGACTGCTTTTATTAAGTGTTACAGTTATGTTGAGGATGCTGTGATTATCTTGAAAAGATTTTTTTAAGGTTTCACAGGGCTTTTTCAAGGGCTCCTTGGGTTAGGCAGAATTTATGAGGAATAGAGGCTTTTTGTAAAGAACGGAGGTACAGAGTGAGACAGATCCATTGTAGAAGAACAGCTCTGTTGAGGAAAATCTCAGTCTAATGTCATAAATTGACTTGCACTCTTTGAAGCAAGAAATGATAAACTCTTTTATTACAGGGAAATACTACAACAGCATCCTCTTCATTTTTCTTTCCATGATGGGAAAGTTCTGAAGCTCTGTCCTGTGAGGAGTGAACAGACCTGGGCACTGAACATTAAGAGAGGCATTCTCAGTGTCCTGCAGACAGCACAAGAATTCCCTGCTGGTGCTGTTGTTGAGGAGGTGAGACTGTCAGTCATGCAGTGAGGTGACTCTTCGCTCTTGTACATGTTAAGTCTACTCCACTTGTAAATAAATAAAGGGTTTTGCCACTTGGTTCAGCAGACATTGGCAGTCATCTGTTTCTTGTAGTGAATGTTCTAAAGTTATCTATAATTTGCATTCCTGTTGAGCCTTGGAATCCACTACTTGGTTACCTAAGTTCTAATGCCAGGGTTCTATGGAGAAAATACAGTATTCATAATTCATGATTAATTTTTGTTACTTTTTTTTTTTCATTAATTTCAGGAGGTTTTAAGATCAGTGTTTTCAGAGCTCTTTGCAATTATTTCAATGCTTAAGCTCGATTTCTGCTGTGTAACACTGAAACAATAGTCCAGCACACCCTGCTGTCACCTGAGTGTGTGCATGGGTGCAGCTGACACATCTCAGGGGGTGCAGTTCTCTTGTGAAGAGCTGTCTCTAGACTGACCTTCTGCATGATGAGCTCTGCCTCATTCTCAGGCTACTGCTGTGTGTCAGTGCTTAAACTTAGAGATGTTCTGCAGTAGGGCTTGGCACACCCATATGTAATTGAAGTTATCCTGCCTAGTGTAATACTCTTCTGAATTAATGCTTCCCTGCTTGCCCACAAAACCTTAAATGAAAAAGCATATGTCTGTAAATGATCTGATTCAGAATAATACAGTGAAATAAAACAAACCAACAGAGCCTGGCTACTTTAAACTTGGCCAATGTCTTTAAAATTATTTGCCTTTTCATGGCTTTTGTGGCAAGGCCGGTGTTCTGCAAGGAAGAATTTAGATCTCTGTTGTTATTATCAGAAAAGTAATTATTAAAACTAATTGCAATAACCTACACTATCTCCTTGTATTTTATGTATGCATGTGTGATTCAACAGTGTATGTTTGTTACTAGGTGGATGTCCTGGGAATATGCCCAACCAGGTATCAGCGAAAGGATCATGTTGTTGTAAAGACAAAGGACTTAGAACTCTGCTCCCATCGCTCTTCTGGTTTGACTTCTGTGCAGTCTGTTGTTCTTCCTCATGTGTCAGTAAGTTTTGGGGAATGACACTGACTCTTGCTTTGGATTTTTTTGAAGAGAGTCTGCCCAAACTTGAGTTCTTAGCAAAGAAATGGTGAATATTATTCTCCTGTAGTGTCTGTTATTCACAGAATTTGTTTTAATGCAAGTTTGCATTGTAGTTGATGAATATTATAGTATAAATGCAGGAGGTTGTTAGGCACCTGGATTAAACTCTTATTAAAATATGTTATAGAGGTAAACTGAAAATAGACCATGGAAGAGAGGAACAGAGAGATGTAAGAAAAAATACATTAGAAAAAGAAGGTCATTATTTGTAGGAAACTTTGGAAAGATAGAAACTTTTCTAGATGCCAGACTTGCAGCTTTCCACTGTTGACAGAAAATATAGTCGATGTTTGTATCTTGTGCTATTTTTATTAGGTGAATATTACCTGTTTCTTGTATTGTAGTAGCTATTCATGGTTTACCAGCCTTTTGCTTTTTTCTACTTTGCTGACCAAAAATATCTGATTAACTTTGAGGCTTTGTGAACTGGAATGAATTTGATGCTGAGTTAATAGCAGTTGTTTTTCAGTGATGAAAAACTAGGCTAAAATAAGGAGTGCATTAGCCTCCACAGGCTGGGCACTGTCAGAGGTGTAGACAAGAGACTTCCCACTATCCCAGAACTGGAATCCTCTGTGAAGTTGAGAGAGGAAGGATTGGGTAGGCTGACGCATGTCATCAGGAATCTTCCTGAAGTATCTGTTGTTCTCAGTCTGAGCAGCAGGTGCTGTCCTCCCAGCTGGAGTGTGTCCAGAGCATTAAGGATGGGGTCCTGGAGGAGGCCAAATGTACCGAGTCCAGCCGTGTGACGCTGCTCCCTCAGCAGGGCAGCGGGGCAGGGACACACTCACAGTCTGCACTCAAACTCCTGCAAGTGGAAACAGAGACACTCTACAATAGAAGTAACTATGTTTCTTCTAAAGTACATTTATTTCCTAGAAAAATATTGTGACTTTGTCCTGTCTGTGAGAACTCTTTGCAGCCATGATTTTCAACCTTTAATGTATTAAACTGCTTTAAAGTAGGTGTTTTAAGGCTGAGCTGAGCTCTCCCTTGTCCCTTCTTTGAGGGCTTGGGCCTGCCATAACAAAACTGTGTGGATCTCCAAAATTGGGTAGGTTTCCAAAAAGTGACTGTCTGTAATGGCCAGCTCCTCTTTATCTACTTTATATATCTAGTGCCCTTGTATGCAGAGCATCAGCCTTCTCAGGTCTGTGGGCAATTTCTAGTTTTTATATAAATGCAGCCTAAATAGTTGTTAGTCATAATGAAAGTAAGGGCATGCCATGTCTGAGAACTGGTTTAATTTTCACTCCTTTGCTCTGCGCGTTTTTCTTTAGGAAAATGATTTTACTGAAGTCAACAGATGGCTTGCCTGAGGAATGATTTCAAAGTTGAACTCTAAATGTTGAGGAACATGTTTTTTGTCTGTTTCTAAATAGTTGTTTGGTTCTTTTTTTAAAGGAGCTCCCAATTTTCCAGGTCACTTAGTTTGTAATTATACCAACATAAGATGGTAGGTGAGATTGGAGTTGATAGATGACATTGGAAAAGGTGATGAATGTAAAGTAGCAGGGCCATACTAAGATATGTATGGATGGAAAATAGGGCTTTTTTCATGTGTGTCTTTGTCTTGTTTCTCTGACTCTTTCTTTTGGGTCACACTTGTCTTTATTCTGTTGTGTTCTTAAATTCAAGCTGACTGCAGGCATTCATATTGATCCCTTAGCTGTACTGAGCCTAAAGAGACTCTTACAGGGAGAAATAAAGGCTCAAAGAGAAACTTTCCCCTTGCATATAGGGTTAATGGTAGCAAATGGCCAGCAGTCATCACAGATGTGATTTTTCCTTTATGTTCCTTTTTCCAGGGGACTCTGAGGATCTGTATATAACCAACATGCTCTATGAAAGGGAGGTGACTAAGAGGGAGGTCACTGGGGCAGAAGTGACTGAACTGGTGTGGAAGCTTTGCTTAGCACACAGTGCAAGTTACGAGGTAAGAGGTACACACAGCCTCTGCTTCCTTGGGAGGCTCTTCACGGGCTGAGAATTCTCCTACACAAATAAGAGGTGACCAGGAGAGCAGCAATTTTGAAATACTGAAGCCTTCCATTGTTTTTTGGACATTTTTAAATGAGGAATTAGGGAAAGAGAAAATGCTTTGAAATGTAGTTTTCTTAAATAAACAATAAATCACACTGAGGAGTTAAAACATCCTGTAACCCCCTGAATATTCAGCAAAAGCAATTTTGAACTATATTCTAAATTAATCTGAGAGAAACTCAAATTTTTGTTTCTCTGTGAAAAAACAGAAACATAAAAAGTGTCTGGTTTGGGTTGTCACTGGCAGTTTTAATACCTTATTGTAAAACACATCTTTTACAGCTTTAGTGCGTAATACTACCCCTGCTAGTGCTGTTGTCTCCATGTTTATTGTAGTTCTGCCATCCTTATACTTCCTCATCCCCTCAAAACAGTTTGCACATGAAGCCCTTGCCTGTGGGTCTTGGTTCCTTGTGCTTCTGATGAACTCTGCTAACAACTGTTGTGTTTTCTGGGGGTGCTGCTTGGGTCCAGAGGGAATCTCTGCCCCTTGCACCATTTTCATTGGTGAATGCCGCTAAGATAGGGTGGAATCTTCTGGTCATGTGAAACAGGCAGTGGCTTATGTATTTTTTATGATGACCATCATTCTAGATGGGGGTCTGCCTGTCTCCTTGGCTCACTTGGGTCTTGTATTTTTTGTTGATACTGGCAGCAGCTGAATTAGTCAGTAATTGTCACTGTGTTTGAAATGAAGATCCCTATCTCTGAAATTCTGAGATTATCAAGAACACCTGTTAGGTTATAAAGAACACCTGTTATGTACAATACAGAAGGATCAACAGATGATGGTGCTTAATCACTGTCCACCTGAGATCAGCTGAGGGCAAACAGAGGACATTCATATCCCGTTATCCTTCAAATAGAGTGGTTCTTGCTAGTAGTGAAATTCCTAAAGAGAAAAATAAAGGAAAAAAATGTAAATGTGAAAACAGAAGAAAACAGTCTTTAAGTCATTTTTGGTCAGGATATTACTAGAAAACAAGTATGGTCTAATGGGAAAGGCACTACACAGGGCATTGGTGCCGCCATGAATTTGCCACTGATGCATTTAGTCAGCTCATTCCTGATATATTCCCAGTCCTCTGAGGTTCTTGTCTTGTTAGATTGTTTGGACCTTGGAGCAAGGTTATTTCCTGTGAAGAGGGGCTGAGATCTCTCCTGTAAATGCACATAGGTACAAGTGATGTTAACAGAAGGCTTCAGACCCAGCATGGAAGGCACTCACTCACCTTCCTTTGTCAAAGAACAGAAGCTCTGCCTGTCTTTCCACTGGGCTGGACACAGATACTGAGGGATGGAGGAGAGGCTTTATTGGGATTGGAGAAAAGTGCAGTGCTGGATTGCAGCTCTGCAGTGATATCCTGGCTGTGTCCACCTTCCTCTTAGTACTACCTGTGATTCATGAGCACAGGTAGGTGTTCATGTTTTGTGTGTGAGACTTCGGGGGAAGGCACAGGGTGGAGCAGGATAGGGCACAGCTGCTGAAGCCAGCACCTTCAGTCATCTGTGTCACCTTCAGCCCCAGACCTTACTCCCAACCTGTTAAATGGTGATCACAGTCTGACCTGGTACCACAACCTGACAAAAGCCTGGGCACAGGGTTGAGGAGAAAGCAGCAGGTGGCCTGGGTGGGTGTTGCAGTATTTGGAACAGTCTTCTGTCCCTGAGTTATAACCAGGTCTGCCATCTCTTTTAGCTGCATGCTATGGAGACATGGAGGGTTAAGAGAGCCATATAATAATGGTTGGTGCTAATACAGAATAAAAGCCTCTTGGGGATGGCTAATACTTAATTCCATGTGGTTGTCAGTGTTACAGCAGTATGAAATGGCATTTAGGCACAGACTAGAGGGTCACATACTGCCTGGAAAATGTTAAAGAAAGAAATTACTGCAGCAGACCTGAGAAACTCTCTAAATCCTACCTTCTGTGGAACACTCTTAATTCAGTGTCTTTGAAAGAATGGTAGATGATTTTTCCCAGTAACAGTGGGATGTCACTTCTGCCTCCAAAGAGGCCTTCCCTTCATGTGTGGGAAATTTGTTTTTCAAATCACTAAGATTAGCACAAGTGGCTACTGTCTGTGCCACTGCCTTAAAGAGAGGTGAATTATTCATCATGTGCCTGTCCCAGCACAGGGTTTGATTGGTTGTCAACCATTTTCACTGTTTCAGGGGGTTCTTTCTGTGTGACAAGACATTTCAAAGAGAAGCTTTATCATCCCTCATTTCAACCAATAAAATGTCCTTTGGGCCAAGAAAGAGGTTATGGGAATGCCCACAGCGTTGCTTGGGAGACAGCTGCACTGTTATGCATGTAGAACTTGTTTGTCCCTTTATTGTTTGACTCTGAATGAGGTGAGATTATGCATTTCTTTCAGGACACAAAACCAAGAATAAATGGAAGGGAAAATCTCCAGCTCTGGGGAAAACAGTGAAGGGATGAGAAAATGGAGGTGGAGATGGTGTCATTTCCAAGGAAGCAAAGTTGTTGTTTAATTTTTTAATGCTATTATGAGACAAGATTGAATTTCAATGTGGATGTAGATTAGCTAATGGACCATTAAATGAACAAGCTGCCTACTGACAAAGAATGGGAAAAGGGACAGGGAGAAGGGACCCTCTCTTGAGAGAGGCTGGAGAGAAGCTTGTCACACCACTTCTGCTGATGCTGCATTTCCAGGGACTGGCTGGATTTTGGTGCTTGATCAGTAACTATGATGAATATGGATGTGTATGTACTGAGCAAGTGGGCAAGAGTATGTCAGGTTTGCTTTGCCTTGCTCCTGGACCTCAATCTGACCCAAAAAAAGTTTACTTTCAGGGCATGATTTTTTGTTTGGTTGATTTTTGGGTTTTTTTGTTTGTTTTTTTTCTTATAAGGCATTCTATTGCTTGCTTTTACCTAGTTTGTTTTTGTTTTTTATTTTTTAATATTGCAGGTCTGCAGGTAGAAGGTAAAACAAGCTTCTATGTAGAATAAAAGCCAGGCTTTCTTATGTTCCTTTCAAAGGTGGGAATGGGAATCAGATCTGAACATCATTTGTTATTATGATACTACAAATAAAGGAATTTGTAATGACAGCTCAATTTCAGTGCAGCCAACCTTAAAAAATGAAAACAGCCCACCTAGTCAGACAGTTCATTCTAAAGCTTTATTATTAGAAAGCAAAAATATCTGCTTCTGTACAAAATTTTTTATGGAGTTATTAAATAAGAGCTTGTCTAGTCAGCAGGTGTGATTCAGAATGAAGTCAGTTTACAGTCTAAAATTGCATCACCTGAAAGTACATCAGTCTGGCAGTTTTATCTTGACCTGTGCTGCAGCTCCAGCTGATGGGCGACCTGGGCTCAGCAGCACCTGCACACACAACTCCCTGTGATGAGATCTTGTGAGGGTCTCCAGTCCCCAAGTGGATTTGCCAGTGGAGAAATGTACATAAGTCTCATGCTTTAGAAATGCTTCTAAAATATATATATATATATAAAACACAGTTCTCTGAATATTTATGCCATAAAATGTAATCTGTTTAACTAGCTCCATAGTGTCCAGGCTTGTAATTTTATTTTAAAATAGACCTTAGTGGTAATGATGGGATGGGATGGGTTGGGATGGGATGGGATGGGATGGGAGTGCATGTGGATCCATCTGAATTTTGGGTATGGAGTTATAAATGTTAACAGAATTAATACACAGGTGGGGTTTCACATACAAGAACAAAGTTAAGTTGATGAAATTATATATTATTTCTAAGAAGAATATAAATCCCAAAAGAATAAAATCATAAACTATATCTATATTGGATCTAACAAATTACTCCCTCAGCCTATCAAACAAAACAGTAAGAAATTATTTAGGATTGAATTATTTAGGATTGAATTGAATTATTTAGGATTGAATTATTTAAAATTGAATGCTGGCACTGGGTTATTCAATGTTTTCATTGTTTTTGGGAGTAGCTCCTGGAAGGAAGGTCAGGAAGTCAAAGTAGGTCTGTCCCCAAACCTTTGGAAATGTGACTTAGTAGAATTAGACTTTGTTTGTATGATTTTTACATGAAGAAAAATGTTTTCTTTGGAACCAGAAGTTTTGTCCTATGTCTAAGCCTTTCACATCTGAGGTGAATAAAGCATTGTAGTGAATCTGACATGGACCATGTTTAAAACTAACACATGGTAAAGTTCCGTTAACATGAACATACAAGATACTGTATTGATCATTCTGCTATTTTTTTCAAGTAATGAGACCTATCTTCTTTGTTGAACTTTGGATCAGGTCTCAGAGGAATACATCCATGTGCTATTTAGCCTTTAAAATGCCAGGTAAAATAGCTGCTGTATGATGTAGCAATTCCTGTTAGTGAGAGAGAGAGCAGCTTTTCTGCCTCTATGTGACCAGCTAGTCCTGTGCTTCCTGCAGAGGGAGGTAAGGGCATTTCTGCCTGGGCTTTTCCCCAGTAAGGTGGAATAATTTCTCACGGCCCAAGGGTTCTCAAGGGAAACTTCTAAGTGTTGCCCAAAGCTTAGTTAAATGATCTTCCACATAAACCTAAGATTCATATGTTGTTATCTTTACCATTGTTTCATTTGTGTCAAAGCTATGTCAGCAATTCTGGTCATAAATCAGGATCTTGCTATACAAAATCAGAGAAGATTATGACTTTCTCTTCTGGATTGTAACCACACCGTTGCATTTTGATTTATTATTCATCTGTATGCCAGTGGTGTGCTTGGTGGTCACTGAGAACTGTTGTCTGAGGGACTGACTGACATCCAAAGCAGAAGCCCTTCTCCGTATATGTTTGGAGAGAAAAGCAAATGAGGAAGCAATGTAGGGACACAGGGAAGAAAGGAGGGTTCACTCTCAGGTGTCATTGTAAATCAATGGCAATGCCAGCATAACCTCTTGTGCTCTGTTCTCTGAAGCTGGTTTCTGCACAGCAGGAATATTACAGTTGTGGTTGTGCACTTACAGACTGCAGATCTCTTCATGGCTCTTGTATTTGAGCTTCGACATCTTTCTCTTGAGGCTTTAAGAGCACTATGGCAAAGATCATCATTTAAGTGCAGAGACAATTGGTAAGTCTCCATTAGTAATTGCATTCAAAAATACACAGGAAAGAAAAGTTTGGCAAATATTTTAAATATTTAAATGTTTTAAAGCTGTGCCCAAATGTTGGATTTAAATTTGGAGCATTTTAAAGGAATAATTTGTACTGCAGATCTTGTTTCTGTAATGGGATGATATTCTCTCTTCACTGAATGAATGTTATGTAAAAAACAGACTTATCTATTCCCACAGTCAGAGTTCCTGTTTCCACAGCAGTGTGAATGGGAAACCTGAGTCATGGCTGGGATGGAAATCAGTTCTGCAGTTTTAAGCTTATGTTGCAATTTGTTATGAAAACTCTTACCTGGATCTGTACCTTCAATGCCCTTAGTAGTTGTGGGGCAGAGGAGACAGATGTGAGGCTGGAAAATGTGAATGTGGTGGAGCTGTATCTTTCAGTAGCAGCTGGATCTCAGGATGGTTTATACCAATTGTAGAACTGTGGCTTTAAAGATCAAGGCCCTACTCTTCTGCAGTCAGGACTAGTTTTGATCCAATGGTTCGAGACTAACAGAAATACTGATCCAGTATTATTAAAATCAGTAAATTTTTCTCCCTTCACAAAATTAATGAAACAATCCTTTTACTTGGTTTCAGTACAAAATGTTATCACCCTGTTTGAAATTAATCTAATGCCAGGGTTTATGTTTTCAGCAATATCTTTTCTTGATGCAAAAGGGACAAATTTTGTTTTGGGTTAGGTTTATTCTCATCCTTTGATAAATAGTCTTGCTAATATTTTTCAGTATTAGACAGTAATTAAACTACTCTGCCTCTTTTATATTACCTTTAGACTAATTTTACTCAGGACATGGTTATTAAATTTAGGAGTGAAAAGGAATCCCATGCAGACTACCCTGATGTTTTCACTCCATCTAGTTTAACTGTTTTCTAGTTAATGCAGAAGTGTCCTTCCATCAGTATAGGAGGCAGGTACAGAATATTTACAGAGGGACTCTTAAGAGCTGAAATGCATGTTGTCTCTTGTTCTGGTGTAAGCTTCCCCCTTAGATAAAGTCTAAAAAAGCACAGGAAGTAAAAGCTAGTAATTCAGTTTAAATATTTTAATTTGTTCCTGATGAAATGTTACAGTTTACAGGTGAAATGAAAGGAAAAAACACCTTAAGAAAAAGTTCAGTGCTTTAAGGTACCTCAGTCTTTAGAAGTCAAACGTGGCATATGATGTGGCTTAATTCTCAGAGAAAGCAACTGAATATTTTCTTGAAAATCTGGTTAGATATCGTTCTTGAAACACCAATGCACTTCCACATCCTGGCTGGAACATACTTCTGTAAGGCCACTAAACCAAAAGATAACATTGATTTCTGTGGACTCTGGCATTTGCTAGGCCACTAGCAATTTTTTATTTACTTTGAAAGAAGCCTTGTCTCAATGTACTTGTTATGTGATTCTTAAGTATTTTGGTCATTTTACATTTCCTGTACTTTTTTCTTGTGTTACAGGCAACCATTAATAGATGCTCTCCCATCTTGTGCCACAGAGGCATGTGTTGTCCTAATGAAAGACCTCATAGCTTCTGGAGAAGTTGAGGAAGACAAAGTAGAATATTTCTTCTGGTCATTTGCATTCATTCCTAATCCCACTTTGGGCATGATTGAATCTCTTGCTGTGAGTGGATGTTTTTTTTTCTTTTTAAATTTGTAATGGATCTAGGTGGCTCATAATTTTTGTGTTTTACAGTAACAGTCTTTTTCACAGATTTATACAAAGCTCTGTCCAGGTAATCTTGTTGAGATTGAGTTTTAGTATGTAAATATTTTGATACATTTATAATCTGTGTTATGTTGCAACAGTGATTCTCATGACTTTTCTGAAACACTTCATTCTTTTTGTGGTTGTTTACAGCCTTTGCTGAAATCACCTAGAGCAAGCCAGAGCTGCTTCTTAGGAGTAACTGCTCTCATACATAGGTTTTGTTCAGCTCACAGCTCCTGTGATATTGTACCTGCTGTGCAGAGTGTGATGAGGACTCTTGGGAAATTTTTGGGAGGAAACTGTACTGTTCAAGATTCAGAAGATCTCATCAAGGTATTGGTTGTACAGAGGCACATGATATAGTGCTTTACTTTTCTGTTCCCTTTATGATCTAGAACTTGTTTGATTGTTGAAAATTGTATTCATTGGATTTCCAGACAGCCATGAATATAAGCTTTGAAAATTAATATTTCTTGCTAGAATGAGCTGATAAAATTTTGTAATCCAACAAGTAGAAACTATCAGTATAGGTGCTGTGTGTGGAAAAGCCTTGGGTTTCCTGATAAAGCAAAGTTCATACCATTGAGCAGTATGAAGAACACCTATCTGTTGACAAATTATTATTTTACTTAGGTTATTGTATCCAGAACTCTATGTTGAATCACTAAAATGTCAGAATATCTGTGATCAAAAGGGACAAAATGTCAAAGTTCATGAAAAACTTTTCCAGTATATAAAATTTGTGACTTCTGCTCTTTTGTTGCGATGCAGGCTTTTAAAACTGTTTTTGCATTCCCCCAGGTCTAAGGCAGGTTCTGCTTACAGGTGCCACATGGCATTAGAATAGAACAGTGGTCCATATGTGTCTTGGCCTCTCAGTAAAGCCAGGCTATAGGTGGTACCGTAGGTGCTGCAGTAAACTCCCCAAATCACTAGTAATCATTTCAAACAGAGTTTTACACAGAAAATGTTACTGCCATGAAATTCAATGCACAGCTGCCAGCACTTGGAGAACTTTCTGCTGTGCCTTTGCATTGCCAGCTGCAGGTGGTGTTGAAGGCCATCGGGAACGCGGGCCTGGCCGCGGCTGCGCTGGCTCCTGCTCTGGGCCGGTGCGCTGCCCTGAGGAGCCGGCCCATGGAAATCCGCCTCGCCGCCCTCCAGGCCTTCCGGCGCCTTCCCTGCCCTGTCGGGGTGAGTGTTTCAC
This sequence comes from Trochalopteron elliotii, assembly GCA_024734555.1. NCBI lineage: Eukaryota > Metazoa > Chordata > Aves > Passeriformes > Leiothrichidae > Trochalopteron > Trochalopteron elliotii. The sequence goes on from JANPWX010000244.1 coordinate 1,439,239, forward strand.
TGACACGGTGAGTGCTGCCCTCCCGGCACTGCCACGGGGCTGGGGCTTGTTGGAATAGTTACAAAACACACAAACAGATAACGAACAGATGTAGACATGTTCCGGCAGAGCCCCTCTGCTGTTGGAGGAGAGGGTAGAACCATCCAGATGAGCAAACCTATAATAAGCTTTGCTGCAGTTGAGGTAATGATAATATGTACGTACATTTGTATCCATGTTACACAAAGTGACTTTGTCAGGTACAAGGCAATAGCTATAAATATAGCAATAGCTCTTTGGAAACAAAAAACCCACCAGGACTGAAAGTGCCCATGAGGTGTTCCAGGGGGGTGAACAGTAATTGTCTTTATCTTTTTGTGGTTTTCTCTTAGAATGCTATATTAGTTCAGTTGTATCAAGCAACCAGTGAAGATGTGGAAATAAGAATTGCTGCTTATTATATGGCAATGAAATGTCCACATGAAGAGTTATTTAGACAAGTACAAAAGACTTTGCTGAAAGAAACATCCAGCCAAGGTCAGCCAAGCACCTACTGAAGTCTTACGTGTTCCTAATTGATACTTCAATGTGACATTTACTTTGCAGGTGTAATGGTACCAATCTATGTCAATTTTTGTTTAATCTTAATGCTTTGGAGATTGTTTCTAAATGATTGTTTGTATGATTGTGACATTTAATATTGAAATTGTGATACTGTTAGTTTAGTAATAGTCAGTAAGGACTGACTTTTCATAGAATGAATCCCTTCTGCTGGCAGTGTTTCATTCACTGAAGGGTCGTGAGAAGGATGTATGAGAAAGCTTTGATGCTCAGTGCATCAGAAATACAAATGGATGATGGCAAATTGCATTTTGTTGAGAAAGAAGCAAGTGGCAGAAAAAAAATGTTGCAATATTCTAAAATTATTTCACCATGTTCAGTGAAAGATACCTCTAGACTAATCCCTTGCATTTACATCTGTCAAGAAGACGCAAACATGAGAAGGGTATCTGTAAGATTGTTTGCAGGGAAATGAACGCAGGCTCTGTGTGCACTGTGTCTGGGTCCTGGCCAGCTCTGCCTTGGGGCTGGTATCCATTTTCCCAGGATGTTATGTCTGGACCAGTGTATCCTGCAGTGATTGTGAGTTCAGGCTCAGTATTGTCTTCACCTGCTGATGTGGCTTGTAGTTTGGAGGGCACTCATTCCTCTCCATTCTGAGTTCAGACAGAGAGAAATTGCATCCACCTCCAAAGTCCTGTCGAGGTGTACCCTCAGTGACTCCTCCTGATGACTTCATGCAGAACATTTAATTTGTCAGATTTATGAAGCAGCTCTACAAGTCCATCCAAAATGTTTTATCTTTCAAACAATTTAATGCAGTACTCATGAAAATAAAATAATTAAAAAAAAAATTCCCGTATCCTGTATGTTTTAAAGACTTGTAATTTTTCTCTGATTTCCACATGCTTTTCTTTGTCGAATTTTAGTGGGCTCCTTCGTTTGGAGTCATCTCTCTCAGCTCCTGGAGACAGATGATCCATTGAAGGAGCACCTTCGAGATTCTATTCCTGATGAAATCCTTAGCAAAAATTTTGACTGGGAGACATGGAAATACTCCTCATACTCTGATGTCACCTTTCACTCAGGTCTGTGGAGTTTTAGAACTTAATACTTTGTAGCATATGGATTATTAACATCCCACATGGCTTTTCGGACCCTTTACATATTGTAAAGTCCAGAGAACTTTGATTTTTATGATCAAATACTACCCAAATATGCAAATGTAAGCTTGATTCTTCTTTGACCTTAATTGGAGCATATGAAATGTATTTCCAGCAAACCAGATTCTGTGCACCTTTTCCTCTTCTGAGAGAGGAGACTAAGAACTGATGAACATTTAAGATTATTTTTGTGAACATCAACTTTTAATTCCTTCCTTAGTTAACTTCCTTTGCAGCAACAGGGGACTGGGATGTTTTTTCTTCTCCTGATTCATGTGCTGTTCTTGGTATGAAGGAAGAGTCAAGCTAGTTCCTTCCTGTTTTACTATCTGTTCATTTGTTTTCAGTGAAAATGCTAGATGATGTTTTTCAGAGTTACACTTTGATTTTCTGTCCATTTCCTCCAGTGCGTTTATGTATCTTATGTATTATAAGTAATTTCCTTTTGATGTTACTGAGAGAAAACCCAGTAATACCCAGTAAATATGGAAATCCAGTAAAAGGAAGTTACTTACGGTAATGTCATTGCTGTATTAAAAAGTTAAATAATTTCACCTATTGACAGTGTTTCATTCACCATCTTCTTATTGAGTGGAGTAACAGTTTTCCAAAGAATTATGGATTTTGAAAAATACATGAGAAAGCTGATCTCCAGCTGACAGACATCTGTTTTCCATTGCAGCTGCTGCAGGTGCAAATATGGAAGCATCAGTGGTCTTTTCTCCTACATCTTTTCTACCACGATCAGTCATGACAAATTTGACTGTTCATTTTATGGGACAGGCCATAAATCTCCTGGAGGCAAGTTTATGTATTTTTTAACTGGGGGGGTTTTTTGTCCCCCTCCTCAAGTGACACTTGGTATATTGAAGTACAAAGCAATTTTCTGTTTTCCTGTTGCAGTTCCTTTAGTAAAATGTGCTTTTCAGTGCTGTAGCACAGTTGGCTCAGACAGGTGAGTCCTCTGTGTAATGGGCTTAGTCAAAATAAAAGCACTGTCACCCTGCTAGTGCCATGCACTGGGAAAGTGGCTTATACTCAGCTCTTGTTGATTCAAATGAAACATTAAAATCAGTGCTTCCTGAGACACTGCTCTAGCTCCTGTTTAGGATAGTAAGATTCCTTTTCTTGATGTACAGTGGAAAATGGATTGGGTTGGGTACACCATTCCTTTAACACAGGGAGAGACTCATTGGTACTTAACTGAAGTCACTGTTCTAGTGCCATTGAGCATCCAGTGCTTGGGACAGTTCAGTGACCTGCCTGTGCCCTCATCATCTTCACCTGCTGTGCCAGGTAACAATGTGCCCATGAAAGAAAGAAATTATTTAATGTAGCCTTCAGATCTCAAGTTTAAGCTTGCGAGGGAACAAAACTTTTTTTCAGAGCCACATACCCTGGATTTATGTGTGCTAGTAGTTCTGTTTCATGCAAACTTCCAAACAGAATCTTTTTTCAGAGCATGAAAAGGGTGTGTTAGTGTTTTCCAGCCATAACACTGGTTTTAATATGCCCAAATAGCAGTCTCACCTTCTGGCCCATCATGGTGTAAATGAGCTGCAGTTCCTGAATGAAAAAGGATTTTTATTTTGGACTGCATTTTACATATCTAATTTTTATGGGAAGATTTAATAGTGAAATATCCAGTATTGAATACTGAAGGAGGTAGAATGCTAAACTTTGTAGACTACTGTGGTCTTGCTTGGCAAATCTTTTGTTACGTCTGATTGTATAGTTGATTTTCTGCTTTAGAGCTGTCCATGGCCTATATGTGTCACTGTTAGGCTTTTCACTGCTGCATGCTTTTCACTAGGTTGGTGTACGACTGGAGAATGCTGAAACTCTCATAGAGAAGGGGTTTGGGCTGAAATCTTCTACTTTCAGTGACTATTTTTTTGGAAACACTAATGAAGAAAACCACAAGTCAGAAACCCCAGTGGAAACAACAGAGAAAGTCAAGCAGAGGAGCCCGACTTTGAAGCAATATAACCCCACTGATCATCTTGTGAACAAGTCTGGCAAGCCAAAGCTGGGAAAAACAAACCAAAATTGTCTTGGTAGAAAATACAGTAAGATGAACAAGTTAGTCAAAAAGGTAGCTGAATCTGTAGATCTTGGAAAAATTAATGACATTTCCCAGTCAAACACAGGGCTCCATCTCACATTGAACAAGTGCTCTGGATTACTATGACTCCTTTGCCTAAAGCACTTGTTCTGCTCACTTGCAGTGAATTTAACAGCTGCAGAAAATACAGAGCAGCAAAGAGCCAGATCTTTAGGGTTTTTTCAGATTGTTATATTGTCTCAAAACAATGACACTCAGCCTTGGGATTATGTTGCCTGTGTTTTGGGCTTCCTCTCGTTATTTTGAGCTCTGGGCCCTTTATCCTGATGTCCTTTTGTCAATTGACTGCTTCGTCACTGTAAACAGCTGCTTGATGTTGAGTTCCTGAGTCCTGTTGTTTGCAATCTGACTTCCCAGTTTGATGTCAGGTGTTACATTGATGCTTTGTGAATTTACTCATTTTTGGAGAGAACTATGTTTTACCTACCCAAGAGGAAAGCTCTAAGAATTACTTCAATTGTTGATGTGTTAGCTGGAAAACTCAGGAAGTGATTAATTCAGTTTGTCTTAGATCCTCTCTCTTCTTGGACTCACCTTTTTAGGGTTTCTTCTTAGAGAGTCGGCTCATAATCATTTTGTGTTGCTGTGGTATCATAGTGTTGTAAGGACAGAAAAATGTAAATTTTTTTCTTCCTAGCAGTTTATTTAGCACTCAGGGCATCCCTAATGTTGTTTTGAGATTGTATTTTTCAAAGCTTCATCTCTTTGTGGGTGTGTATTGCAATACTTCTCCTTTGCCTGTCATCATAGGACTGGACATGACCGGTGTTCATAGTGGCAGCCACCTTGTGTGCTATGGAGCTAAGTCTAGCTGGAAAGAACAGCTACTAATCCAGGGTCTTAAGTGGTCTCCAAAATACTTGTAAAAGGGAGCCTTATGTTTCTTTTCTAATAGCATAGCCTGCTTTGAGGAATTGTTTATTGTGAGTTTGAAAGGAAATTATAACACCATTCCCTTTGATTTCTTTTTTCATCACATCAGTTCACTGAGAGAACAGTGAGGAAGGAGGCACTGAAATGTGAGCTAAGCATGAAAATCTTTGGAAATGAACTTAGCTTTTTAGATTGTGAAGATTTAAGAAAACAAATGAAACATTATTCCTTAAATCTGGCTGAGTTGGCCGTCAAACTTCTGAAGGTAAAAGGAACCTTTTTTCTATTTGAAATTAATATCTTGAGAAACTGCTTTCTGACAGGTATGTAACAGACGCAAAATATTACTTGTCGTTTCTCTAAAACTGAACCCTAAAAGACACCAGTGTATATTTGTTTTAAACTGCATTCAGTACATTAGGCAAAGAATTGTTCTGCTGTCTAATGGTTCTTATCTCTTTTCTTCTCTCATTCAAATCCATGCATGCTTAAATGCAAATTCTTTTTTAAACTGGAGTAGGACTGGTGTCTGACTCATGCCATGGCTGTAGGCAGGCTTTGGGCTGCTTTCTTCTTTATGTCCTAGATCAGCTCAGGTAAAAACACTTTTACAATAGACAGCTGCAGTCAAAAGTTATATCTGGAAAAATTCTTGAATGCTAACTCTGTTATGCAAAATAAAATTCTGGGTTGTGTTTGTGTTTTGTTCACCACAGGGGCAGGAGGTCCAATTTAATAAAAGGATGAGTTTGGCCACTGAAGAACTGCAGTTTCCAGCAATTTCAGGCTTTCCTGTTCAACTGGCAGTCAATGCCTCAGCAGCAATCAACATAAAAGTCAAAGGGAATGCAGATTTCAAACAACAGTCCAATTTCTTTCTAAATGGATATATCAAGCCAAGGTATTAACTGCAAACGTGTCCCTTTCATGTGTCACTGATGTAAAGTGGCAATTCCTGATGTGAAAGTTTTGTGTGACTGCCTATTAATTATTTAGGAGATTCCTGAAGAACAAAAGCAGTCATCAGCCTTCTGTTGCTGAATGGTTGCGATGGTGTAAGGACAGCAGAGCTTTCCTGTCCTGCCTGATTTTGAACTCTTGCTGTGTCATTCCAGTACTGGTTTAGGCTGACTATTCCTCCCTATCTCTGAATCAAACTCCTGAATTCTTGCATGCAGGTGATTTTTTGAATGCTTTACCTGTGACAAGTGGATTTTTCTCAGGAGCAAACATGCTGTTACAGGTTATGGATGTACAAGCCAGTGGAGGATTTAAATCTGTGTTTCCTTACCTGGCTATTTTAGCTTTTGTACATACTGAGTACATTACTAAACTTCACTAAGTGCTGTACAGACAGAGAGAAACTTGCCCTGTGATACTCAGTTCTATTTGCTTTCCCTTTCTGAATATTTCATGCTGAAATCTGCATTCAAATCCCCTCCTTAGGAGATACAGTAAAACTATAATTCGTGTTAGAAAGTATGTGTTGGTGTACATGCAATCTTTTCAGTTATTTCCTGAAACAAAATCGTTCAAGATTTTAATCATAGAATATATTGTGCTACAGCATCAAATGCTGTGTATTGATCGAAGAGGTTTAAATTAAGTGCTTTAAAAAGAAGCTCCATTTTGTAGAAGGAAATGTACATGGGTCTTTCAACAGTGCATTTGTCCAGCTTTCTGTCCAAATGGGAATTGTGGGGACTCTGGGACAAGCTGGCCTAAAGTGGCTAACAGGAATGAGGACATCTACTAGTCTTGACGGGGGAATCCAGGTGAAGAAAGGGAAAGAGCTCAAACTTTTCTTGAACACTCCAGAAGAATCTATGGAGATAATTAATTTCAGGTAAGATTAAGCAAGGGCACCTTCAAAAACAGTAACTGTTAACTTTCTTGGATATAACTGAGAATTTTTGTTTAAAAATTGCTGTAACTTTAGCATAATTGGCTTTAAGTTATTGTTCAAAATCTTGGTTGTAGCTCTAAACTCTACTTCAAAATGGTGGATGAGACAGAAGATATAAGTGTCTTTCAAGACCACACAGAAACCAGATCTTGCACTAGGAAGGAAGGTGAGTCCAGCTATTATGTTTGTCTTAGAAAGGCATTTTGAAATATCTGCTACAGGTCATTTTATTCAGTATAGTTTCTTTTTTCACATATTATTTCTAAAATAATATGGTCTACAGTGCAATGTTCATTTTTGTGTTTTCTTTGTTTGCTGTTCTAACTGAACATTCAACTGTTGTCTTTCACCAGTGTCTGAGATTATTGGCTGGCAGTTGTGTTCTGAAATGTCCTATCCTGACCCAGCCAGTGGTTTGGTTTTCCCCCTCTCTGGACCTTTGAGAGTGGCTATGACATTAACTAAGCAAGACCGAGGCCTGCAGCAGTACGTGGTGGAAGCTGCCTATGACTACATAGCTCAGGTAGCACTGGCATGCTGGACCCTGGCTTTAGTTTCAGTTTGCTGTTCTGGTGACAGTAGTGTATGAATTCCAAGCTCTATGTTACTATTAATTCTGTTCCCAATATAGTGGGAGGGTCTGTTGAACACAAATTATTGATGCTGATAGGAGGTATGTACTCTTTTTATCTACAGAACAGCACACACAAACAATCTATTGTCTCAGTGTGAGAGATTGTTTTGTAAATGGTGTGCCAATGAATAATGTGGTTATCCCTTCTTTCTTTTAGGAAAATTCATGGATCCCAAGTGAAGCTGTCTTTCGCCTCTTCATTGGAACTCCAAAGTCAGACTTGAAAAGAGATGTTGGTGTTGACCTAAGTTTTAGTGTCCCACAGAAGAAATTCAGAATCCAATTTATACAACCTAAGAAAAAAATTGAGATTGATGGTAGGTTTTTCAACTAAGAGCCTGATCATCAGCTAATATCAGTTAGGAGAACTTCATTACAATTAACTGAGAAATATCAGTATATTTCACTCACTAATCTCATGCTGAAACTACATTATTATGTGGTAACTGTTCAGTCTGCTGCTTTAGGTAGCACCCATTCCCAATGGGGTTTGCATCTTGGTTAAGACTATATTTTGCAGTCAGAGGTTCAGTACCTGGTTCATAAAGTCATATTAGAGAAGAAAGCCTTTAGCAGGATTGATGAAATGAAGGCTAAAGAACATGGTGGATTGTTCTGACATCTTTTACGTGTGCTGAACTTGCCTCACTGTTTCAATTTGCTGTGTTCTGTTACTCACGAGATGAAGTTATGTGTTGCTAAATCAATGAAGTACTGATGGTGATATTGCCACGAGCTATAATAAAAAATAACATTTTAAACCCAGTGTAATGTAGAACACAGAATCTACAAACCCATTGAGGAAATATAAAGTGATAAATTAATGGCAATAATATAGACAACATATTTCATATAGCATGCTGGTCAAGTGATGTTCAGTGTTGGCATATTCTACCATATTTTTGTATTTAGAATTTTCCAGTCTCTTTTTTTTTTTTTTTTTTTAATCCTGGTTATTTCCAAATGGATTGCAAGGAAGCTTTACCAACACTGTGCAAAGCTTTATGTGCACAGCATTTTGATGTCCTGAAATGTCTCCACAGAACAACACAACTTACAAGTTTTAGCACAGGCCTAAAGGAAGGGCATAAATCAGTTCCAGAACTAAGCTGTTTTTGTTGGAGACAGCTTCGTTGCCTCTTCTCAATAATTCTCTGCAGAATATCCTTTCAAAGGTACTAGTTCATTCTGAAGACACTTTGGAAAATGCCTTTGTAAATTCTGATCCTAACTTTTACCCTTTGAGCTGATATTTATTATGTTATAAATCTCTCTATATCTACTGTTTATAACAAGAGCAACTATCATTTCAAGTACATCTTATGAAGCATCACTGATTAGTAAAGAAAAAGTAAAGAGTTTTCTTTTTCTCCAAGGGAGGATTGAGTTTTCTAAAAATTCCCGGGTTGGACACCTGGAGCTGATAGTGGATGACAGAGATGTGTATTACATTAAGGTATGTTTGCATCTCATGAGCTCTCATTCTAGGATGAATACTTACATTAAAGCATAGAAAAGAAAGGCAGTGAAAATACACGTATTGAAAAACAGTTTTGTACCAATCCATCAATTGCCAGTTCTCCTTATTACATATTTTTGAGATAGACTCAATGCTAAATTTCAACCTAAATCTGTGAGACTGCCAGTATTTTCAGTAACACTGTATAATTTCTGGCCTTGCATTGCAACATTTGTAGTAATTTCAGTCCCAAAACTAGCAGAAGCTGAAGGAAGTAGCATCTTGCAGCACTTTGACCTCTGTGTAACTGGAAAAACAAATCCATCTTTCCTTCCCATTATTTATCAATGGCAAGTTTTAGGCTTTGTGGGGTGTGGAAGGTTTGTTGTTGGATGTATAGAAAAACATGTATTTTCTTCCTCCTCTCATCTCATTTCTGAAACACCCAAGTTTATACTATTGTTCCTTAAAACTGATGTTGTTGAGTGGTTTGGGGTTTGGTTTTTGATTTGTTTGTTTGTTCTAGGGAATGGCAGATTTGCAGATGCTGAGTGGAGAGCAGAGATACATGACCCAGCTGGAGGTAAAGCTGATAAAGCAAAGCAGTCCTATCATTCTGTCAGGAAACATCACTAAACAGCTTGGCAAGAAGATAGCTTTTTCAATATCTCTGAATAATTTGTTGAAGGATGCTGCATTTCTTTCAGGTTAGAGGACAGTAAGTATTTGCCATATAAGTGCAAGTACCGGAGCCGTTATTTGTTAGGGTTGCCTGGTTTTGGACACTTCTTCCTAAAATTCCTTTCAAATCCATAAAGACTGCTTTTTAGAATTATTATCCTGCATAAATTAATACAAAAATATATATTTCAGAATAGAAAAAAATTAAAATAAAAGTCTGGTTTGAATTACTGTTGGAAAGTGTGGAGGAAATAAGATACAAGGAATTACTTAACAAAAACATGCCAAAAAAGCCCAGCTGTTTCTCACTTTTGTTAGTACAAAACAAAGCAGAGACACATATTTGTAGCTAAATGTCTCTTAAGACCAGCTGCTCTAAAAATCTTGAAGACTTTTTTCTCACAAATAAGCTAAGAGAAAAATACAAGAGAAATTATCAGAAAGAGAGCCTTAATATTTGTAAAATATCAATACATTAAAATTAAAATAATACAGAGAAATAAACCAGTAATTTATGTCAAAGGCTTGTGCAATGTCACAAGGTTACAGAGTACTTTCAAACAGAACTAACCTTTAAGGAATTCAGAAGGGCAGTTTGTTTTTGGGAGGTGATCTTTTAGCGAAGTTTTCATCCTTAGCTTTCACATGGATTGCCAGTGATGCATCCAAGCCAGTTGTGGTCTGATTTCAAACTCCCAGCACCTGAGAACTTGGCTGCACCAGTTGTGCTGCTGCAAAGCCACGGCCTTGCTCTGACATTATGTAGAGGAGAGCATCCACGTGTTCACGCATTAGGGCTTAGTTAGTTAAAAGATCTGTTTGTCCCAATTTGTTTCCTTTGAGAAGCAGCTTTAGCTGGTTGCATTTCAATAAGCTTGAAGCAAGTTGTGAGGAATGTGGTCTGCAGGCTGTCTGTGGAGATGGAGAAAGACACTGAACATCCAGCTCTGTGTCTTTTTATCTGTTCCCTACACAGAGAGCTCATCATGGTGGAGAGACTGAATACCTTTTTGGTTTTCCCCACTGTAGTATTCCTTTGACTAGCAAAAGGAACTCCAAATTCTACCACTGCATAATCATTTCTCTTTTTTCTGTAGCACTTCTGGAGAAAAAGGTTGATGATAAGCTGAGACAATACTCGTTGGAAGGGGAGACTCATCTTCCAGGTGTTCTTGGAGTTCACGCTGTCGCTCTTCTCCAGCAGCGTGAGGGATTGTGGTCTCATGATCTGCGGATAAAATATGGACTCCTAGGTACACCGAAAAACAGGGAATGCAAAAGTATTCTGTATTACTCATTTTTCCTACAAGACTTGCTTCTGCATTTAGAACACAATAGAAGGATTTCAGTTCATTTTTAAACTGTGATCTGAAATTTGGAATGAGTTTCTCTTTTCAGTTGGTTAAACTTTACTCTTTTAGTTTGCTTATAAAATCAATTTTTTAAAAATGGGCTTTTCACAAGCATATCCATAATTTGATTAAAAATCACTTTTTCAGTGAGAATTGATCCAAATGAATTTGTTTTCTGATATTGGGATACATGCACTCAATAACATGAGGGGTGGTTTCTAGGAAGCAGCTGGCTGTGCTGCTCTGGTTACAATATAGGAATTGCATTGATTTTGTGGGACAAAGCAGGTGAACATCAATGCAGTTATATCAAAGTATGGAATCCTTGTAACAGTTAATCACAAGAAATGTATAGGGCATTGTTTATGCTAACTCTGTTGCACCCTCAGAGAGTATGTAGCTGCAAAGCTTGATCATGATTAGTTTGTAGAGTTTTTACTTCAACCAGGTAAAATTCTGTTTAAGTAATGGAGTTTGTGCTTTCCTTTGGATTTGAAGGATAAATCAACAAGTATATAGCCGTAAAAATAGACAGATCTCACTTTGATGTTCTGAAAAACAGAAGTCTTGAAGCCAGTGCCAGATTTATACTATTAATGTTTTGAAAGATGAGTTCTGATTTACTTGAATAGGTAACTTTGTGATTTAACTTGAGTAGGAGAGGCAAAAACCCCTTGCCACGAGTGCAGCACGCAGCAGAAGGTTCAAGTGGAGATGGGTGCACGGGGCTTGTACAGACTGGAGCTGGGCCATGAGTTTCACTGTGTGCAGGCTCCCACCTACAGCCACCAGGTGGGTGCCAAGCCAGGCACTCTGTGTGCTGGGCACCCCTGTGTCACCTGTACTCAGGGCTCTCAGCATGAGAAGGAGTTCACAGCAAAAAGGCAATGCCCTCTTCTTTAGGTTCACCTGAAACATGAAGTGAGTGCATCTTGGATTTCCTCCCAGATGGAAGTGAACTATGGGAAACACTGGGATGAAAGAAACAACAACAAGAAACTGCTGATCAGCCAAGCCTTTAAGAACAGTTCCAGTGCATCTGTAGTCAGCTATTTCATGGAGGTAATAGTGATGGTTGAAAAGACCCTCACTTCAGATATTTAACAGACAAAGAATAAATTTTGGGTGTTTTTTTTTTTTTTTTATTATGACCTTTTTTTTGTAAATATGGTATGTACTAATAATATCATGCAAGTACCCAGACCTAATAATTTTGAGCTAGGTGAGGTCTTAGCCCGGAGAGACTGAGATCTCTGACATTTGCTTGAAGATAAATTTTGCAAATACTGGAAAAGTTGGAGTGTAATTTGGTCTGAGTTTTTTGCATTGTTAACTCATGTATAATGATTGTAGAGATTTATGAAATCTGCTTTGCTGACACAATGTGAAAGGAGGGTGCAGGTTATAATAACTCAGACTATTACAGCATTTTTTCTTTTTGAATCTCCTGTAGTTGTAACAAATGTGTATTAAAGAAACCTCAGTGTATAATTGGTGAGCATGCATGAAAATCTATAGAGTGAATGGCAAACGTGGAAAGGCAGAAGCTGTGACCTTCCTGCTTCTGTATGTGTAACTTACACAGGCCTGAATATGGGATCTTGTTTTTATTCGAATGTGCTTCACTTTTTTTCCAGTTTACCATGCAAGTCCTGGAAAAACAGGTGATTTACAGAACCCAGCTGCAGCACTTGCACACCTCTCAGGTGTATTTGCAGAGCAGCACCAACTTCGAGGTGCAGTATAATGACCATGTACCATTTGTGGCTGGGCTGCAGTGGAAGGATGACTCCAGAAATGGCCTGAAGAAGTGGGAAGGTGAAGTACCACAAACCATTTCCAGTCTGTGATTAGAAAAGGAGGCATTGGAAGCTGCTGCCAGGTTTTTCTGAGCAGTTTTGTGTGACTGCAACAGAATGATAAAGATGTTTGTTGGAAGGATGAGACCCTGGAGGTTGTCCAGCCCAGCTTCCTGCTTCAGTCAGGACAGTTTCTAGCAGTAGATCACATCTTTTGTGGCTTTGTCTAGTTCAGTTTTTGAAATCTCCAGCCTATCACAGGCTGGCTGGCTGGTCTTTTCCAGAAGTTCCATTTACACTAGTGAAGGACATTAATTTCGTTATATATGACCCAGAGATTTTAGAAATTGGAAGAGAAAAGGTTGATAGTAGCATTTTAGCTTCATTCTGGAACCCCTGGATCTTATCAGCCTTGATGTGGAGTTAGAATCCAGGTAGTTTGAAATCTATTGTTACTGTCAGCTTTAATATATGTCCCTTGCAGGTGGGTTCAATATAGACACCCCGTGGCTCAATCTGTACACAGCTCACAAACTGCAGCAGCCTCAACATTCTACTTATTTACTGACATCCAAGCTGACAGCTGGAAAAGCTCTCTCCATTAAAGACCTTGTACTGGAACTATTCTACAAAGATCAAGGCAATGAGAAGGAAGGAAAAGTTCACATTTACACACCAGCTACCACATACCTGCAGGTTGGTGACATGGTGCTTCACAGAGTGCATGGCTCTGGGGACACAGCTCTGTGCTATCACTGTGCCCTGACTCTATGGCTTCTAAGCTTCTTCCTAATTTATTTTAGACTGTGCTATGCAATAGATATTTAAAACTGATTTCATCATAGTTGCTGTGCATTAAGCAATGTGGCAGGCTTCTGTCACTATGCAATTTGACTTACGTTTATGATTAAGACATTCCTTTATCAGCTTTTCCTCCTTAGGTCACTACTGCTTCAGGCAAAGCTATGGAGGAATGTGAGAAACATTCCTGAATGAGAAAGAAGTGTTCATCAACTATTTAGCTTTTTGTCTCTCCCTAGTTTGGAGGAGATAAAATAAACTTTGAACTTTGTATGGTAATTTGGAGTATTTTGATAATGGAGAAGTTGGCACACATTTCTAATAGTTCTTGTAAAGGATCATTTTGTCACCTCTGTGCTGTGCTGCTGCACAGTGGAATGGTGTCTGTCCTGGCTCAGCCAGACTCACGTCTTTGTTTTTCAGGCATCCACAGTTAATCGTCTTGGGAGGAATGTTCTGCACAGCCATAGTGAAATGATCTCTCTATGGAATCAGCTTGTGGAGAATGAGATTCATTTGGAGAATAACGAACGAGCCAAACTTCTCAGCTTTAAGATAAAGAGTACAAAACAGGAATTTAACTTCACATCCAGCTATCAGAATCTGCCAACGGTGAGAAAGAAAAACAAAAGCAAATTTTTTGACTCAGCACTCTCTTCCTGAAAGATGTTATTGCTAGTGTTGAAACTTAAACCCTTCCAGTACTGCATCTGTTTCTGTTTGTTTTGGCAGGCTGCAGTGTAAATCCAGGTTCAAAAAAACCACAAAAACTTGAGTTGTAAAGTTTGGAGTACTTCCCGCCTATTAGGGAGCCCAGACAGTCAGTCAGGGAGGAGAGGGTGAAGAGAGGCAGTGTGACTAGAAAGAGAGCTGGAGATGTGATTACTCACGACTTAATGCAGATGTATAAGAGGTGTGGAAGATTCTACTGTCTTGGAGAATCAGAATCTCTTGCCTGCTAGTGAGCATGGTAGCAGCCCAGCTTTATGTGCTATTTTAATCTCTACATCCCTTCCAGTCTTAAAATAAGTTTTGCTTTGCTTGATGTCTGTGGCACAGGAAGGGCAATCAGCAGTTTCTCCCTGAAAGAGGTACTTTGAACAGTTACTTTGGTCCATTCACACCTTGCAGGAAGTTTTAAAAAGTGTTTTTCTAAACATAGCTTTAAAAATGCTTTTTCTATGCTTTGAAAATCCAGTTGAGTTTTTTATGTACCAGAGCTTGCTTATGTTGCAAATAGGTAACACTCAAGTGATACATTAAGGGGCATTTGTCTTCTGCTGGAGTCAGTTTTCTACTGATGGCACTTTTAATCCTCTGAGAGATTAATGAAGATCTGGGCTTAAACTGCAACAGAAATGGTTGTTGCAGTGTGTGACAGCCTTGCTGCAGCCTGTTGCACAACATGGTTTCCATATTGAGGTTCCTGAATATGAATGCAGTAAATCTGATCCAATTGTTCTTTCCTGTTTTGGTCTCATGTTCTGAGTGCAGCCTAAGAAGACAAACTTTTCTGTGAAGATTGTATGGAGAGATTATAAAAATCTGCCTGTCATACTGCAGTGTGAAGGTCAGATAAAAGAGCTGAGGAAGGAGAAGATGCTCTATCAAAAACGTGCAACCCTCCATTTCAGGTTTAGTATTCTTATTTCAATCTTGTAAGAATGTTTTGGCCTAAATTTAATGTGCATCTTGATGCTCTTAGGAAATGTTCTGGGCTTTACAAAGTGAGAGTGCCACATGCACAAAGTCTGTTCGTTGTCCCATGTGGCTCCCTGAACTTGCTCAAGCACAGCAGCTTCATGGGCTGGTTATTTGCATCCATTAGCTTTTGGCCTCTTTGTTGAAATGACAGTGAGCAAAGCTGTCAAAGCTGTCAACAGACCATGTGTGCTGTGACACGTTTGCTGGCAACCCAGCCAGGCATATAGCCTCCTTTCGTGAAAACAGCAGGATTTGTGGTGTGTCCAAACTTGGATGTGGTGAGAAGTTCCAAAATCCAGGTCCGATCCTCTGTGCCATCCATGTGCCTTTTTCCTAGTCCTTAGGCATTATATGGCCCTTCTAAAGCCAGAGATATCCTCTTAAAACATGTAACAATTGGTCTTGTTTAGATTTTGGTATATGTTTCCATTTTCTGATGGGAATGAATGCACTGCTCCTACATATTGGCTGTCCCCGAAATTTCTCTCTTCATTATCCATTACTAAAGCCCAGCCTGAAGGCCTTAGTAAAAATGTATGCTCAGCTTAGAGACATCTGGATCACCTCTGGGGAAATCTCAGCTTTCTTAAGGCACAGCAGCACCAACTGGAGTGCATGGGCTGCCTTAGGAGCCACTGTGCAGCTCAGAGGTAACTAAAACACTGGGAGGTGTCTTTTCAGTAAAAAAATATGTAAATGCAGAGCTGTACCAGCTATTCTAACGTGTGTAAAGGTGGTCCAGTGTCTGCTTATAGAGGTTCATGCATGCTTCCAAGAGGTCTGACTAAGTAAATGTGCAGAAATATTTAATAAAGTCCATAAAACATTTCATTGAAGTAGTAAACTACTCCTAGAACTGCGTAGTGCTGAACATTTGTTGCACAGAAATCTTGCCATGTAGATACTGTTTCTACAGAAAGCGTAAAATGTGGATAGGTGAGATTTTCAAACCTGCCAGGAGCTTTTGGACACTGTCCCTGTTTGAAATGAAGTCTTGACCATGCAGGTATAGAAGGTGTATGTGCTGGTTATGCATGTCAGAATCTTAGAGCAGCACCTTCTCCCATTGCCTTCCAGGCATTTATCAGATTCTGATGGAAACTCTTTCAAAAATTCAGATTAGTGTGTGGAGTTTGTATGAAGTTGTAATTATGCTCTGTAGTTTCTTGCATGTCCAGTCCTACATGTTTTACTTCTGTACCTGACACCTTGTGGTAACTGATAATTTTGGAGTTCAAGTTGAAGTCTGCATGATTTATTTTTGCAGTTGTCTATCAAGATCTTTTACACCATGTTTATTTCTTGGGTTTTTTTCCAGGCATCCTTTTAAAGTGCCCTTTTTGCAGAGCTTCCTTCTGCAGGAGACATTTACTGTTGACAAAAAGCAAAAGCACTATTTCATGGAAACAAAAGTTTTGATAAATGGGGTAGAGGAAACAGTTCAGACTCTTATACTTGGTTACCAGCCTGAAAACCCCTATGTGAGTTATCCAAGAACTTCCTTTAGTCTGATATACCAAAACAACCTGCAAATGAGGGGTTTACTGCATACTACTTATGTTCCTTGCATTTTCTCTCAAACTTCTTTTTAGATTTGTGCTGGCTTAACTCATCCTTATAACTACAGCACATTTCCCAAAGATGTTGAAATGTGCATTTTAACTCTAAGTCATCAAAATGTAAGTAAATTTCCCATTAGATTCAGTTAGAGACATTCATTACCTGTTTATTTACACTATTGTCTTTTCAGACCTCACTTACTATAGGTCTTTAGTTCCTCGCCATGTAGCTGCTGCAACCAAAATGTTCAGAGGGTGATTATGTCCTTGGTACCTCCTTAATTTTGTATAATAAAATGCTGTGTAGTAATTTATGACAAGAATACTTCATATATTATTTTTTAGAATATTATTATACATGAGCGTTATTAATAAAACAAGTACTGGGATAGAATGGATTCAGGGTTCTCACCCTTATCTAGCTGTATCTATTAATCTTTCTTTCCAAATGTAGCTTTTTTCCTCATTTTCTTGTTTTGCATTCCGAGCCAAAACATAATAGCTTGCAACTCTTTCATTTTTCATGATGTGTACGGATGACTTCTCTGATCTTTCATTAACATAGGGTTAATCTCAGTGCACTTTTCTTACTCCCATTCTTAACACACAGGTGAAGCATGAGCTTGAGACAGTCTTAAAGGTGAATAAGGAAGATGTTCTCAGTTTTCTAGGGAGGTATCAGGACAAATCCAGTGAGGCAGATTTTAGACATCTTTTACACGTGGATGTGACACACTCCTTCCAGGTATTGGTGATTTTAATTTTTGGTGTTTTATTTTTTATGTTTTGGTGACTGTTCTACTGTGTTGTCTTTAGAATTACAATTGTTTGCTGCTGGTAAATGTCCTAATCCAGTCGAGTCCTGGCCCTGACAAGTATCTGTAGGTATCTCAGCAGGTTCAGTTATGTATCAGTAATTTGTGTCAACAATACCTTGAAGGCACACATTGACCTTTTTTCATGTTTTTTTAACTGCTTTCAATATATTTTTCAGTATCTTGGTATAAAACTGGTACAATTTGATACAAACATTTGCTTATATGTATCACTCCATGCTAGAAGTTCAGACTTTAAATCACATGAGGTAATTGGGGGGGAATGCAATGTTCTGTTCTGATACTTTACTTTGTCAAATAGCTTGAGTTTCCACAAGCAATGGGCCTAAGTGGGGAGCTGTTTTCCAGGCAGACTAAACTGGAACACTTTGACTGTGGTGTGAGTGTGAAAGTCATCATCAACAAGAATGTGTCTTCAGAGGTCAGTCCCCTGGTAATTACAGTCTTGTTGCTTGAACTTGAAGCTTTTGCAGTTCATACACTCAATGACTACAGTGCAGAGGTGTGAATTGTTAGGGAAACGGTTAACTTTTGATGGTTAGAGGTTGTTCTGGCTAGATAGCTACATGGGGTTGGAACAGCTGGCTTGTGTTTTGGCTGAAATTCAGAAAACTCTTAAAGTTGAGTTAAATTGTACTTAAAATTCAATGTAGCTCACATTTTTTTTAACAAGGTTGGGATAAAGGCGGGGAGATCACTTACCCATTACCTTCACAGACAAAACAGACTCAACTTGGGCAATACTGATTTAATTTATTGCCAAATAAAATTAGAGTTAGATTATGAGAAACAAAGATGAGAACTAAAAACTCCATTCCCTCTTTGCTCCCCTCTCTGCTTCTGTCCAGTCCCAACTTGTTGTTGGTGGCAGTTTCATTGCTCAAACTGATGTTCTGGTACTGTGTTTCTGAGGTTCTTAATGTCCTACTTTCCTTCTTCTCTGTGTGCAGGCCCAAGCAGCCCTGAAGAGTTATGGTGGAAACAATGTCAATGGCTCCCTCCACCTTCATTCCAGTGGAAGGGAAATGCTGATGCTGGAGGTCGATGTGAACAATGAAAACAAGAGGAAAGTCAGAACTGTTGAACTGAGGGCATTTCTCCATCAGACAGTCCTGACAAATCCAGAATCAGTACAGTTCCAGCTCATGGGCAAAATATTTCCATCAAGGTAGAGAAATCAGAATGTTGGTTAATTGAGGAACTGAAAAATGCTCTGGGATACAAATGTAAATGTAACTACTTTCCTATGGCTGCAACAAGGCCACTAAGTAAATGCCAGTTCATGTGTCATCCCTATTATTGAAATACTTCTGCTCCTTATGTTTCAGAAGTTGGTGTAAGTTTTGTTAATGTGTTCTAGTTGCTTTCTAAGGACTTTGTATGGAGAACTTTGAGTGAACAGATCGTACAAACTATTCCAGTGGAAAAGGGCACTTCCCAGTGTTTATTGTAAGGTTTTGTAAGTATTGGGGAAAGTTCTGAGGTGGCAGAGGTGAGAAATAGAAATTTGGCCCTCCCAAGTTTCAAGTGATTTTTCAAATTTCACAGATACAAAAGTATGCAGTGAAGAATTTAGTGTTTCTGCACATGTCCCAGTGTCTACCAATTGGGTGGGATAAGGAGAATGAGGAAATAAGAGTTAATGAAATCAGAAGTTACTACAATTTAGATGAAGCACATTAGATTTACTAGTAACGCTAAAAATAAGATTAAATATTCCAGGAAGGGTATTTGATGTGGTTCTGCAGTTTGCTTGCAGTTCTGGGCTTCCAATAGTGCATTAATTTGTTTAAATACCAGGGTAAGCCATAAGAGAGCAATTATTGCAGTTCACAGGAAAGAAAACAGAGCACTTAAAATTTTTGGAATGACAATATTTTTAGGATTTGTTTTACAGGGAGAATACAAACAAAAATAAACTGTTGAATATTTCTGGAGAACAGCTAACAGGATGCAGTCTGTACAGACTTCAGTTGCTGACTGATGGAATGAATCTTACTTCCCTGAACTATGTAGTTTTGTTCTTTCCGTGGAGTGGATTTTCCCTGAGGTTTTACTTTTCACCAGTCTTTCAACAGGGTTCCAATTTCTAGGAAGGATGTCTAACACTATGAAAACTGGAGAGATTGCCTCACTTTTAGGTATTTTGTGTAGTATACTTGAGTCTAGAAGGTCCCATAGTTCAGTGGATAGTTTGTTGAAGGCAATGTGAAAATTATTTCTCAGTCCTGTATTTACTGCAATGAAAATGGAGCTTTTTGTTGCTCCAGCAGGTTTCCCTAAAAAGCTGGGCCATGTTTCTCCAACACTGTTCAATTCAGGGCCAAGATGTAAAGATGCAAAGAAATATTGTTGGTTCATTTACCAAACTCAAATGATGGTGGCACTTAGATTTATTTTTTAAGCTGAATTCTCAAATGCTGCTTTTAAATCAGCACCAAAGAGATATTTCATATTGTGACAGAGAAGGTTTACTTTCCAGCTCAAAGTCTCTGCAACTTTCTTTTATTAGGAACCATAACAAATGCATTCAAGAATTTTAAAGAAAAATTAGTCTGCCAATCTGTGAAGCTTTACGGAGGAGTTTATAAACATCTGGTGAATAGCGTGGGCTGACTGCAAGGCATCTGATTCCCTGATTCACAACACTGCAACGAGTGCCCAGAAAGTCTGTGGAGTCTCCATATTTGGAGATACTCCAAACCTGACCACACACACTCCTGAGCACCCTGCTCTCATTGATCCTGCTTTGAGGGAGGAGGGGTGTCTTGACAATCCTGTATCAACCATAATAATATCTTACTGGCAACTTTTTATGTCTGTCCTTTTAGACTTCTGTTGTCTTCTGACTTGAAGCTTAATGAAAATAGGCTTCACGTGGATTTCGTGGGAGCCAGAGAGCAGAAAGTTGGCTTTGTTTTGTCCCTAAATGGAAGAGTCCAACACACTTTTACTGGATTAAAGGCCATACCTCATCTCTTTTCTCTGGATGGATTACTGAAGTGCAAAAACAACATTCATGATGGTACTCTGTTCCTTTGTGTTTTGTTCTAACCTGCAGCTATCTAAGGAAGCTTCTTAATTTTAATGTAATCCTTCTTGAGCTGCACAATGCATTCAGCTCTGGGGCCCTCAACAGAAGAGCAATGTGTACCTGTTGGGGTGAGTCCAGAGCAGACCACAGAGGAGATCAGAGGGCTGGAACCCCTCTGCTCTGGAGCCAGGCTGGGAGACCTGGGGTTGTCAGCCTGGAGAAGAGAAGGCTCCAGGGAGACCTTAGAGCCCCTTCCAGTACTTAAAGAGGCTCCAAGAGAGCTGGAGAGGCACTTTGGACAAGGGCCTGGAGTGACAGGACAAGGAAGAATGGCTTCAAACTGACAGAAGGCAGGTCTAGATTGGATATTAGGAAGAAATTCTTCCTTATGAGGGTGATCAGACAATGGAACAAGTTGCCCTGAGAAACTGTGGCTACCCTGTCCCTGGAAGTGTTCAAGGCCAGGCTGGACAGTGCTTTGAACAACCCGGGACAGTGGAAGGTGTCCCTGCCCATGGCAGAGGGGTTGGAACATGATGGGATTTTGGGTCTCTTCCAGCCCCAACCATTCTGTGATTCTGTCTAATGCAGAGCAGAGTATTTATGCAAAATGAACCATGGGTCATTGGGTTGAGGGTACTTTTCAGACAACTAACAGTTTGGGATTTTTCATGTTTTCATGGATTAAAGGAAATAGTGGGTGGCCTCTTTCCTCTTCTGAAATGTGGATGCTGACTTCTACTCCTTTGAATGGCTCCATGGGTGGAGTAGGTCACTGCAGAGCTCTGGAGGGATTGTTTAGCCCGCAATTACACAAGTAGTAGGTCACAATCCATCTGTAAGTTTTTCTTCAGAGGAAGTGAAGTATAGTGTATGGCCTAAGGGCACAAGCAGCTTGGTGAATAAAAAGAAATAGCTGCCAGAAATATTATTATAGAATTTGTTTTAAACACAGACACTCACTAATGGAGAAACCCTCAACACCGAACTGATTTACTCTCTACATTAGGCAAAATTATCTAGTATAATAATGAAAATTGTTCTACTTCCTCCTGGTATTAAGGTAATGGTTAATTTATACATTAAACTAAACTAAATTCTGAAACTGTCCCAAGAATCTCTCTCTACAATAACAATTTCTGCCTGTTACAGGTAACATTAATGTGATGGTCAACAAAAGACTGTATGGACTGCGTGTCAGGATCAGGAATGTGTTTGAGAACACCACTGTCCACAATATCACTGTTGCCATTATTCAGAATGGCAGTCAGGCAATCCCAGGGGAGGCAAGACTGAAAGGACACCTGGAACTGAGTAAAGAGAAGAAAAAGGGGCTAGCTAGCTTCCTGGTAGATGAGAAGGCTCTTTCTGTAGATTTTTTCAATATCATGGATCATGGGCATGGGAGAGTCAGTGGGACTTTCACACATAATGTCGACTTTTTAAAAAATGCAGGTAGGAAGAAAATCTGACTTGATGGTGTGGTCTAACAAGGTGAATTTATCTATAGGACTGCTGACCAGTGGAAAAAGATGAGTTGTGTTTGCTCACACCAGAACAAAATGTGATCTAGTCTTAGCAGCATTGTTTTTAATAGTGTTGAGAAAATACAGTAAAATGGATACAGAAATAGTTCAAAGAGTTTTGAAATACATAAGAGAAAATTATTTCTCTCTTGTACATCTGTGTTTTTGCACAGCATCTAAGCTGACCAGTTCCTCTAAGTATAATGTTATGCCAAGTGTTGTTTCTTAAGCAAAGCCGTGGGTTTTCATGAACTGGAGTTATTAGTTATTTTGCATGGGTTCCTTTGGACAGAATAAATCTTTTCTGAATCTTTTTGACAGCTGACTACTGGAGTTGGACACAATACAATTGGTAAATATCCTTTATTAAGAAAAGGAAAATTCTTGATTTGCAAAGTGCTTGCCACACTTTAATTTAGCAGTCCCTTTTTCACCTTGTAGGTAATGTCCTTCTATAAATATCAGTACAGTGATCACATTTTATATAAAGGTGTGTCTTTTCTTATGCAAAACTACAGAAGGCTTCTTTTGGTATGTAGTACATCTTCTCTGTAGTCTGTAATGACAACCCAGAAGTGCTGTGTTGATTTCACTTCCTTCCCTGTCAACAGGGTTGCCTTTGGATGGCATTCTTACTGCCATGTGTGAGCGTGGCACAGGAAATCTCACCATTGCCATAGCCCTGCAGAGTGGCAGTGAAAGGATTGCTGCTGTGTTTGAGGGGCACAGACTGGCCACAGAGCCTCCAACATCCCAGCTATCTGTGAGCTTAAAGCACAACATCTCAAAGATAAAGCAACATGGTATCCCTTTTGTTTTAGAAGCTGCTGGCTATTATGAGGTAAGAAGAGTTCTGCCTGTGAAAGTTTAACTTCTGAAAGGTGAATTTGTGTATATATAACTCTAGGCTTTTCCTGTGCACTGTATATATTTATTTTAGAAGCTGCTCTGTTTTTGAGATGTACTAAATTACTGACTGAAAGAAAGGTGTTGTCTGGCTCCTTGTCATACTGTGGACCTGTCATCTGAGCTATTGGAGCTGAATCTAGACTAAATGAGATGCTACATTCAGTTCTCATTTAAGTGAAGTGCTTTGCTGCATATGAACAGATGTCTTGTCCAATTTTATCTTTCCCCTATAAATGGGAAGTGGACCAGCAGACCTAAGGCTTGCATCTGGTACTGGATTTAACTGGTCCTGGTGTCGTCCTCTGGATGGCTGCCAAAGAGCAGAAGAACAGTGTTTAGCATGGCTTTCCCTCTGGAAATTCCTACCCACAGAAGCTTAATGGAGCACGATTCCTAGTATGGTGTTGTTTGGCCACTGTTCTCTCTATCTGCATTTCTGCTGTAGATCTGTGAACATTGCAGCTCTTTTGCATCCCAGATTATCTTTCCGTAAAGGAAGGGTTCAAATACTTTGCTAACTCAGACATCTACTGAAAGGCACAAGTCACTCAACATGCTTATATTTGGGTGGCTTCAGCCACTGTGGTAGGGTGAGACACAGAGGTGTGCAGAGAGAGAATTCTAAACTGTTCCTTTGCCTTGCTTTTTAATAGTTCCACAAACAAATAATGGTTTGTGCCTGAGGGCTCAAATCCTTCAGGGTACTGAAAGTTCTCAATATGTTTTGGAGCCAGAAGGAATTACTGATGCATTGCATTTAGAAGGTCTGGCATAACACTACGATCTCTATTTGAAATGAGGCTGCCTTGATGAATTTGCACTTTCATTTTAGCAGTGCTGCTGCCCTGACACAGGCTGTGATGCTTAAGTGCAGTGAAACACACTCTGCCCTTCCCAGTTGCTGCTGGGATGTCGTTGTTTGTTTCTTCCATGATTTGATTTCTTTTGTGCTTAGAATTTCTCCAGAAAGATTGCTGCAGGGCTAAGAACCACAGTGGAGACAGAGCAGCTCAAGATTGAAATAGAGAAGAAAACCACTGGCACTGCTATGGAAATTTGTCTTTCACTTCACCATGATGTGGGAGGACTGATGGACATTGTTCCACGTGTACTAGAGGTTTGCAGAAATCCTGCCATATATCGTAATGTATTTAAGGCACTAAACACTAAACTGTTTATCTTTTTGAAACAGAACTCTAACCTTTAATCTTAAATCTGTGTTCTGGTGCCTTCATCCATTTGATGCTTCAAGCAGCCCTGTAACTTGTTCCCTTGAATTTTGGTCCTCTCTGCTTTTCTTCATACTCTGAATGTGCTTTGTTGACAACATCAACAGGTTGCTTGCAGTGGAGAATCTGCTAACAAACAACTTTCTGGCCTTTGCAACGGTGCAATTGCATTTCATCATTTTGAGGTACTGGCTTCATTTATAAACTTTGCTCTCAACAACATGGTGTCTTAACTACCTTGAAGGGAATCTAAGTACTGAAAGTATCAGACACATAGAAATGGATTTGAGCTTCCTGGAAGTTTTGTGTGCGCTTTCAAATATTTTCACTCCATTAATTATTGGTTTTTCTTCCTGTTGCTTCTATTATGGAACTCCAAAATAAAGATTTGAGTCCATCTCTCCATCTGTTTCAGCATTTATAATTATGTAGGATGAATACAAAATGGTGTAGAGAACAGTTCTCTTCTAGTAATATGAGCTTTTAAAAACAGTATGTGACCTGACAGGAAAGTAAACTTGACAACAGTTTTTTGTAATTTTTCAGACTCCAGCAAGAGTTTCACTGAATGGGTCAATATCTACCAGCAACTTTACTGTCATCCTCTTTGGACATGTTTCTTTTCATTTCATGTTTGCCTGCCTACAACTCTCTGCCACCAGTAACACCCATCCTCGTTTAGAAATCAACTTCCAGCATTCTTTGCCTTCACTTCATTCCCTGGGAATTGCCAGAGAGAACCAACTGAAGGTGTCAGCCATGAGAAGTGACAAGTACAAGGGCATCCTTGGTATTGTCCTTGGGCCTTGCACTTTGGAAGCTGATGGGGAAGTGAGTCTGGCAAGCAATGAGACAGGATGGGTACTTGCTTTTAGAAACAAGTGTGTCAGTCTAGAGGTAAGACCAAATTGTTTTCTGCATGCCCTTCCAGTCTGTGTATTTCAGATCGCTGAGTCACAGAAAAATGTCTCCTGACACACTTGTGGATAGGCCAAATTTGGTCATTAAAGTTGTTCTGGCAGAGCAATGAGTCAGAGCTCTTGGAGGGAGAAGTGGATTTGAAGATGATAATTTGGAGTAATACAATGGTAGATGTTACTGCTGTTGCCATAAAAATGTTGCTTAATAATAGTTTATTAATTAAAATAAACTTTTGTCCTAAAATCTAGTGAAAAGCATGTCCTTTCAGTTTGTAATTGCGGAGGTTAAGATTTTTTTCTTCTACATTAGTTATGAAAAGGTTATTGTAGAATTTATTCTTCATTCTTCTTTCCCCCCTCCCACCCCCCCTTTTTCGGGGGGGGTGTGAGGATTTTCACAGAGAAATTTCTGATTTCTCTATGAAGCAAGCTGTCTTGTATGGTCCTTTCCAAAAGCAGATTGTTTCAGAAAGAAGGAATGCTTTCTCATTAATTAGGAACAAATGAGGAAGACAGTTGCTTTACTTTGTGTGTTTTAAACCATGTAATCTTTTCTGTTGCAGAGGATGGGATTGCCTCAAGCTGCAGTCTTGGGGGGCTCGTTTCGACAGAACATCTGCAACGTGGGCTTGTTAATGAACCTGCAGTGTGATGGCAGAGCAGTGGATGTGCAGATAGACACCTCCTGCCACCATGAATATACACTCCAAGGGATGCTCAGGCATTCATTTCCCTGGCTCAGCCAGCTTGGGCTGCCTTTTGAAAACTCTGTCCTGTTCTCTGCAGCCACAGACTCCACCACAGAGGGCATTTTCCTGCTGCAGGCTGGTAGATGCAGACTGAGGGCTAGAGGGGATCTCTCTGTTCAGAATAGAGCTGACTGGACACTGGAAACAGAAACAGAATGTCAACTTCTGCAGGTAGCTCTGGGAAGCTTTTAAAGGGAGTTTTGGGGTCAAATGAAGGCCTTGTCTGTTTTAGCTGAAGTGCCAGTGCTGGAGTGTTGGGAAGGCACTCTAAAGGCACACCTGTCTCACAGCATTAGGCAAAGGCACCGTCTCACACATCCTGTTCCCAGGTGCTCTCTGGAGACTCAGATCAGTTCAGCCTTTGCAGGCCGACACTGCCCTCTAAGGTTGAACAGCAATATTAGCCTGAACTCTGTCAAAAATCCATTCCCTGGTCTGCAAGGATTATATCAAAATAGAATTTCCTTGGTTTTTCTGGTTAGCCTCACTGACTACATTAGAAAGAATGACTATTGCAAAATCAGGGGGTTTTTTTCTAGATGTTCATAGGCATTTATATTTTGCTTTCAAATCCTCAAATTGAGTAACCTCCTCAACTACAAAGTGGCAACATAAAAATGACAGGAAAGTTGTAGTGAAGAGGGAATAAAAAGCTCTTGAAGTATTAAAAATAGTAGAATTTTCAGTGTTTTTAGAAATCCTTTGACTGAATGGGAAGAAACCTTCCATTTGGGATGTTGCGCAAGACAAGCTGGAAGTTTAATTATTTTAAAAAAATAAACCTTCTGCAACCAGATGCAAGAATGTCTGTTAGGCCTATGATTTTTTTGGTACATTAATTTGTTTGAAAACAGAGATTGGTGTGGTCTGGATGAAGCAAGCATAGAATGTTTAGTGAACTTTGCCAATCTGAAGGAACAGCTATTTTGTATTTTTGTAACTGTAAAGCTTTGTGAAGATGCAGAAGTTGTGAATTCTGTAGGACAGTCCCTAAATCTTTCATCAAGTCCTGTTCAGGAAAAATCACCATCTTTCTTGATGAGAGGGAGAAAAATGGCAGCATGGAGATCGTAGGATTTTGTCTCTGATATTGCATCATATAATACACACTTAAGTTAAAGTGAGAGTATATTCCAAATGAATTTTTGTTTAAATCTTGCTAGGATCTCAGTTTCCCAACTCAGTCACGGCTCACCGGATCCATTCAGAAGGACAAGTGCCAGGCAGAGCTGCTCTCTGTCCTGGAAACAGAAGGCAAAACTGCCCATCTTGAAGTGAGAGCAGAGTGCAAGCCAAAGATGGCTCTGGAAATTCAATTCAGGCATGACCTCCCCCAGCTGAAGGAAATCCCACGGGAAAATGAGCTGTCCATCACTGCACGGAAACACTTCAAATATCTTATTGGAGTTGGAATGAAACTGGGTGCCTGTGAGCTTCAAATGAATGGGGATTTTGACCCTGAAAAGAACCTTCAGTGGAAAATGCTGATAGAAAACAAATGCCAAACAATTCAGGTATGGAAAAGAATTTTCTCCTTTAATGTTGAATTTATACATTTAAGCTAGGATCTTTATACCTGCTAAACTCAAAAGACAATAATCTAAGTATTTCAAAGAAGAAGCAGAGAAATAAGAAAAGCATTCTCTTTTAAGGTTGCATCTTACATCTGGAACCAGTCATTCACTGTATTTTCATATGGCACATGCCAAATTTCCTGTTAATCAGTACCTGCAGATAATGGACTTGCTTGTGCTAGCTCTGATATGTTTTCTAAAACATGGTTGAGAATTCTGCAGGGTTTTTCTATTCAGAAATAATGATTATTAAAAGTTGCCTTTGGCGTTATCAGCAGTTACAGTTTCTCGGCAGTCTGAGAAACAAATGCTGAAATAGTTTACAAATATATGAAATAAATAATCTTCAGGTCAGAAAATTCAGTGTATGGAAAGTTTGAGAGACATGTTATCACATTATGGTCTGTGGATTCAATATGCAAGTCAGGGTAAATCTGAAGGTACTCAGATATGAGACTCACCTGCCTTTTTCCAAAAACAGAACTGCCGTAATAAACTTATGTATACTGTCTGGTTTCACTGAATTTTGGTTGCTTTGGGCCAGCAGGACAATGCCAAGCATAGAATATTAATTAACTTTTCATTTAGGAAGAAAGAGCTGCCGCATTGTCCAGTGTCCTATTTATGCTGACTCATTTACCAAAAATAATCAGACATATTCAAAATAAAAAAGACAACATTTATAAAATATATTAAAAAGTTTTCAAGATTTCTGAAACATCCCATGCCCATGCTGCCTGATGTACTTGATTTTACAGCTAGGTAATTAAAGTTACTATTAGAAATTAAGTTTCAGGGGTACAATGTATTTGTGGTTAAGTGCAAAAGTGGTGATTTTTTAGCATTTTTTCTTTCTTTTACAGGATCTTGGAGCACCAATGAAAATTGATGGCTCAGGCTACCTTTTGATGGATAAAATGAACCTGGATTCACAGACACTGATCACTGTTGATGAAAGTAAATTCCGAGGACTCCTTATACTAAAAGTCACTCCTGTGAGTACCCTGCAGGCTTGTGTGTGAACAAAGTGCTGAGTAATGTACTTGAACCTATGTTATTTGGAACAAATAGTCAAGCTTTAGTAATAAATGCCAGAATAAAAATTAAGTAATAAAGTCTTTGAAAACCTGGCACCTTCAATGTGCAGTAACTGATGTATAGGATAATAGGATATAGACTCTGGCACTTCCTGAATCATTTCCTTGTTATCCTCTTTATGTGTAAATTTTTGTTGTTTGTATTGTACTGTTGGATGTTCCTTACATCACTGTGCTCTGCCCTGCAAAATAATAGGCAGTGATTAATTGAGACACTGCTGTTTATTCAGTAAGACAGCAACACAGAGAAGGCTGTGAATCTCTTGCTTTTCTGTTGACAGTTACAAGTTTGGATTCTATTCTCATCAGAGCAGGAGAGCAGAGAACACACACAAGTATCTGTTTCCTCATGGTGTTTCATTTTCCTGCCACATAACTGATAATTTCTGAGTGTTTCTGTGCCATAGAGAAACAACATAGCTCGTGGGAGTTTAATTCAGATTAAATGTAGGACAGACAGATTCCTGGTTTGAGCTCTGTATTGCAGCAATCTTTGGGTTCCACACGTGCTTTGCTCTCTGTGCTGTGAAATCCTAACAGGAAAGGCAAGAGTTGGATGCGGTGCTAACCCATAACATCCAAGGAGCTGCTGACATTGGCGTTCCCATGAGGATGTTACTTGATGTGATATCAGAAAAAACCAGTGACTTCTATAAAGGATTTATTAATTTCTGTGTGAACAATAACCAAGTAAGTGTCTCCTCCATATCAGTAATATCTAAAATACAGGTTGACGTGAGCTAACTGATTTGGTGAATATTGTTTCTGCAAAAAATCCAAATGCAATATTTTGCAGGGGCTGGGTTAGTTCTAAGGGCCTTAATTAAATGAAGGCAGTATCTTTCAGCCACTCCTTCTGTGCAATTGCTCCTTGCAACAAATTTAACATCAGCAATGATTCATGACTTCCATTTGTAAATTATATCATACCTTCCTTATCAAGAATCTTCACTTGGTGCAGTATATTCCCTTTTACAGTACAAAGTTGTGACTTCTAAAAAAATTAGACAATTCTTCACCGCAAAGTTTTCATAGTTTTCATAATTTTATTCTAATGTGTAAATAGTCTAATACAGTTATTCAGAGAAGTTTTCATATCAGAGATGTGCCACAGTTAACTTTTGTCATATTTACTTGAACTGAGCAGATAACTGAAGAACTGAACTTTGTCCAGAAGTTGGATGTTGTGTCTCTTACCTACAAACTTACTCATAACATAGAGACATTAAAGGCTTTGCAAATACAAGACAGGATTGAATTGCAGGTAGGTTGTCAACCTGGAGCCATGCCATGAGGGGAACAGCAGCTGGGGAAGTGAGATGGCAAAGAGCAGTGGGTATAGATGGGACTTTACACGTTTGCTGTTTTGGTGAAGGGGAGTCCAGGTGCTCTCTTTGCTCTTGAGGGGAGTCCAGAAGCTCAGATTGTTCTCACGGGAAAACAGCTTAGATCAGGACTTTGCACAGGCCAGGGGCTGGAGGTTGGCTCCCAGTGTGGAGTGAGAGGAGGGCACTGCATTTGTGTGTCTGACAGAGCTGCAGTGTCCCCTGGACACACAGGGCAGAGGGGGCACTGCTGGGATTTCACTGGATCTGTTCCAAATGGTATTTTCCTTCCAAACTCTGACTACCTGGCATAATTTTTATATCTGAGAAACACAAGACTTATTAACCATGTAATTGAACAGCATTAAAGCATGACCATACTTGAGAATACATGTTAAATGGTTGAATTCTAAAATAAAAGGTACATTTGTAACTGTGCTATGTTATAAAATGATGCAAGATGCATCTTTGGCACATCTTTGAGATGATACTATCTCAACCAAAGAAAGAACCCTGACCAGCAGGAGCTTTAACTTTTACAATTCTGTCTTTTCACAATTTACTTTTGTTGCACACAGGCTATCTTGAACCTCAAAGTCACCAGGAGCTTTAGTTTGAAAGTGTTTTATGGTGCTCACCTAACAGTTCTTGAAGGACAAATCCAGGAGTTTGAAACAAGTACCAACATAACGGGGAATTTACAGCACTCTTTGCCATGGCTGCTACAAGTCAGAGTCCCATCATCATTACAGGTAGTTTTGGTGTTTGTTGTCTAGTTTGGGGTTTTTGTTTGTTTGGGGTTTTTGTTTGTTAGGGTTTTTTGTTTGTTTGAGGTTTTTTGTTTGTTTTTGTTTTTAATCATAATTATTGTCCTTTAATAAGGGTGTAATTCAAGCTCATGGCTTGAATGAAAATTTCCATTTTGTAAGGTACAGGATGGAAGCTGGGTTTTTCTGATATTTAAAAACTGTGGAAGCCTAAAACCTGAACTACTGAAATAGAAAGTTTCTACCTTGACTGCTTTCTGAGTAAGACTCTTCCATTCTGATCAGAGTTAGTAGAGTGGGTACTGTAGATACTGTAACTCTACAGGAGAGCTTGAGCACATTGCACCAGGGACTGGAGTATTGCTCCTATGCTCCTTAATGGGAATCTTATACTGAAAGATGTACTTCTTTGGCTTCTATTTTCAGGGGACTATTGGAATACTTACTATCTGGTAAATATTGTCAGTAGGTATAGATTAAGTATCCTTTATAAGAAGGGAGTTGTGTTTGTGGGATGAAAAGAATCTAATGAGAATTTGACATAGATCAGTGAGGCTGACATGGCTTGACATTCATTCAGTTGAATGAGCTTCATACTTGAAAGTCAAAGATGATTAATGAAAGGCCAAGAGACATTTTGTTAATGGATAGATTTTGACATAAGTACAGACTAGAGAGAACTTTCTTTCACTTCCATTTTCTCCTGTCTTAAAATTAAATCGCATTTAAATATTGTTTTGAGAACTTATATCTACGTGTCATTTTTTAGATAGGTATGGTTTTTCAAGGGAGAAACACTGCTCAAGAGAGAAATGTGCACATTGTGGCTGGAGAAACATCAATCACATACATAATAAACTCCTATTCTGTTGGCCACCAAGTGGATCTCTTCTGCCAGAGCGTGCACAGCAGTGAGGCACTCCAGGCATTGGGCTACCCTAAGGCAATCAACTTGATTTTCAGTTTACAGAAATCAGGTGGGTACCTGCCATTCCTGGCAGGGTTTTTATTCTGTAATAGCTCTTTCCGGATGTTTCAGCTGTTCCTTCAACAGCTACAGAGTAAGATTTGCAGGTAGTACCTAAAAAGAGGCTTTATCTTGTTTGTAAGTAAAATTGTTGTTTTGAAACTGCATCTGTGATTAGCTGATGAAACCAGTCTACCTTCAGAGCTTGCCCTGGCCTAAATCTTATCTGCATATCTCTCTTACACTGTGATCAGGTACCTTAAATGCCCCTAGGGAGATATATTCCTGTTGAAAAAAACAACTGTGAGACACCAAAAGGCAGGAATTACTGAGGTTAGCAGGCACTGAATCAATACGAATGTGAGTGGCACAATCTCCTTTCAGAAAAAAAGCAGCAGGATGAGAGGTCGCTCTCAGGACAGCCACAGTCAGCATGTGATTTCCACCACAGAACCCATCATTTCTGTGGGTTTTGTCTTATCATAAAAATTTGAGGGGTTTCACATCTCTTATGTCATCTTTATCTTTTAGCAGTCTTGTATTTTCCTTTTCAAAAATGAAAAGTTGATAGGAAAGTGGGGAATGGCCTTCAGGTCATTCTCTTTAGGCATGAGCTGCTGTAGGTGGAACCAGAGGAGTCACTGGAGGTTAGAACAGCTCAGAGCTCTTCCCTGGAAGAGGCTGTTGCAGGCCAGGGATGCAGTTGGCTGTATGGATTAGTCATCTTCAGCTGCACAAACACATTCCTGACAGGAACTAACTTGACACTTCACACTGGATGTGGGTACACAAGCTCTGTTACCACAAGACTTTGTAAGGACAAAGTTGAAGGACATCCAGAAAAACTTTGTCCTCCTCCAACAACAGGCTAAAGTTCTTGTAATCCTGAGTGATGATTTTGTCTTGATGAATGTATTAACCTAAAAGCTGGCTGGATTGATTTTATGCAGGCAGTACTGAAAATTCTCAAAAATCAGCTGCTCAAATTAGCACTGTTTTGTCCCTTCTACATAGAAAAAAAAGCCAAGACTGTCTGTGAAATCCAATATGATGGGAGAGAGATAACTGTGACTGTGGATGTTGACACAGACTTTGAACTCTTTGGTATATTTGTACTCGTGGCAGAGGTGAAGCATTCAATATCACTTCTCCATCACCTAGGACTTCCCTTCTTTCTTAAGGTAATGCACCACAGAATTTTGCTGTGCTTTGATGAAAGCTTGAGTTACATTTGCATTAATTCAGAGCACTTCCAGTGGCCTCAGTGAAATTACTCCAGGTTTATATGCAAGTGCAGCTGAGAGCTGACTTGGCCCAATTTATCTGAATCCTTGTTTAAATTAAGTACAGAGCTAGTGGTCTGTTTCCAGGGAACCTGGTCAGGTATCTGAAATCCCCAGTTTCAGGGTTAATCATTTCAGGAAGGCACATAATTACTGTCACTTTGCAACTGATAGAGCTCACAAAAGCAGAAAGAACTTTTGGTAGAAAACAGCTGTCCTTCATACCTAGAGAACTCCTTGGCTTGGTTAAACCACTCGTAGCACAAATACCTAAAATACTTCAGTGTTGAATAAACAGGAGTAGATTTATATTCCAAACTACTTGATAGTATCAACAAAGGCTGTGCCTGTTTATCCCTTGGGAGAAAGAAGCATTAGTTGAAATGTCCCCTTCCCTTTTGAAGGGTAGTACACAGAAAAACACTTCCAAGTGATCCACCACCTTCTCTTCAAATAACAGGACATGTAGCTAGGATGCAAGAGCAAAGGTCAACTTTCCTGAGCATAAACATTAGATTAATATTAAACCTGCATATTAAGTATCAGTGTTTCAAGGGAATATTTACTGCCAACCTTTTATTGAAAGGTATAAGATATTTTCACTGCTTCTTCCCCATTAATATTTAGTGAAATGTCTTTTATCCTCCAAATGTTTGAATGAAAAGACAGAAAAGCAGACATGGTAATCCTTGAGGCGCCTTATTCATGTATAAGGTATGAGCATAACCAGGAGACTTCAGAAACTACTGTTCCCACAGACTTTGGCAAATACCAGTGTTGATACTGAAGTGTGGGAAATGGCCCTCATCTTTCCCAGAGAGATTTTTTTAGCATTTTCAGGTTAAGGCTGTAGATGATGCAGCAGCTGTGGGAGGAAGAAAACTCCCAGGGGTAAAAAAAATTGTGGAGCAAAAAAAAAGCACAATTTCTTTCTAATATGTGTAAAAATAAGTGTGGGAGACATAAACAAGAACCAGTAGCTTTAGATTTAAACTAAATAAGGGTACATTACAAGTAACACTAATATTTGCCAATAATGCAAATGAGTAGCTATGGAAACACACACAAAAAAAGGAAAACCTCTCTTGAGGCTCTTGGTTTACATCTAGAAGGCATCCAGAAGGCCTGTCTGGAAGATGAACTTCAGTCAATATTATGGTTCTAAGTGAGTCTAGAGATTGTGCTTGGTTGAGGTGAAATGATAGATAGAATTTATGGCATCTGGTTTGTTTATTTTCCCCCTCCACAGATGACAATTCAAGAAGTCATGACTGAAAATGAAACTGAAGGTGCTCTGAGGCTGACCTATGAACCAAACAAAAACTTCTCCTTTTCCATCAGTAGAAAAAAAGACCAGCAAGGGTAAAAGGGTCTTTCTGAGCACTATAACAAATGTCATTAGGCCACTGTGATTCCATGGAAAACAGTTACTGTTTTAATCACCAAATCACTGGTGAAATGGATAACAAAACTTGGATAAAGTGAGTAGTCACACCAAACACTCTCTAAACCTCAGGGAGTTTCTGAAGGACTGCAGATAGATTCCTCCCCTCACAGCTTCGGACCTGCCTGTCTGCCTGCTCACACAAAATCCAAGTAGCAGACAGTGAAAGAGTCCATGAAACTCTAGGCCCAAACCAGACAAGTAGTTAAAAATATAACTTAACTTGACAAAAGTATTTAAATCTTATTAAATTTTTTTGGTACAGCTGAAACTTGTAAAATGATGGCGACTTGGTTTTCTAAGTTGGTATCAATATGGCTGTATCTGTACAAAACTGTAGGCTTTTAAGGGTGTTTAGAGGTGTGGGGTATTTCAGATATTTCTTAAGTTTCTAGCAAAAGACCTTTGCACTGAAAAGTCTTGTAAAGTCCTGTTAAAATCTCTAATCATTGTAAATTCTAAGTTTGTAAACCATGATAGTGCTTGCGAAGTCAGATTCCAAAATGCCTTTCTCATTTTTGAAAAGCTGATGTATTTGCTATGGCAAAGTGATTTCTGGTTCAGTGGGCTACATTCTGTCCCTGGGATGCATACACAGATTTTTTTTATTGAGCTCAGAGGTGGTCATTTTTTGTGAATGCATCAAAAACGGGGAGCTGGGTAAGTGTTCAGTGGCAGGTACTGCCATTTGAACTCTAAAAGCTGTGGCAGACTTGGAGCTAACTCAGATGAACTTGTGCTGCCAGCAAGAGTGGACTTTCTGAAATATTGTTGAACAAGAGTACATTTCTTCCCTTTAGTGAAGAGTTGAATATAAAAGCACTCCAGACTCATCCCTTCTTTCTACAGTACTTCCCCTGTGCAGCAGAACTGTCTTCTAAGGTAACTATCTGCAAGTAATCCGTTGCATATACCACTGCAAAGTAGACTTGTCTAATATATTAGGAGTCAAGCTGCTTTATTTCTAGTACTAGTATCTCTAACATTTTTGTTATTGTTGAGAATGTTCCTGTTTTTAAAGATATAAATAAGCCCAGTCTTTTCCTTTTTTTTTTTTAATTTAATGGGAACTTGAATAGGTAAATTATGATATGAGTGAAGCAAATGGAAAACTCTACCTCAGGATGGAAAAAAGCGATTTCAATGTTTCAGCAAAGCTAACTTTGACTGGAAGCAGCTACACTAATGCCATTGAAGTGGCCCAGACAATGGCCCAGGTTGGTACCATGCACTGATGGCAAAGACAGGAGGGCACTCAGGGGGTGGCTGCCAAGCAGTGATGGCCAAATGCAGCTCCTGCTGTGCGAGGTGTTTTGCCCTTGATTTCTCCAGTAGCACGAGCAAACATTTGACTGGGGTTAGTTTGAGTTTATATATGTTTGCTCCTATAGATGGAGCACTCATATAGCATTTATAGGGAATTAGAAAAATAATGTGTTACAACCTGAACCAGTTTTTATAATGAAGGTACCACACATTTCTTTCTCTAAATAAGAAAAGATGTCACAAATACCTATTGTTGTTTGTGCTATCTGTTGGGTTTATTCTGTAATAGTGGGACTCTTGATGTTGTAAGGATTATTCTGTGATATAAAAGAAAATCAAACTGTAAAATAATCAAAGATGGTTATAAAGGGAATACTCAGTTGTTTATGTATGTTCCATTATTTGCAAAGATGACTTTCTGTAGAAATGAAGACAAGTAGAAATTAATAGTTGCTTGTATTAGAGCAGTGGGCTTAGAGTATGATTGTACCTTAAAAACACATTCCTACAGACCCCACAGCACTTAGTGAGTACCAAAATGACACTTAGGTTTTCCCTTCTCAGAGAACTTGGGGTTTAATGTTTGCCCTCTTTTATTTTCAGTTAAAAATTCTTCCAAGGCAACTTGTGTTTATGACAATTTACCAAAAAGGCAACAGAACTCATCTGCTGAGGCACATTGCCCTGTGGGATGGCAAAGAGATAAAGCTAACAGGCACTTACTCTGGACTCTTCCCAAAGCTGCCTGGAGGCCATGGTATTCAGGGTAGGTTTCTCTAGTCTTTTGTAAGTGTTCAAACAGACTGTAAAATAAAATAAACTACATAAATCTGATTTCAAAATGCATGTTCAAAATGCATGTCCAAAGGCTTTCAATCCTGGTTTCAGTTTAGGGCTTCTAAGATCTTATTTGCTTTAAATTCATTATAGGTCTGTTAGAAACATCCACTTCAGAACACTTTTTCTGCATTGTGCATATGGAACATAAAACTTAAGTATTGGCTGCAGAAGGGAGCACTGGTGACCTTGAGGTGCTAAACCCTAATGTTGAGGCTTTATGGTCTGAAAATAGGGAAGATAACTGCACTTACCTGTTTGAGTGTTGTAAGCCGTTCCTCTTCCAGTGTAAGGCCATCTCAGTTTCACACTTCCCTGGCTGCTGTTGCTGAGGTTGCTCTGGGTATAGCTGTCAATCTTTCAGTTATTGCAGGTAACTACTGTACTGCTGATAAATGGAGAGAGGGTTCCTGTTTTCACTTCCATGTCCTCATGTTGAGCAGACATCAGCACACTGAAGTCCTTGTTTGTGGCTGCTGGGTTAGGGGTGTGTGTGTGAGCAGAGACTGTGTTTCCCTGGGAACCAAGGGATGCCCTGCTGCCTGTGGGAACAGTCATGATTCCTGGTGGGAAATCTTGTTTGTTTGTTTTCCTTGTAGTGGAACTTCTCCATCCTCTGTCCATCCCTTTTCCACGGCATGCCTGGGCCAACTTATATGTGAAACATTCAGCACGCAGTCACCGGGATGATCTCATTGTTGTTTGGAATGAGAAGGACAAGGTACAGGGGCCCAGAGCTAATAAATGCCAGGAGAAAGACAGGAAATATCAAGAGGGTTGGGGTTTTTTTTAATTAAAAAAGCCACTAAGCAAGCCAGGAACTTGACTATAAGGCAAAGTATCCCTCTTCTTTGATGTATAAGAAGTTCTGACTGTGAAAGATGAGCAGCTGATATTCTTGTAGGAAGTGTTTTCAGGCCATGGTATTTCTTTGTTTGCAGTAACTCCACACCTTGCTGCTTAACCAAAGGTAATGAAATGCATAAGCTTTGAAGCACTGGGTAAAGGCCTCTGAGAGTAGGTGGGAACAACAGCACAAATGTCATGCTTAAAGCAGCTTATGGACTAAGCAATAAAATCTAAGACAAGTGAGCGAGTGTGAGCATTATTTGAGATGGAAGGATGAAGAACGCGTTGCATGGACATGGTGCTGGATTTACCCACACAGAAGTGGACACACACCTTGCTAAGCATTTTCAGCTTTACTGATTCAGTCAAAGCTCTTTTGTGTTTCATTCTTTCACTCTCCTCATTAGCAAGACTGACAAATGTGGAACAGTTGAAACCAGTCTCTGTTTTCATAAAGTAAGTCAGCACTATTTTTAAAAAATATAAAGAGTGGAAAAGACAGAACTAGGAGAACATAGGGTAGGATGATTTCCAGATGTGTTTAAGTGGAGACACTTTCTTGACTTGCTGCTAACTTTGCTTTACATGTGCATCTGAAATGCAGCACTTTGGCTGAGTATTACATTTTCTGAATAATGGCCAGATAGAACACAATGTATAAAATATGCTACCAAACATAAACATAAAGATGTGCCTGCAAAGAGCACAGAATTTTTTGATTAAAAAGTGTAAAATTTACTTTAGTGGTTGTATAGAATGTATTTTTTTACTACTGCTTAAATCACCACAACTATTTAAATGCCACCACTACCTAAATTTCCACAAAAATACTTTGCTCTCAACAACGTAACAGAATTTATTTCCTGATGAAGCAAATGCTTTTTCTTGTGCTTTAACTTTGCAAGCTGTGTCTAATGATTCTGTGGCAGTGCAGCCTGCAGTGCCTAAAGATGAGACCAAAATTTGCCTCAACAAACTTAAGCATTGTTCATGATTTTAGTAAAATACAGAGAGTAATTCTGCTTTGAGCTGTGCTATGCAGGGAATTCAAGCAGCAAAAATTGTCCTAATTTGAACATTAATTTACCTCACTACTTCAGAAAGGACTTTATTCTGCACATACTTCATCTGAGGGCAAGGTACAGGGAAATCTTACTGGGTGCATGTTTGAGGTCAGGATGTGAGAGGTGTTTTATTTCACAAGTTCCTTTTCCATCTCTTGATATGGATCAGATATCAGTGTCATCTTCTGTGAAGTTTGGAAGACACCGGACAAGTTACAAAGTCAGTGTCGCCCACCCATTTAATTACACTCTGAAGCAACTGGAGGTGCATTCCCTGTCAGAAAGAAGGGGCAGAAAGTACAACCAGCAGGTGAGATCATGAGACTGGGCTGCAAAACACACAGCTGTGATGCTGCATTTACTGTGAGTGTAAATCATCCCAGAGAATTGCATAACCAGAAATCAACCTGAAAAATGTAAAGAGCACTGAGTGCTGTTATCCGCTTGTATCCAAACCACCAGAACTGCTTCTTAGCCAACAGCCTTGCACCTTTAGCATTGACCCAGATTGGATGGGAGGAACCCAGACGTGCCCAGGAACCAGTCAAGCAATGAAAATGAGGCAAATTTTGTCCATAAAACAATTAACAAACTCCTAGCCTGCACACACAAGAAAAACAAACAAACAAAAAAACCCACAATAAAACCAAACCAGAAACCCTTTGATACCCCTGTGAAGAAAATGTAAATTTTTGGATTGTATAGGAAATTGCAACACAAATGTGAAAATGTGCAAGGCTAGAAAAGCTTTAAACTGTAGTTGTGAAGTGCACTTGCAAAGCACATGTAGGGAAAAAGAGGAGGAGGAACTCCACAAATCATCCTTCAAGATCAAATACCACAGTATATTATATTTTCTGTCTGACAGTGCGCACTGTGTGGGTCAGGACACTGCAGCTGCTGAGGCTGAAGACTTTCAGCAATGAGCTGTGCCAGCTGTGCAGTGTTTGTTCATCTGAAGCCCTTTGGTGCTCAGGGGGGTTTGCACAACACTCAGTATGGTTCCAGAATTGTATTCAGAGGAATAAATTCTCTTGTAGGATCACTATTGCAGTTGTGCCATTAATTGCTTTGCATGACAGACCCCAGGCAGCTTCCAGGGAGGGGAACAAAAGCCTTCCATGGCCTTGGTTGGAGAAGTGCAACTTCCCTGTGTTTGTCTCAGGCCCGGAGCTTCCAGACCACAGAGTTTGAACATGGATCTGTGGCA
The DNA here is from genome assembly GCA_024734555.1 of Trochalopteron elliotii. Taxonomy (NCBI): domain Eukaryota; kingdom Metazoa; phylum Chordata; class Aves; order Passeriformes; family Leiothrichidae; genus Trochalopteron; species Trochalopteron elliotii. The sequence continues at coordinate 1,478,721 of JANPWX010000244.1, forward strand.
GCTTTCACTGTGGTCTGTTTTCCTCTACTGGATGGGGATCATTCTGCTGGTTCTAGTCTTGCTGCTGGACAAATCCTTCTCTGTTTTCAGCTGCAGGTCTCAGGGAATGCTGGGCAGCCTGCTCAGCTCCACCTGGGCCTGGAGGATAAATCCAAGATGGACATCACTGTGTGGGGTGGCTGTGTGACACTCTCTGCAGGCCAGGTATGAGCCTTACATCCCTTGGAAGGGACGAGTGTAGCCAAATTTCTGTGTGTGATCCTCACAGAATGATTTTTTTTTTTCTGTACTTGTTATCATATGAAAGCCTTGAAGTCAACCTTTTTTGTGTCTCAGAGGAGGAAAAATAAACCTTGTGAAAAATTCTGTTTCATGTTGCCAGACATGGTTGTACTTGGGCTGCATCTCTCCCTCAGGACAGAGCTGTCAGCCCCTTGGGTTTCTTTGGAGAGACTGAAGCAGTGTTTCATGGCTCTAGACCATCCAGGGGTTCTCACAGGGTGTTTTTGCCCAGGCAACCTACTGCCCGAGGATATACTGAACACTTTTTTAAAAAATTACTTATACGTGTCAATTTTTTCCACTTTTCCAGCTTCAGAGAATATTAAGCATGGAACACCTGCATGCATGTGGATCTCTAGAGCAGAGACCAACATTGTTTAATGAATACCTAGATCTGAACTGGGATGACAAAAAATTCAGACACAATTTCACATACGAGGTAAGAGAAGGCAGTTGTATCTGTTGACTCACCATTTTTATGGAAGCTGTTCTCAGTAGATGAGAAACTATTTTGGATTTAGATGTAATATTGAGTGGATTTTAAGAAAGCTTCTATAGAGCACCATTTTTTTGGTGAAATATCACTATTTTACTTCACCTTTTACATTTTTCTCTACACAGGAAGAAAGCTAAGTGGAGCGTAGTTAAGAAAGGGTTCTTACAAACTAGAGGCTTCACCTGTGCCCTAAATTTGCAAAACTTGTAGGATGAGGACCAGAAATAAGACTGATAAGCCAAAACATTGTCAAGTGGAAATGTTTTGGAAATGTTACATTAAAATCCTGAAGCTGCTGGAATAACAAAAACCAGCCTGGGGATGGGATGAGTGGGCTCCAAGGAGTGTCTGAGATCATGCTGTCATCTTTTGTTTTCTTGGATCATTGCAGAGGAATCAGCTCCTGTATCCTGATAAGTTTCAATTAGAAGCTGTTCTGGAAAATATTTTTCTGACCCCATGTATCAAACAGAAGATTCTGGGTAAAATAGAAACAAACTACTGCTCTTGCCTGGATTACTATACAAGCTTTGAATTCTGTGACCTTCCAAATGTAAGTCTGACATAAAGGCGTTGGACCTATTTCAGTTTAAATATAATTACTTGTTTGGAGACTTAGTTTTCCTCAGCTGCAGCTCTTCAGAAGACTTACTATACTTCTGTAACTTAAATAAATAAGCAGTGTCATTTGATGGACTGAGGCAGAAAGGTTCTGTTTGCCACTATCGTGCATTCTGTAGGTCCTTTCATGGCTGTAAACATTCTCACTTCCTCCATGTTCTTTCTTTCCTATTATTCCTCTTTCAGAGGTATCTTAATTTCATCTATCTGCAGAATACCAAAACAGTGATCAAAAAGGAAAGTATAGAGGAGTAAAAGTACTTTCCTTCCCCTGTGGGTAAAAGTTTGCTGGTTTTTATGATTGCTCTGCTGGTAGTGATGGATTTTTGAACTGTAATGATGGATTTTTGAACTGTAATGTAACCTTATTTTTCTATTACGCACAAAAACTGAAGGCCCACCCATGATCTTCCCTAGGGGCATGCTGGTCCTCAGAGTTGCTTGTAGACACTCACAAACACAGAACTTGGAACCTGCGATAAATGTCTCACTCCAGTTCCCAGTGGCTGAAACACATCTTGGTTTCCTTATTTACTGTCAGAGCAGATCACACTCTGTCAGCAACAGGAAAACTTTCCCAGAACAAGGTGTGATAGAACCTGTTTATAATGCAAAGGATGTATATGCATGTCACTCCAAAAGCAGGTGCCTCTGTATTTTTGGATCATTCTCTTCAAAGGCATCATGGTTTAAGCCTAGCTGGAAATTAAACACCACAGCCACTCGCTCAACCAACCCCCTCTCTCCCTCCCCTCTCCCGGTGGAATGGAGAGGACAATCAAAAATAAAACTTGTATGTTAAGAACAGTTTAATAATTGAAAACAAAGTAAAAAACATTAATAATAGTTAATACTAATACTACTACTAATAATAATGAAGAAGAAAAACTGAGTGATGCACAATACAATTGCTCCTCACCTGCTGCCCAATGCCAGACCTCCCTTCCCAAACCCAGATTTGCCCCTTGTGGGTAACTCCCCCCAGTTTATGTACTGGACATTATATTCTGTGGTGTGGAATATCCCTTTGGCCAGGTTGGGGAGTCTGGCCCAGGTGGGCTTTTGTGCACCTCCTCACTGGCAGAGCAAGAGAGACTCACAAAAAAAAGTCCTTGACTTAGGATAAACAACTGAGCAAAACCAAAACATCAGTGTGTAACCAATCCCATTCCCATTCCAAATCCCAAAGTATTGAGAAGAAATTAACTCTATCCCAGTCAAAACCAGGACAATATTCACCTCACCTCCCATGTATCCTCAGCTTTATCAAAACATCCGGCTAGTGTAGCTGAGAAGTGTAGGAGCAAAAAACATTGGACATTTAAACAAAATATCATTCTCTGCAGCTGTTCTTCTGGTCTTAGGGTGTAATCACTGAACATGCTTTGTTAGAGCGCAGAAAATGAAGATGTAATGAAGACAGTGCTGTGAGGAGCAGAAGGATGTCCTGGTTTCTGAAACTACAAGTTTTGTTTGTGATGTAATTTCATGAGAATGTTGCCACTGTGCAACTTCTTTTTTGTGCATACTTAGGTAATTGTTTTATCTGGAAAGCACCTGCTCAACAAAGATGACATAATTTTGCAGTCAGAGGGCAGATTCCACCTTGCTGATCACAGAAGAGATGAGGGGTTGATTGGAATATCCATAAAGAATCAGAGCACTGCTGATGTGAAGAACTATTCGCTGGAAATTGAAGTGAGTTTCTGTTTTCCTTTACTGGCACTGAGGTTTGGTTTTCAAAGGCCTGCTGCCATCTATCTCCCAAACGGATCAGGTGCAGGCAGTGGCTATAAAACAGCAGGAAACACAAAACACTCCCGGTTTCTTTAGTGCTGTGTCTAAAGGAGCAGTTAGGCAGCGTCCCTGAGGTAAGACCGACAGACAAAGGAAGGCACCAGCATTATTTATCTGTAGAGCTGTCACAAATAAAGCAAGCATGTTTCTAGTGGAGTGTATCAATTTTAAGAGGCTGTGTGCTGTTACAACTCCCCTTCAGCACAACTGCTCTGTTGTGTGAGGTATGGAGTTTTCACCTCATCAGAAGAAAGAGGGAAACAAAATACAATGCTTGCACAAGGCATAATTAGCCAGAAAAAAGAACTGGCAAAAAAAAAAAAAAAAAAAGGAACTAAACCAGGCACAGAACAGCTCGTATGATGCTCATTCTGAGATGAATCTCTTCCTTTTTCTCCCCCCTCCCCCCTATTTTGCATTTGCTTTCAATTTCCTGAGAAATTAATATGGTGGAGAGGCAGATGGAGACAACATAGTGAGACAAAAAACTAACAGGGCTGGCACCATCCAAAGTCTTCATTAGCAGGAATGTGGGTAGTCAGGCACTAACTGAGACAACAGATCACCCCTTAACAAAATTAAGATGATTTAATCAGTAACAAACACTAAATTATTTTTCCATTCTTCTCTCTTTAGAGGGGAGGGAGATGAAATGAGTATCAGCTGCTCTGCATGAGCTTGCTTCATTCTGTGTTTTGGAATAAATGGCACAAGCGAGCAGCCAGACAGAGAACTGACTGCGACCTTGTTTCTTTCACTGCTTCCATTAAAATTTTGTCCACAAGCCTCGTGCTAGCCAATCATTCAGCTCCTGGCCAATCACTCTGATGCTTGTGCCTCTCTTAGTGTAACTCCTGCAATAGTGCACAAGCATTTCCCTTACCACTTACCCTTTTGTGGGAAGCACTGATACTTGAGCAGCATCTCTGAATGCTCATTATTTCTGTGTGGTGGCTTTGAATAAATGTTTTTCCTTTATGGCTGCAGTTAAGAGCCTTTGAAGATATTTGGCTAGGCCTGACAGGAACTGCTGCTTCCTCATCTGTCCAGAGCCAAATCCTGGTGGAGGGGATTATTGATCAGAAAGAGAAAGTAAAAGTAGCTGCTTCAAAAGGAAAGGAGTGTTTTCAGTGCTACATGGGGTATCTCCAAGGTATGTACCTCACTGACCATGCTCTCAGCCACAGGGCTTAGTTTTAGGTCATCCTGCCAAGAGTAGGGAGCTGGACTTGATGGTCCTTATGGGTCCTTCCCAACTGGAGCTATTCTGTGACTCCCAGGGTTATTGCTATGAAGAGACAGGAAAAAAGACTGTGTCTCTAGCACTGAGCTAGCTCAGTTCATTCAAGCTATGGTCTTTCAGATAAAGAAAAGCTGAACTTAAAATTTGTTACAAAGGTCAGTTTGGGAAACATTTTTGTATAATTACAATAGATGGTAACAAAAGATTCCTCTTGATTTAACCATCTTAAAAGTTTTCTGCCTTGAGATAATGATTGCATTCAAATTCAATAAAGGACATCAGAGATGCACCTCCAGAGGCTGACCATACCACATGCTGGAACAGCTGTATGAACTGGGGTGTGTGAACTGGGATGTGTGCAATCACTGGCTGCAGGGGATTGTCTCACAGCAGTCAGCTCTGACTGACAGCAGAGAGGGAAAACTTGGTTCAAGTTATGCTTAAATTGTAGATGAGTAAAGCAAGTTGAAACGAGCTGCAAGAGGTGGGGCTCATCCACATTTCAGATACATTAGAGTTGGGTGCAAACCAAATAGATTTGGTGGTATCCCAGTTGTCTCAAACTCACGTTGCTGCCAATCCCAGCCCTCGTTTCCCCTACGGATTTGCCATTCCACACTTCTGCAGTAGAGTTTCTCTCAGGTTCATAGCCTCACCTGTAACTGCTATGATGTTTTTGAGGTTAGGACCATTAGTTTGTGAATCACTGAAGTCAGAAGTTTGTAGAAATGACTCAATTCAGCTCTCTCAACCCAGATTCTACGTGCCCTTCGCCAATCATTTGTTTATGCTTATCAGTGCTCCTGTAGAAACGACTTGTGTGTGTGGTGGGTGGAACTGACAGGCTTTCATTTAAGGGCTGAGCAGTTTTGATACATCTGCAACAAGGCGCAGTGAGGACTAAAGTAGAAAAAAGGGCCTGTAAATCAGCCTGACCAAGAGATTTAGATTTGCATTAATCCAGTACTTCCTTTGCAGTAGCAAATCTGTATTCGTAATTCGTTGACAAGCCACACAGAAGAGAGAGATCAAACCCTGACACCGATCTAATTGTCTCCTGTTTATCTCTTCTGTTTTTTTTTTTTTTTTCCTCCACACCTAACACAGTCAGACTCTGACTGATCACCTAAGTAATTAAAAACTGGCTTTGAAACAATGTCTGTAAATGAAGCACTCTCTTTTCATTCCTTAAGGGGATTTGGAAGAAGGAGTGAAAGTCAGTGCTTGTTCTGATGGGCAACAGATGGCTGCCATTAACACCTATCTCAGCATCAATGGTAAAAGGCAGGAAAACGTGGGACAAGTGACTCTAGCAGCCGCTAATGGAAGCTTGAGTTTTCTGGCACACGGATGTGGGGATCCTTTTCTTAAGGTTGAGGTGAGACCCTTGAGTGGCTGTTACCTGCAGCGGGATTTTCCCAGAATATTATTTGATTTTGTCATTTTGATGGAACACCTTCCATGTAAGCTTCAGGTATGAATTCCGGTGAGTAACACCAGGCAAAATGATGCAATGTTTAATTATTTTCATGTTGATGTGAGAAGTTACCACGGTGTGAACTAGGAAGTTCAGCCATGCCTAGAGATAGAAAATACAGGACCCTCTTCTAAAGGGTGGATCCTCTGAGGAGGGTAAATAAAACGAGAGCAGCAGTAACTGCTAAGCATGTTGGTTACAAAACGAGTTATTAGAATCCTGAACGTGCTTTCACTTTTAGTAGGGATTCACATACTCTCTACTTGGGGAAGGTTTTTTGCTTTTAATCGTTTGACTTTTCTGTTCCCTTGTCTATCCATTAAATAATGCAGAAGTAGCTTCCCCTAAGAAATGTGAGGCCGCTGTGGGTGTTTGCCGGCATTTAAACTAGTACAGACTTTGAATGACTTGGATCCAGCACAAGCAATTTTAAGTAATGAATTCAAGGTTTTAACAATCTTCTCACAGAGCAAGCTTAAGGAAATTGGGAGCCTTTTGAAAGCCACACTGATAGAGAAAATAAAGAAGTTTGAGGAATACCTATGGAGGTTCAGGAAATCAGTAAGTATCTGTACATGTTCTGTGAAAACACCATGAAATGTTCATGCAGTGTTAATTAAACGTTATATTGCCTGCAGCTGTTTTGTTTTGCTCAAACATTTCAATGATTACTCCTGTGCTGACCTGCAACTCACAGAGAGACAAAAAGCATGTTTAATGGTGGAGCTCCTGTATCTCTGCACCAACACTGCCGAATCAGAATTGCCTCACAATGAAGTCAAGGCTTTGCTCGAGATCACTGTGTGTTTTGAAATGGCTTCTTTTTTGGAACCACTGTAGGTGCAGCATGCCGGTTTCCTGTCTGAAGCAGCTGGCTGGCCTTCAATGGCCTTGCAGAGGGCAGCAGGATTCCTGCACAGTGGGAGTACAGCTGTCACCCAGGTGTGGAAGCGAAGTGGAATTGGGCACATTCTGAGAAGCAAAATCCCACTTTACCTGGGGAAAATTCAAGATGTTGTTCGGCAAATGCAGAATGAATTACAAAGTAAGCAAAATGGTGCAAAGCAAGAATAGGGACAATGTCAGTGCAGCGCAAACCAAACTTCACTGTAAACTCTGAAACACACTGAACAGCACAAAGGTTTCTATCTTGATCTAGCAAGAAGTGCTGACCTTGGCTCTTAACGTACAGAGTGGAAGCCTTGACGCAATAAGCTCTAAGAAGGCTCTGTGAGCACCTTTCTAATGAAATCAGTGGCGAGGCTTTTTCTTGGCCTCAGGAGGCTGGGTTCAATCAGATGAGAAGGGAGTCTTTAATTCCTAAGATGAAGTATTTCTGATAACAGTTCTCTGGCAAGCCTTTCCTCCCTAAGGGCTGTTCATATCCACCCTTGAGTTTTTAATGCTTATACTAATTGGATTTCACTTGATCTGGTTTTTTCCAAGCCTATCCAGTAGCCACTAATTCACTTTTCAGCTGGACTGTGGCCCTTACTGAAACCTTTGAGAAATGTGGTCAGCTGGAATTAGCTGCAAGAACCTTCAGTTCCCACAAGGGTAAAAACTCTGGGCCACTTAGCCCTAGGCTCTTCCCACTCAAAATTGAATTTGGTTGATATACCGTGCCTGAAGTCAGTTGTGACCACACTGTCCTGCTGCTCAGCAGGAGCAGCTTGTGCAGTACAGCTCTGATGGGGACACACTGTAGAGCATCCCTTACATTCCTTTTGGACAGCAGCAATGTATTTATAAGGGGGTCAGGGTCAGAGCTAAATGGCTCTTTTGATTCACAGCTGTGCAGTGTGCCTGACTGCCTCTTCCACTTTTCTGTGCTCCTCCTTCACTTACGCTGGAAGTTGGGTGGAAACAAACAAGCAAACAGCCATTTTGTACCAAACCAGCTAAAGTTTGTCTCATTAATGTGTTTGCTTCAGAGCCATTAGCAACTCTGAAGGATGCCTACTACGATGTAACCTTGAAGCCACTGGATGAAGTCTGGAAGGAGAAGACAGAGGAGCACATGAAGAAAATCCAGGCTTTCTTACCCAAGATTGTAAAAGATGTGTGGCTAATGGAACCAATCCAGATGGCATTAAAGGTTGTGAAAGCAGGCTTGGATATGGTTGGTATAACTCAGTTCTTCATTTCTAATGGTTTGAAAGACAAGGCCTACAAATTTAAGTCTCAGCTTTGAACTATGGATACACCAAAATAGTTAACTGTTTTTGTTTATGGAAATAGTGCCATTATCTTTCCCTGTAAGAAGCTGGTGCACAGCCAATTTACTGTTTTTGCAGTATCTGGTCTGCTTTGAAAGAGTACTTTTCCAGCTAGAGGAGAGGTTGTTTTACTAGTTCTGGTTGAAATCACAGCAGCAGTAATCTGTCATTCGTGTAGCTTTTACTTTTCTTGCATAGAGAAGAAAAATTGTGATTCCAATGAACAGTGTACAGATAAATCTGGGCTCTTCTAGTTGAAATAAGAAGCATAAAAGTTGCATAAAAATTAGCATGAGGCTAATTTATACTATTAAAGATACCAGTCCTTTCCAAGCTACTGGAGCACATTATTTAGTGAAGCATTGCTATGCTTTAAGTCATGTTATTCAGGAAGAATATATTTCTGTCGATTATTTGTTAGTGTTGTGACTAGAGTCTGTCCTCTGCATATTAGCCTCTACATGACAAGACACTGTAAGGCAGGAGAGAAATGCAAGAGACACTAAAGTGATATTTCACATTTCTTGATTTAGAACTCATTTACAAGTACTGAGCTGCCCTGAAGCCACACTGAAATTACTTTTATAATCTGTGACTCTCAACAGGCTACACAGCAGGTGCTCAGGTGGGCAGAGGCCACGTTTTCCAGAGCTGTGAGCAAGATCCGGAAGCCTCTGCTGAACCTGTACAGTTTTTCACCCAGGTAACTGGTGTTTTTGCAGGAACCCTGTTCTGGGCAGTGTTCTAAGAGGGTTTGTGCATAGTTACTCTTCCGATCAGTGAGCAGCTGAGGGTTCTGGACAGCCACCCAACCACTCTTTGCTTCGGTCACATCACATCCTAATGTTTATTTCTGCTGGCTGCCAGGCCCATTGTGTTTGAAAGGAGCTACTGAGCAGCAAACAGGGTATAAGCAACTGATAACTGGCCTGAGATGGCCCGGGGTAGTGCAGCTCTTGGCCAGAGTAGGGTTGTTGTTTTGCTGTTCTAACCAGATTACAGTTCCTATGAATATTTCACTTCAACACTTCTAATAATAAAGCAACAGCATTTCATTAGTTCAGCAGATAAGGGTGTTCCATTTGTATTCTACAGGAACTGTTCCGTGGCAGGGAAGCTGCCAGTACTGCCTAAAGCAGACCTGTCCCTGCAGCTGGCAAATGTTACCACTTACCTCATTGGAGAAAAACTAATGAGGCCTCTGCAAGACCTCTACCATCTCAACATACTTGCAGAGTACTACAGATTCAAACGGAGGATGATGGAGAGCCCCTTTGAATGTAAGCCTTTCAAAGTGCTGCTTTGTTTTCTACCTGGGTCTATTTCCACTTAGCTCTTTGTTTTAAAAATCATATTTGACACAGAGATGGTCACTAGTTAATAATTTTCCTATCAACTTACATATAATCTTTCTTGTAAGACAGTGATGGTATGTATAAGACCAACACTGAGCAAAGGTGACATGCAGTAACACTGCTCTACGTAACATTCATGCAAACTTTGCAACTCTTTACACGTCCTACCCTTGAGACTAGAAACAGCAGGTGGTATTTATCTGCCTTATCCATATGCTCCTGTGAGTTGATACTGTGGTTCAGTGCCAATCACACCTGTTGGCTGTGTCCTGGCACAGAGGCTTGGAGACTGGTGATTTCACCTCTGCTGCCTCTAGGATGAGCGAGCTCAGCCCTACCAAAACTTCAGTGACAGTACTGCCTGTAAATGTATTGCTAAATGCTAAAGGAATGCACTAACAGTCCCAACTGTCCCTTAGAGAGAACTTCACGGCTTTTCCAGAAAACCCTTTTAAATGGTTTCCTCCCAGTACAGAGAGACACAACAGAGGGCTGTGACCCAATAATCTGAGTCATGTATCAGCAGAGTTTCCTGGACTGCAGCTGTTCGATGCTCTGATTTGGAAGGCTTGTTTTTGGAGACAATTTTTGAGAATTAATATTCCTGTGTTTTCTGCATAAGAATGTGTGTGTATGTGTGTGTTTATAAATATGACTATCAAGTAATACAATGACAAATCAAGATCAGCTTTGAATCCCAGTTCAAGTTTATCAAAGTTTTATGGCACTCAGGTAAATCTATAACAAAAAATAAATCATTGTTTTGTTTCTGAGAAAAGTTTTGTTGCAGAACAACTACAGTGTAACTAATTAAAATGTAAGTGTAGTAATGTCAGTGTAATAATAAGCCAAGAAATTATTTTAAGAGTATGCCAGCAAGAAGCTGTGTGTGTTGCAGTATGTGCAGCATTTACTGCTTTCTGGAAAACTTGTTGAGGTTCCTTCTGAAATACCATTCTCCAGATCATGCTATGTTAGTGGGGACCAAGCATCTAGTGACTTTTGATGGAAGAATGTATGATTTGGCATCCAAGTGCAGTGTACTTCTTGCCAAGGATTTTTATCACAGCACTTTCACTATAATACTAAATGAGGAAATGAGGAACTCAAGATCACTGTATGTGGAGATGAGCCAGACTGTGATCACTATCTATCCACGACTAAAGGTAGGAAGATCAAGTCAAACACTTTTTATTTTTGGCAAAAATTTTCTTCAACTGACAAAGAAGTTTTTTAAATATTAATGCTCAAAACATAGATCAGAAACACTCTCAGGCAATGGCGTTAAAGTTACTGCTTCTTAAAAAGAAAATAAAATCAGTTTAACTAACTCAAGGGCTGCCTCTTTGCTCTGTGTATATGACAGAAACTTTTCAACTTTCTTCTGGCATGGTCTAAGAGAATGGCACTGAGGGAGGCTTTGTGCTTTCCGCTCTTTCAGAAGTTTAACACAACCCTGTTCTTACTCCCTTTATTCTGGGCTAAGTTGGCCTCATTGCACCTGCAAATCCACTGTGCTTGCCTGTGACTGAACTTTCACTATGACAGATTTGAAACTGCATTTTCATTTTAAAACAGATATCCAAGGTTTATAACTTGTCCTTTACGGAAGAGAACTGCCAAGTCCTGGATCAATCCCTTGGAAACAGTACCATGAATTCAAGGCGAGGAACCAACAAAATAGAAATATCTGATCAGAAAGGAGTTTCTGTCTCTTGTGACTTTCAGTATGATCTCTGTACTGTCACTCTGGCTGGGTGGCACCACGGTGAGTAGCCATCATACAGCTATTGTCAGCTGTTAGTCATTTTTGCTATCTCTCAGAGTTATCTGTATTACAGGCAGTATCAGCATCTGTGCTTTCACTTCTTTTTCCCCTCTTCATTTATAGACAACCTGGAAATGGCCCTAGGCATTCCCAGTAATTGCCAAATAGAGCACACAATGCACCATTCCAGGGAGAAGAGCAAGTTATGGGTTACTGCTGATTCAATGCAATAAAGCAGACAGAAATCAGAGGCAGAGGTACTGCAGACAGCCCAACCCCAAACCCTGGCTGAGAATCTGCTCTAGAGCAGACTTAGCTTGTCAGACCTGCAAGACAACTATGAAGAGAGGCCCAAAAACTCACAGGAGTTTTGGGATACCTGGAATGCATCCATGTACCCCGCACTATTCTAGAGGTCGCCCCCCAAAGATTAGCAGAGAATGGATCTGATGCCTTGATGTGCTCAGAAGCCCATGACCAGCTGAGACATGGATGGCAATGCAGGCTGGGCAGCTTCCCCTCTCCTACAACAGAGCTGAGCTCTGCTGGACAGACTAATCAGAGCCCAGAGACAGCTGCTGTACTTTTCCTGCACCTACTCCTGACCACTCCTATTTTACTCCATTTCAATTTCCTCCCAGGTATTTCAGCTGGGCTTTTTGGCACCAATGATAATGAAGCTGGAAACGAATGGATGTTGCCTAATGGTTCCTTCACTGACAACGTGAAAGAGTTCACGCAGAGCTGGCAGGTAAGGAGCTGAGGGGCTCCTGAGCACAGAGGGCACTGTCTGACACTCTGGCTTGGCTTAGATGAACTAAAGCTCGACAGTGAAAACAGCAGCACACTGCCCTGTTTGGCTGTGTCTAACCAACGAAAAGTTTGCACGTATTTGTTAAAAACTGTTCAAGAATTCCCTATAAATAGGCCTTGAATATTTTTGGCCTAGGCAATAAGGTAAAAGAGGTGGCTGCTGCTGCTTTTAGAAGAAACTGATATAGGAACCAAGTATCTTTGATGTTTTCCTTCTTGGAGCACCTCTTCCTGGAATGCAAGGATAGGTGGTACCAGGTCTGGGCCAAATCTGTACATTCAGCACTCAGGCCACAGTTACTTCTAGCTGAGTATGTTAGGCCTCTTAATTTTCCTTGTTTTTCATGCTTTATATCTTATCAATAAGCAAAACTTTAGAAACAAATAACTAGTAAATTTGTTCTCTGTCTCCACACCACTAAGTATTCAGACCTTTTTGGAAGGTTAGCTGATGCTGTCAGTTACTGACTTGCATAAAAAGACTCCTGTAACTATCATAAACAAATATTGTAACAATTTTATACCAGTAGCATTATAGCTCTGCTTAATTCAGGTACTCCGTCATCAGCTGAAAATAATCTAAATACACAAATGTGCAGTTGTACCAAACCATCTGTGAATGCAACCAACCAAGAAAAGGAGCCTTAACATGCTCTCAAGCCATGTTGACAGGATCCTCTAAATCCCTCCCAAGTCTAATTTTAAGAATCTGTTACCAAAAAGAAAAGGAACCAGTATCTTATTACCACAAAGATTTTGTGACTTTTCCATTTATCCTGTCTCATAAAAGATGTCCAAGTTCTGGGAACAGAAATCTCATTTTCAGCTTTATGTCAGTACTTTACTGTAAAAGACAGAATTGCTTCAAGTATCTTGTATCTCTTGCTGTTGCTGAGGTACAGTTAATGAGCTTGCAGCCCATGTTTATGTTAATAATGGGGCAGGGTCACAATGTGACTGACCATAGGCACAATTTTCTTAATTGCTACAAATATTAACTTCTAATATATTCATAGAAATGCAAAACTCCCCAGGGACATTGAACAAAAGAATCAATTAAAAGCAATCCATAACAAACTCAGTATCATACAGAAGCAGGGCCGTCCTGAGTGCCCTTCTTTAGGGGCAGAATGGCTACACTTGCACTATTGACTGGAAGGGCTCACAGTGAACTGTGGACTCTGACTGCTCCCAGGAGCTTTATCACAGCCTTTGTCGTGCACCGACCTTGCAAAGGACGTCAGCAGAGCTCCAGCATCACAAGGCCAGGGCTGCACAACAGGAGGGACTGAGTGCCTGATGCCTGCAGGATGAGGGCTGGCACAGAGTAAACTGCCAGTTGATTTTCCTTGTAATTAAACTAACTACAATTTACACTTGCTTAGAGAACTTCTTGGTGGTGTGGTTTTGTTGGTTTTTTTGAAGCCACCTTTACCTTTGAATAATCCAGCAAGGGTATGAAGTTGTTTTTTTTTTTCTCTATCAGAAAGATCTAGTAAAAGCACAGCTTTGACCTGTCAGATCTATCTAAAAGAGAACTAGCCAACTACCTGCTATGTCAGCAACTACACACCAAAACCCTTCAGCAAATAACAGAATCAATAGCAAAAGGGAACAAGGTCTAATCTGCAAGGTACCTCTCAATATTAATGAACAATAAACATTAGAGTGGGGTACTGAGCTGCCCATATTGTCATTCAAACCAGCTCACACTGGAAATCTGAAGAACTTGTCAGACCCTGACATATGCAAAAAACGCCCAAAATACACCAACTTCAGTAACTGTGTTTTCCCAGGTGAATAAGTGCAGTCTCGTACCGAAGAAAGAGAAGCCATGTCCAATTACAGCTAAGCAAAACATCTGTAAAGTGTTCTTTGGAGAACCACATTCACTTCTTAGGAGCTGCTTCAAAGTTGTAAGTAGAACATCAGCCAGAATCACTATCTCAATTATGTGTCATACTTCCAAGGAGGGCACATAACCATTGCAAGGATATAGAAGTTTAGTTGCAGAGAACTTTAGAAGTAATCAAAACAGCAATCCAGACAGAAAAAAGGTGGGTTTATCACCATAAATATAAATGGAGGTTTCTGACATCCACAGAATAGTGGCATGACTGCATTGCTCTTTAGAATACAGGTCTAGAATTTGGAAACAGAAATAACCTCCTCACTGTTAGGAAGGAAAAATTTATGAATGGTCCTAACCAGGCAGGGGGGAGGGGACACAACCCAAACCTCCGGGTTTTACCTGCAGGTCCCTCTGCTTCCCTAACCCATCCCTTTGTGCCCAGGTGGAGCCCCAGCCATTCTACACCATGTGTACACAGGACACCTGTGACTCCCCAGCCTTGGGCGCTGCCTGCAGCTTAGCAGCAGCTTTTGTTCATTTGTGCAACCGGAATTTTGTCCCTGTGGAAATCCCTCCACAGTGGTAAGTTTCATTTCTTTTACCACCCCAAATATTCTGACTGCATTGCTCCAGCACTTACATGTCTGTAATTCAAGAACACATGAGAAAATAAAACTGTAATGAATCTGACTGTGGCCATGAGCAAAACTAATCCTATTCCCAGCAATGCTCTTCTTGCCTCTTGGCTACCTCCCCTTCCTGCTGTTCACTCACCAGCACACCAGAGCCCATGCACTGCACGCTCTCTGCTGCCTTTCTTACTTTGTCCTAATCTGCTGGGTGACAGAGGCAGAAGGATACCTGCAGAATATTGTGTGATGTCCCCAGCAGTTTCTCCTCTTGGATACCATTTCTGGTTCCATCTTTTTTTGGTCTGAATAATGCATTTGGATTCATACTAACAACAAAACATATACAGACACAAAATACTCAGAGACTTATTTTTGTACTTTTCAGTATCTAAGAAGTAAATTTTTCTATCTTTTCAGCCTAGAATATCCAGATTATCAATACTTGTGTTTTAATGCAGCTGTCATCCAGATTGCACTGTTAAGTGGATTCCTGGAATATAGCTAAGGAAGATGAAAAGCCTGAGTAGAGCAGTAGGACTTGCTTGAAATTTTTATAATTACAATCCTTTCCCACTTCTGCAGTTGTGCCAGTTTGTGTACTATAAACCCATTTGTAGTATGCCTTAAAAAATTTACAATATTAGCTGATTTCTTACCATAAAGGGAGGGAGTAGTATTTGCAGATGGTTTTGTTGGCCATAAAATAAAAACCTAGAAAAAGAACATTCACTGTGTCCCTAAGTGCATCACATCACACTCCCACATGCTGAAACAACACTGAGTGTCAATATGTCCCTGAGCTGTTCAGCTCCTCACTTCCTAAGCAATGCACGATCAGGACATTTCTGGGTGGCATCTTGTAGGCACTGAGTGGTTTTAGCTTCAGTCGTTACATAAACTCTTCAACATATAAATATGAAATATAGAGACAGATTTTGTTAAATCTGACTCAACAGAATATTCAGTTGAAAATAAAGTTTTAGAATAGCTTGGTAGATGAATTATTGAAGTCAGCTAGTGCTGCTAGTTTACATTATCCCATTTCTGAGGAAAAGGATTGGAATGAAGGTGGATCACAAGCTCAGTTAATGAGAACACACTATTAAAGAAGCAAAGTACATTGGGGATGTACACATGAATCAACATATTTAAAACAAGAAATACTTCTTCTCTATTTAGCTTATTTTATGAATCCAGTTTTGGACACCATGTTTTACTTAAATTGTGAACCAGTTGAGAACAGTCCTGGGGAAAAAATGGAAGGGTTGAGGAAAGACATGAGTTAAGTCTTTAAATATGTAAACACTCTAAAGAGAAGGAAGATGAACAGACTAAACTAAGGGAGAATTAGGTTTGACACAGTGAAAGAGTCAGTAATGGCTGGGTTATGCACAGTAACTGACAATCAGCGATGGTCACGAGAGCAAAACAGAAAGTGGCTGTCAGCAGAAAACTACCTCTGCACTATTTCTTAGAAATTCATGCTTGTCAAGGATCTTCCCTTGAATAGCTGAACTACCCAGACCTCATAAACTTTAGAAATAATGCTGCCCTTTTCCTACTTAATGTGAATTTTTCAAACATGAGAGAACCTGACATCTTTATTTCAGTTCAGTGATCTAAGATAAAACCGTATCTAAAATGCTGGAGTACTTTCCCCACAATTTTCTGATGTCATAAATATATCTGATGCTATTTTCCCTTCAGAGATTTTCTGCACTTCACTGTAATGAGAGGTTGCATTACATGTGATTTATACTTACTTACCACTTACCTGGACTTCATCTCTTCTTCATTTCAGCTCGAGACAGTTCTGAATGGCAGATACCAACCCTGAAGATGGAAGCACCCTTTCAGCACCCAAAACAGAACAGCTATTTTAGGTAGACAAGGTAGGGGCAAGAACAGGGAGAGAACATTAGAAGTGTGAATGTATTAGTGTTAACTGTGAATATAATGAAGTATATATAGTAAAAAAGGAAAGCCTTCCACCCAGAACACCTGAGGGCAAGAGGAAGTATTTCAGTATATTGACAAGAAACTATAATCAACCAAAAGAAATTGTACATCAAAGTATCAGTTACTCTAAAGAAATTCTCCCACTTGGTGGCAAAACTGCCTCTCCACAAGCCTTGAACCATAGCACAAATACACTGAAAAGCTGAGAAAAGTTCTCTTCCAGCTCAGATTAGTGCAAGTGGATTACGCTGTGAAAGCAGCATCATCAGCTTGGAGTCAGCAGAGTTGCTGACTTCTTTTTTCTCCAGAAATGAAACCCCACTGTTCAGCGGTTCTGGAGAAAGTTATCTGTCTTTTTCCAGGGAAGTACTCCAACACACAAGAAGGCTAAGATAGAAATAAGATGGTAAATAATGGAAAGCAGTTAATCATTTTGTCATTTTTACACTGGTTGATTTTTCCCTTGTTAATGTACACACAGTTAAATGAGAAGCAGCCTTCTTGGTTTCTGTGCCCCAGTTTCACATTTTCCCTGTGTGTCTTTAGAATCCCCCTGTCAGCAGTCAGTTGATGTGTTGAGAGAAGGTGAGCAAGATCTACCCTACCCATGAAGTAACCTTAGGGTGTTACAGCTACTGTTTGTGAGTGTCTCACGTGTTAAATCCCTTTTTGCATTGTAGGTCACTTGATGTAAAAATTGCATTACACACACAGAGTGCCTGGAATGCAGCTATTCCTTGGTAACATTGCAAAATCCATCCAATGTCCTTGCATAATATGCAAACATTGAAGTAATGGTGTTCTGTATTATGACATCATGCTAATAAACATTTGACTGCCTGTTTTTTATGCTGGAGTACGTTTTTATTGATTATTCATACCAACAAAGTTGTACTGACCTAGAGAGTTGGAACTGGCTGGGTTTGACTCACAGACAAAGCAAGCAGCTGCCTCTTATCTCCTGTAGGCTGCTTGCGGCTGCAGTCACTTTCTGATTACTTACTCTCCAGCTTGATACAAATTAAAAACATGATTCCTACACTAGACAGGAAAAAAATCCTGCAATTTTTAGGATTCCCACACATATCAGATGCTAGAAATCAAGTATTCCTCTGTAATAATTTTATACCTGCACCCTTGTAAAAAGCCAAAATTCTATGAAATATTTCTGGAAGAGTATTTATACCAGTTACTGATTAAAAAAACACATAATTTTCTCCCCAGTCACTGAATGTCACTTCACTCCGCAGCTAACCACACTACACACCTGTGAAAAAAGTCCTGTGGTGACAGTTTCAGGAACAGAGAAAAACAGCAGCAAGTAGAGGAAAAGACTGAGAAGAGCTCAGTCAGCAGTACAAAAATACAGGAATTTAACTAAATGCTAACTGCAGACAGCAACACGGAGCTGGATGCCAACACCAAGTCTCCTCTAAAAGCAGCTTATAACTTATCACTCATAATAAAGAAGCCATTTAACTACCAATAAACATTTTAAACTGCAGCCATTTCGCTCAGCTGTTTGGTGTCTCTCAGCTGTTCCCGGGTTCTCCATGCACACAGCTCCTGTCTAGATACTCTTTAGAGAGTCGGGAACTTGGACACACCTCAAGGCCTGAAGCTCAGCAGGAGTCAGACCCAGCCCTGCTCCAACCCTAGAGCCACAGGCCAGCTGGAAACCCTGAGCCCATGGCTGGTCTGTGTCAGAGTCCAGGGCATCCCTTTGGATGACCTGGGACCCGAGGAAAAAAGTTTGAACCCTGGACAGGGGGATGTGAAGCCGGTCCAAGGGGATTGGAGGCCTTGGCACACAGCCCAGAAAGACACTGAGTTTGATTTTAGTCCATGGGATAAGCTCCCAACACTGAGAGAAGAATTACAAACCTCAAGGATGTGAAAATAGTAGTTTAGCGCAGCATGGGGTGAAAAATTTTGTAGTTTTAGGATCCTTAGCGTAGAGGTAAATGGGGGACAAGATGGAGGATTTAGGGTGTTGCCCTGGGTTCTTTTCCTTCTTCCTCATCCTCCATCTTCTGAGGTGGAGATGACACAAGGTAGTTTGAGGGGATTGGGTTAAGGTAGAAGTGACCTTTCTAGTATAGGCACTAGACATTGGCACAAATTAATAAATAATGGACACGTGGTTATCTGTATAAAAGCAGAGCAACACCCCATCGGGGGGCAGTCGCCTCGTGTCCCAGCCGCTGTCCGAACCTCGGCTGGGTGCAGAGAAAACTGACAGGTATCAAGTAATAAACAACACGAGAAATCTGAAAACAAGGCCTTGAAGACTGCTTTTTTCCACGCGACGCAGCTCAGGGCTTTTAGAGGGCCAAAGACTCTTAACAGCCGGAATCTCGGGTGAGAAAACCAAAACTGAGAGGTCTGGACACCCCACTGACCCAGGGCACCTGACTGGACACAGAACATGCCCAGGACAGCACTTACACTGAGCAGGACTAACACAGCCACCACCAGGGGGGAGGGGGAAAAAATGGAAAAGAAAAAAACCTCCAAACGACCCTACACTTCATTTAAGTGTTTCACGTCATGTTCACAATTGGAGTTTAGCACTGATTCATAGCTGTCAGGAATAAAGTGTTATCTCTGTGTCTCTGCACTGGCATCTGTGCCTTTGCTCCCTGCCAGACTCCGCTGTTAATGCAAAGAGCTCTGTCACACCTGTTCACCAAGTATCTGCCTACAAACATAGCAGTGTCACAGGCCACTGGGTTCTTTGATTGAACTGTGTAAACCCTTTAATGAACAAATAAAACCATCCAGCCAAACAGGTTTTAAGTATCTCTTATTTACTGCACGGTAATGTCTCATCTGGGGAATTAAAAAATGGAGCCAACACATGACCTTCCCGCCTAACTGAGGCGAGATGGCAGCTCCTATCAGCAAACACACCCCCAGAGTGCCAGGGGGATGTGGGGAAGCCCATTCCAGCTGTGTCTGGAGGGAGGGACAGTCGTGTCCCTGCAGGGCAGTGTCCCAGCTCCACACAAAATGGCCCTCAGGCCAAGTGAGACCTCTGTGATTTCTCATGGATGTGAACCTCTGGAAAAGAATCACCTTGAAAGGGTTTGACTGAAGCATTTATCAGAGCTTCAGTATTTCAAAACTGGCTTTTTTCACTGCACTAGCCCTGGCTTTATCAGGACCAAACTTTTAACAGATAACTACTGGCAACGCTGCATATTATTGAACACCTTGACTGAAATAATCTAAACTGTTTATGCCTGCATATAAACTGTAATGCAGTATATAAACTATGCTGTCATATGGCAAACACATAACATCTATTGCATATCTCATGGATCTCCCCACCACACAACGCACAGGAATTTCTGCCTCTGTAACTCCTGCTGTGAGAGCACTTTGAACACACCTGCCCACACCAGCTGTCCTTGCAGAGCACAGACAGGAGGTGAGGTTACAACTCAGCTCCAACGTGTTCTTTATACAGAGCCCCCATGATCAATAAAGTTCACAGAATTTCTACATATTACACCAAGGTAACCCTAAAATAGATGCAACAAAAGCTCAGCTTTGACCTCCTCCTCAACACAGGGCTGAAGAACCCCCTTATCCTGTAACTCCTCAGTTACATACTCTGCTGTACAACAGCGACAAAAATCACAAACCCATGCTCTAATTGCAGAATTTGAGCTATAAGATGTAGAAAAGGGAGAATTCCCAGTAGCCAGTAGAGCCCCACAATGCTAAACTGTGGAAATCCGAAACAAGGCCTTTCAGCCCAGCCTTGAACAGCCACCAACAGCCATAAAAGCAGCATCAGCCTCTCATTAGGTGAAGTACAGCTGAGTTGGGAGTGAAAGCACACTCCAGCAGTCTTTTGTTTAGAAGTACAACACTCACCCTGGCTACAAGTGTCTTTTGCTTTGAACACCTAAGAAAGTAATTTTTAATATGAACCAGTTACCAGCTGATATGGTGGTCTCATGGATTATTTCTGAAAGGCTACAGCACTCCACAAGTGCATGTTTTCCAGAATTACAAACAATAAATAAACCCATAGCACCAAAATTCTTTCTCTCTGTATGTTTTGGCATTTCATCAGCAGGATCTCAAGAGCACAGGACTTCCACTATCCAACTGCCTGTGATGTGGTCTGATTTGGAACGTCAAACTCAAGACTGGAGTTATACTCTGAAATCCAGTCAGCAAAGATCTTGAATCTTTAAAGGATGCTAGTTAGTTTCCACATGCTTTGCAAACCTAATCCCACAATTCAAAAATTTAATTACCACCACTTGATCCTCATCTTAAATTGTGGAGTGTTCAATCAGAGATTCTCTTCCCTTCCAATATGCATTCCTAATTAACATAACTCTATTTCTAGAGAATACAGTCCCCAATCACAAAGCCATTCCACACACGTAATGTAATGCATTTGTCAGGACCCAAATTCTCTTTAGACAAGATGGAAAATAAAAGAGTATTAACATTTTTACTTTTTTATAGGTTTCTTGATGTGATTTCATAGTTCGCTTTTTTCAGAGGAGAAGGAAAGATAAGAATAGTATACGATTTAGAAAGATTTAAACAGTTAAAAATAGGATACACTGGAAGAAAAAAAACTTCAAAAAGATAAATGCACTTAGGGACAGAATGCTTGTCTCTGGAGGTAAAAAGTATTTACATCTTGCACCTGCAGAACCTGTTCCAAGGAATCCTGCATCACGTCTTTTCATTCACTTCACTTCACTGGAACAGAGGGGTCATTACCACTTCCGGTATTTCAGAAACTAGAGAGGTATTTTAAGTACAAGACATTGCTAATGGTTACCAAGAGACACCTGTCTTACAAGTAGTTTACAGACATGGTGATTACTGAAATAGAAAATACAGGTGAAAACGATTATTTCCAACCACAGTCTAAATGGGTTGAAATACATTTTGCCATCATGCCAGGCACTGAGTTCACCCTGGTAACAGGAGTCCTGTGCAGCCCTCAACCCGGGCTGCCCAAACACCAGCTAACACACAGAAAAACAAACATACAGCCTTTTTAATAGTGTGGACATCTTACTCAAAACATCAAACAGGCATTTCTCAAGTATGTTGGTACAAAAAGAGACTGGAAGACATGAACGCTGTGATTATTATCAGATAAGTACTGGTCCCTACACTTAACTGAGCTCAACTTCTCACTTTGGTTTACTCCGAGTGGTTACACAAAAAAGTCCAATGTTCTGCACCAAAAAGCAAAAGAAACCAACTTTCCAGGTCTTTTGGGGAGAAAGTAAAAGTATTAGGGGATGACTCTGTGCAAATCCTCCACTTCAAGGTCCCACATACTCTTATGGACGAGGTTTTCAGAGAGATCTGTCATCTTTATTGCTCGAAGAATGGGCTCAGGACTGCAGGACCGCACCACACCCATCACCATTACATACTTCCCTAAAAAACAAATAAGCATTAACTAATCTTTGTATGATCGTTCATCATCAAATTCATAAACCACATTACTTAAGGCCAAGTAAAGAGTGTAAATTGAAGACGCCAATACTTGTAAGAAAACTCCAAAATGAAGATTGCTTAGAACTAAATTTCAGAAAAAGGCTTCATTATCTGTACAGCCACTTTTACAGCGTATTTAACTACATTTTCACATATAGTAAGAGCCAAACAAACGCAAATTTGTCCTACTGTGTAAGTGGACTGAGGATAGGTCAGAAGGCTGAATTTTTAAGCAATGTGCCTCTTTTGTACCACAATTTTTGCAATTCTGAAGACCAACACTTCTCCGTTTGAACTGGCATTTCTGGTGAGGGGGAGAGAAGGAAAGAAAAGGGGAAAAAAAAAAAAAAACCAAAAAAAAAACCCAGAAAAGAGAAACAGGAGAAGACTCTCTCTCCTTGTTCAGGGCCTCCTGCGCGGGTCCCGGCACGGCGGCCGGGCCTGGCCTGGCAGAGGGGATGTGCCGAACCCGTTAGAGCGGGCGCGGCCCCTGGCCGCGCCCGCTGCCCGCGGGGGTCCCTTACCAGTACAGTTCTGGTTGCC